>CM067578.1:11971921-12344421 GCA_034336665.1 Luscinia megarhynchos
GGCTGTGCCGGGTGGGCTGGGGAGCACAGAGCCCCTTTTCACCTGTGCCTGGGGACAGACACATGCCACCCACCACCAAAGGGCTCTGTCCCTCTTTGCTCCCTCCCGGAGGAACGCTGGCTGCTCCCAGCTCCACAGACAGAAGGAGGAGAGGACGGGCAGCAGCTCAGAAACCGAGCAGCCATCAGCACCTCCTTCCCAGACCCTGCCAGGAGGTTTAAAGCTGCTCCCACCAACACAAGCCTTTGGACTCATTATGCCCCTGTTTCCTATTTTCCCAAATATTTCGCTCCAAAAGCAGAAAGAGCTGTCTCAGTGCTGGCAGCTCCTCTGATGTGCCCAAACTGCCACCCTTGGGTACAAACAGGGAGAGCAGGGGACACACAGAGTGCTGGGGACGTTTTCCAGTCCAGCAAATCCCACCTGGCAGACTTTCCTGGGTCAGCCTGGCATTCCTCTCCCTGCCCCCAGCTCCAGCTGGCTTTGTGGACACCCATTGGAGCCACTCCCCAAAAACCTGCTGTTAAATCCAGCTGTAAATCCCAGCTTCCAGTTAATTTTTGTCATTCCAGGCAACACCCTGGAGATGAAATGCTGCTCATATTTCAGCCACACTCAAAAAAAAGGTTAGACCAAAAGCATGTGGCTGGAAGCCCCGTGGAGGGGATGCCACCCCTCCTCCCCAGACTCCCTTTGGGTGCTCCACCAGTGAGCCTCAGGTCTGGCTTGTGATGGGAAAATGAAATAAATCCATCTCTGCAGGTTCATCTCTGTGTGGGGCTGCCCTGGTGGCAAACCCACCTCCCACCCACTCAAGGCAGTGAAACCACTCAGACGTTTTAAAAACAGCATGTTAGCTGGGAAATTTTGCAACCACGGGATAATGGAGATGATCTCTGGGCAAGCAAGAGATTAGGAAGATAAATGGCATCGATAAAGGACATTTTAGCCCAAAGCAATTTGAAATCAATGCAAATGGGAGAGTTTTTGCAGGCAGATGTGCAGGTGCTGGGGCTGCCCATGGGGAGGGCTTGGCCATCAGAGCTTCAGGTTCCCTCCTGGCACCACAAGCAGTGAGCCAAAAAAGGCTCTGACACTGGAATATTTATTGGCTGCATAATTTTAATTCCCTGCTAATTGGGAAAATGGCGTTGAAATTTAATGTGTCTTGAACCAGTGACTTTCAAATAAGGGAGAACAACTGCCCCTACAGTGAACCAAGGCTTGTGAGCCAAGTGCAACTTCTAGGTGTGGAAATGCTTATTTGTCCCAGCAGCTAAACCACCACCAACACAGAAAGCAATGTGTGTGCACATGCTGTCCCTCCCATCTGTGCCTGCCGAGCTCCCCACAGGGACACCCACCCAACAGCTTCCACACTCCTTCCCCACTCCTCTGTTTTTCAGTCAAACCTCAGGGTTTTTTTAGGACGTGGCACATGGGAGAGCAGTGCCAATGAAGGGGGTTAGCAACATGAAAAGTCAATTGCAGATCCTGGGAGCACAATGAATTGCTCTTAAAAAAAAATCTAATCAAGAACTTTTCCTTTCTTCCCTTTTTTTGGTTTTTTTTTCACCAAGGATGGTATGTGATGTGTATAGTCTCAAAAGGAGATTTACTAGAGACTGCTGTGACTAAGGCAAGATGTAATTAGAAGAGGGGAGGAACATTTATCATTTGCCAGAGTGAATTAGGTATTTCGACTTCTCAAAAGAATTGAGCACAGAGGGTGAATTTTTTTTCCAATTTCTCTCACATCTCCAATATTATTAAGTTCAGCTAGAAAACACTTGAGACAAATTGACTCATCTGAGCCCATCTCTTCATAATTGCTACACATTTTAAATTGGCTTAGTTAAATGAACACTTCGCATGGTGGTTGACAGGCTCTGTTGTCTGGATGCAATATTAAAAATATCAAAATCAACACCAGAGCTGGAGCAGAGCTTGGGGATATTGCTTTTCTGAGCTCTGGATATTGCTCTAGCTGGACTGTAGCAAATACCTACAACTCTCAGGGTGCTTTTAGACATAGATGAAGAGACACTATTCCTTTCCCATTAATAGTGAAGCATTTTTTTCACCTTTTCTTTCTGCTTAGCAAGAAATTTATAAGCTCATGCTCCAAACTGGGCCACCAGCCATGGGCTGTGTACAGAAACCATCCCAATAATGGTTATTCCCTTTGCAAACCTCCACACAGTGCAATGCCCTCATACATTGTTTGAATGGAATATCCACTCCCAGCAGTCAGGAACATCAAGCTGCCTGATCCTTCCCAGCTTTTTGTGACTCTGGGGCAGAGCTGGAGATGCTCAGCATCTCCCCAGATCCCAGCAGATCCTCTCCCCAGCTCATTTCTGCTGTTGTGCACGTGAGATGCTCCACGGGTCTCCTCCAAAGGCTGCTGAGAGTCAGACACAGGGGAAGGATCTGGGTCTGTGCTCTGCCAGCATGATCTCAGGCTGCATTTGTGAGACTCAAGAGCTTTGTGAAAACCCAAAGCCAGGCAAAATAATTGCTGATACAGAAACATTTGAGCAGCTCAGGCACGCATTAGATAAGGGATCTTGTTTCTTCTCCCCCTCCCCTTGGCCTGCGTGCTTCCTCTCCACATTGTTTTATCATGAGCAGAAAATAACAGCAGAGACAGAAAGGCAGAGCCTGCCAGCAGTGTGATTTATGCTGGCTTTGGAGCTGAAACTCTTGATAAAGCGTGCAAAGCCTGGGATGGCTGCACAGGGGCTGCAGCAGGGCTGGGAGCCAGCCTGGCCTCTGGCTGGCAGGGCTGAGCTGAGAGCAGAAAGGCAGCTCTGGTGGCACTGGGACAAGGCTTTCCCCACCTTCCTGCACCCACATCCTGCTCTGCTGAGCCCCTGAGCCAGCACAGCTCTCCCTGCCCTCAGCAGCCACAGGGGGAACTGCCTGCTCCAAAAAAAGGAAGGGCAGGTGAACAGCACCACCCACCCAGGCCACGGGGCTGATGTTGGTCACGAACATCACTCAACATCCTGAGGAAATGCCCCGAAGATGGAGATGGAGGCTGTGGAGGGAGGTGTCCACAGCAGGATGGAGGCTTTGCAACTCCTCAGTTTGCTGCAGATACACAAACAAGCACCTTGGCAGAATTTTTCACAGGACTGGGGTGGAAATGAACAGGTTCCCAGCAGTGTGTATTTGTTCATTCCCATCCCAGCAGTGAGATTTCTCCCTTATTTAAATAGTGTCTCCAAGGCTTTACCCTCACTCATCTAATACAGCAGCGTGTCAACACCAGTTCTGCCTCACAAAATGAAGGGCACTCACGATTCCCCCACGGGACAATTCAATGAAGAGAGAAGAAAACAAAGGATCATCTCTGCCTGAGCAAAGACCTCTCAGTGCTCACAGGGGTTCACCCTGTCTGATGGGGCAGCTGGGAGTGCTGCCCTGCCCAGCACAGGAGAGCAGGGCTGCACAGAGGAGTTAGGGGCTCTAAACCATAAAAATAATAAAATAAAATATTGAATAAAATACTGAATAAAAGCTCAGGGATAATCCTCCAGGAGGGATGGACAGAGGGGCTCTGGTGCCCCCACAGGGATGGGAATCAGCAGCAAAGAGCTGAAATGGGAATTTGCTGATTTGGAGCCAAAAGACAATAGAGCCAAGCAAAACACCTCAGTTTAGTGCTGGGCTTTGCAAACCCCATCCTCACACAGCCTGCCCACCTTTCCCCTTCCCTTTCCCTCCCCCAGACATCTGCAGACAGCAGCAGTGATGGCATCCCTGGGTTAAACATCAAACTCCTCTAATTCTGTTTTTTTAATGAAAAGACTTGAGGGCATTTTTAGCACATCTCCATTGAGTCACTTGCCCAGAAAAATAAAGACCACTTGGAGAACAGAGCTGTCCTGAAACATCACAGCCGTCAGGAAACATGGTGCTCTTATCCCCTTTGCAGAAGGGAAGCAGGGAGTGTTTCCCTTTAAAGTGCCTCAAAATGAATTTAATTTAGAATGGATTTCACATTCGCGTTTGATGAATTAAAACCAGTGTGGTTTAACAGCTATGTAATGGGGTATATATATGATCTGTTAAACAGGTGTTTGAGGTTTAGCAATTATCTAATAAGAGACTTATACATATTACAGTAGATAAACTTCAATAAATATGTTCTTAATCAACCAGAGAGCACTCAACATACAATTACCGTCCCTGCCACGTCTTGCTGAAGCGAGCAGCTGATTCAGTGCACGGCAGGATTTTATATCCTGCTCAAAAAAACCCTCCCCTGGCTCCAGTTTGTGCTGCTGGGGTGGGGTCTCCCCGTTTGCACCCAGGAGCAGCTGAGCAGGATCTCTGCAGTGATTTTCCCGTGGTGGGGTCTGTGTGACAAGCACAAGCTCCTGCCCTCCTCTCCCCACCTCGGTACCCACTGGTGCTTATTCACCCAGGAAAACGGGAAGGGATTCAGGATGCTTCACCCGCACGGGGGGATTTGCCTCAGGAGGTGTCAAAAGTGGGGCAGTAGGCTTGATGTGCACCAGGACACCTCGGGATTCTGCTGGGGATCCGTGCCCTGCTCCAGGGAAGGATGCAGAGCCCCGGTCCCACCGCCTCTGATGTTTTGGCTAATTTGCCACGTTCCTAGCTCGGGTGTTAAATCTAATTAGCACATTAGTGCTGGCTCTCCCAGCTGTAAAACAGCAGGGAAATCCCTACTAGCACCAGAGACAAACGAGAGAGTTGCCTCAGCAGCTTCCCCCACTGTGCCCCCGGGTTTCACCCCAAAGCCGAGCACGGCGACAGCTCACCATCCCTCCCACTGCCGGGAAAATAAACACGGGCTGCCCTGGGGAGCAGGAAAGTACCCAGAAAGTCCCACTGGGTTCACAGAGTTTGTTCTGCTTTGTGCACACACTCCAAGGAGAAGTTCACAGGGGGTTTAAATCAGCGCTGGGACAGGGAAAAATTCAGCAGCAGCGCTGAGCTGGCCTCTGAAATCACATCCAGTGCTCCCTGGAGCTCCAGCAGCCCCTGCTCATCCCACCTTCTAACCAGTATAAATAGAACATCACATATATCATATGTAACATACATATATACCATCTATAACATCATATATATAATATATAACATACATATATACCATCTATAACATCACATATATATAACATACATATATACCATCTATAACATCACATATACCATCTATAACATTATATATAACATATATAACATACACATATACCATCTATAGCATCACATATAACATATATGTTATATATAACATCATATACAATGTCTATAACATATATAACAACACATATATATAACACATATAACATATACAAAGACACATAACACGTACAACATATATGTTATGCTATATATGTTATATATACCAGGGCATCCCCTGTGCTGGATTAACTCTGTCCCCACCCTGGAGAGGGGTTTGTCTGCTGAAATGGGGGTTTTGGGACCCCCTCTCCCTCCACACCTGAGGTTCACCAGGGACACGATGCTGCCAGCAACAGGCACAGCAGGGCAGACAGTGATCCCCCTTCCCAGGGAATTCTCCTCTCTTTCCCCTCGACTGCACGGCATGAGCACATTTTAAACACAGCATCAGTGGTGCCTGAGAGCCAGGCTTGCTCAGGTTGGGAATCTGAGTGGCTCCCACTGATCTCACAGCAGCCAAAGGCAGGACAGCAGGTGTGCTGGGGGATGAGCACCCACTGGGCACAGCCTGCTCTGGCTAAATGGTTTCTGCCCAAGAACAGAGGCTGTGAGCACAGCCCAGCACAGCTTTGTCTTCTCCTGCTGGTGCTTTTTTCCCCATCGTTAGCAGTGCAATTTTATTGATGACTGTATTGCTGGCTATTTAATTATTCCCTTTTAATCCCTCCAAGCAGATGAGACATAAAAGCAAAGGCCATTAGTGACTGGAGTGAGTGCTGGGGGCACCAGCCTGGTGGGCAGAGTGGATCCCAGCCTGGATTGTGCTGCCCACCCACCATCCCTGTGCTGGACAGCCACGTGGGAAGAGGCAGGCTGGAGGGAGCAGGGCTTTAAATAGCCAACAAAGTGGGAAAAACAAGGAGGAAGGTGCCAAGGATGCCCCAGGGCCTGTTCCCACCCTCCCCAGAGCACCTCCTGCAAGGGGCAGATAAAGGCTGAGCATCCTCCGTGGGATTTTCTGCTCAGCCCAAATTCACAGCACCCAAACCTGCTGTGGTGAGGCTGTCCCCCCCAGCACCCTGCAGGCTGCTCCTGCTACGTTTCAGCTCCCAAGCTCAGGTGGAAGGAAAGCAAAAGACATTTGCTTCTTTTTTTAGAGCTGAAGGGAGAAGTTGTACAATTTCAGCGTATAAATAATTGAAGGGCTAATGTGATCTCAAACTGAGCACTTATGAAATGGAAACGTCCCTGTTGACAGATGAATTCCTGTAAATTCCCTTTGGTTGAGCTCAGATGCCCATTTTGTGCTTCGAAGCATATGAGGTCACCCTGGCTGGGCAGCACAGGCTGTGCCTGGCAGGGACCTGGCCCTTTGGAAAGGAGAAGGGGATAATAACAATCACAGCCACAGTAAAGGATTTTAAAGGCTGCAGGATGGTGCATACAGCTCAGTGCACACATTTGCTCTTTCTCTCCTCTTCAAAGACCCAAGGAGGGTTCCCTGGGATGTCCCCAGGCAGATGGAGGTGACCCTGGCCAAGTCCCTGTGCATCATCCCACGGTCCCAGCAGCGTGGGGGGATGGAGGGGAAGGTCAGCAGGGCTGCCCCCAGCGTGCCATCACCTCCCCCACGCTGCTGCTGTGTTTATGTTCTGCCTTCCTTCAATTATAATTAATAGCTGCTCATTATCAGGAGGGGACCGTTTATAAGATTCAATTAGAAGCCATTTATTTTAATGCTTTTGAACACAAAATGAGTTTGATCTCAGGAAACATTTCATTAGCATAATCTTCCCATAACGAGATCATCTCCTGAGCTTGACATATTTGCACACCAGCACCGGGGGGGGACAGGGTCCGAGTGGGAGTGGTCAGTGGGGCACGGCCAGTGGGGCACCCCCAGTGTCCAGGGAATGCCATCCTCACTCACACTGAAGCTGCACAGTGCACCAGTATGTATTTTGGGTATAGAACTATGCCATAAATATATTTTTAAATGCCTGGTCTTCATCAGCCATTAGGATACTGGGAGTGGCCAGTGGGGCACAGCCAGTGCCCTGCAGCATCCCCCAGTGTCCAGGGAATGCCATCCTCACTCACACTTTAACTGCTCAGAGAACCACCACGTATTTTGGGTATAAAACTATGCCTTAAACTTATTTTTAAATGCTTGGTCTTCATCTGAGGGGCCACAGCCCCTGGGATATTGGAGTGGTCAGTGGGGCACAGCCAGTGCCTTGCATCACCCCCATTTTCCAGGGAATGCCATCCTCACTCACACTTTAACTGCACAGTGCACCAATATGTATTTTGGGTATAAAACTATGCCATTAACATATTTTTAAATGCTTGGGCTTCATCTGGGGATGGGGATACTGGGAGTGGTCAGTGGGGCACGGCCAGCACCCCCATTGTCCAGGGAAGGGCATCCTCAGGGATGCAGATTTTTGGGAGTTCAGCTCTCCCCACCAGCAGCAGCACCCCCAGGGCTCTCAGAGCTGGCTCAGCCTGCCCCAAAGGCAGCCCTGAGCCACCAGCAGGGCTCTGCCCTTGACCAAACACAGCCCACTGACCCCTCCAGCTGGAGCCCTGCCTGCTCCAGCTCCATGGCACAGAGAGGGAATGAGATCATTTCATTTGACTGTTCAGCTTAGGAAATTTAGTCATGAAGCAGGAATGAAAACTTGTGTCTACTCCAAGTCAAAATGCTCAATACAGCATGGCCATTTTTTTCCCCAGGGATAATCATCTCTGATTTGTTGCCCATATGGAAGATGTATTGGTTTTCCATACACCAGATGAGTTATACATTTCATAAGCTAAGCTGTCCATATATTCAAAGTAATATGATATCATTCACTTACACTTAAGCTGCAGAGTGCACCACCACGTATTTTGGGTATAAAACTATGCCATGAACATGATTTTTAAATGCTTGGTCTTTATCAGAGCCCTGTCTGGAGCTATTGCCTTCCACAGAATGATGCTCAGGGTGTCCTGCCACATCAGCTGCTAAGCAGACAGATAAAGCACCTCAACCCTGCCCCAAGCAGCCTGGGGGGAACAGTTTGGTTTCAGGGCACAGGGATATGGGGCTCAGAGTGCAGAGAAGCTGTGCTCTGTGTGTTGGATGGAGAAGCAGCCCCTGAGCCCAGGCTGGGCTGACCCTGGGCTCAGACACCCTTTCCCAGGCCTGGTGCTGCCTCTCTGTTTAATGCAGGGGCAGGCTCGCTGCAAACAGGCAGGAATTGAGGTCCCAGATCATTGCAAATGGACAAAGGGGGCAAAAAGAATGTAGTTATGATTAGAGCCCTGGCACAGGCAGTGCCCACCCTGCTGCCTGGCTGGGGCACTGGGCACAAACTCAACCCTCCCTTCCCAGGACCAGTTTTAGAGCTGCCTAAACCACCAAGAAATAAATTCTCCTCCAAAGAAATCTCTGGTGTCACAGCTCCAGATTATCTGCTAGTGCAGGAGGCAGTGCTCAAATATTTTAAATGTATGGGCCATACGTTCTGGGAAATAGAACATACACAGAGAAAAAAACATTGCCTCCCATATGGGCTGGGAGAAGCTGAGGATTACAGCCAGATGGCCAGGAGCTCAATGCAGCTGAACAGAAATCCCTGGGCCAAATTGAGCCCAAAAGGCTCCCAGCACTGCTCAGCTCCTCACTGAGACTCCTGCAGGGTGGGAGTGACTGCCTGTGCAGCCAGGTTGTGACAGATCCCTGGAACTGGGGATGTGCAGCTGCTCCTCCTGCTCTGGGGTGTCCTGTCCCCCCTCCCAGAGGTGCTGGAGCCCTCCTGCTCCTCTCACTCAGGCTGGGGAATTAGACAATAGGTTCAGAAGCATTTCATGGCACCACAGCATTTCACACCCACTCCATGGGTGTTATTGGGGTGCTGGGTACCTGTGACTGGGGGCTGGCAGTGCCATGTGTGTCACCTCCTCAGTGCTGTGCCTCCAGCTCTGTGCTGCTGGACACCCCCCTGCACTCTGTCGCTTTTCTCTGGTGTTTTGGTCAGCATAAGTGAACAGAAAAATCTATTTTTGTGCTTAATTTGCTGCAGAGCTGGGTGGTGAGCAAGGCCTGAGCAGCCCCTGCCTGCTGGTGGCACAGGCTGGGGTGGCACCCGGGCAGCCCTGGCATGGCCGGGTCACCAAAAGTGCTCCCTGCAAGCTGTGCCCAAACCCTGGAGGGGCAAAGGAACTCCTGCAGGCTCCTCCCTCTGACAGCACCAACAGCGGAGCTGGGCAGCACACAGGGATGGAAACCCAAGCCCTTCCCAAAAGGTGATTACAACACTCATGGCAGCACACCAGGAGTGATTCCAGCTGCTACTCTGCTGAATAAACGGCTCAGAAAGGAGCAAAGGCCGGGGCTGCCCAGGCTCTGGGACAGGCTGAGCCTCCTCCACCTTCACATCCCTGGTTTTTCCTGGTTTTTCCCCGGAGCCCAGCGCGCTGCATCCTGCCTCGTGGTTTGCTGTGAGTCACCGCCAGCCTCCCCCTGGAAGCACCAATCCTGCTCCTCTCCCTGCTCCCCTGTCCCTGTGAATCATTAGTCTGCAGCAGGGACACCAGATGCACTCCAAATGAGTCACTGGAAGGAGGTGAAAGGAAAACCAGACCTGCCTCATGTTGAACAATAAAAGGGCTGAGGACATAAATCACTGTTTTCACTACAGCCACGGTGACTGCTGGGAACACGTTGACTTGACCAAAAAATGCCAGGTCAGAACATTTCCAGGGATGGGGCAGCCACAGCTTCTCTGGGAAACCTGTTCATTAGTGCCATTGCCTTGATGAAGTTGAATTTAAACGCAGCTCAGGGGTGGAATGGGTCCCCTGGTGCAGCACTGGGGTGCCCAGTCCCACCCTGAGGTGCAGAACCAGGTCCCTGGGCTTTGGGACACCCAGCACAGCTCAAAGAGAAGGAGCCACCAGCCCTTCCCACCAAGGGAAGGCAGCAGCTGTGGTCAGGGGAATAAGGACAATTTAGTTGGTGACATTCAGATTATTGATTAGAGGGGCTCAGTGTCACCCAGAGGGGAGGCAGAGAAGGGAAAGGGAGATGCTGCAAGTGATTCAATGAAGCACAAGCACAGCTTCCCCCACTAACCCAGCTCCACGGTGGGGTTTGATGGGTTTGATGGGGTTTGATGGGGTTTGATGGGTTTGATGGGGTTTGATGGGTTTGATGGGGTTTGATGGGGTTTGATGGGGTTTGATGGGGTTTGATGGGTTTGATGGGGTTTTTTGGAGTCTCACAGAGATCTGCACCCTGGAACACCCCTGCAATCCTGGAGGAGGGGAGAGGGGATGGCCCTGTGTGCCCTGAGGATCCCAGCTGGCACAGGGAGCCCTGGCAGTGCCAGCCACCACCAGGTTCTGTGGGCTCATCCCAAATCCTTCACATTCCTCCCCTAACCTGCAGGCTGCCCACGGTGCTCCTCTCAGCATCCCTGAGGAGCTGGGGCTGTTTCTCTCTGCCCAAGGAGGGAAAGCAGAGGATGGGACAGGCGTGGATTAGGGGCTCCAAAGTGACACGGACAAAAAAACCCTGGCTAAAAACTGATATCCTTCCTCCAGCCAACAAAACCACTAGATGGGAGCAATCTGCCTGCCCCAGACCCCAGAGCTGAGCAGAAAATGGGAGCTGTGGGCACCCTCAGAGAATTCCAAAGCACTGCAGCCCTTGCCTGGCTCCCCCAGGGAAATCTCCAGGAGCAGAGCCACTGCCAGCAGGATGCCAGGATTTGTGTGTACCCAGCCTCCTACATGGGCAAGGCAGAAAGGAAGAAGATTTTGAGCAGCAGAGAGAGGTACAGAGGGCTCTGAAATCCCTCTGGCTTCACTTCACCGAGGTCTGTGTTTAACCAAGCCAGCTCCTTCCCTGCCAAATGCAAACATGATCCTCGGGGGAATAACAAGAGCAAAGAATTTGGATGAAGCTTTAAAAAAAAAAAAAAAGAAAAAGGAAGACATCCAATAAATACTTAAGGGAAAAACTGAAGAAGAGATTTCCAAAAATTCAGAAGCATAAAGGGCTGGTCTTAGGGGAAAGCCAGCTTGAGCATTTCCAGGAGCTGCTGTTCCAGCACTGCTGGTGCTCCCTGGGATGTCCCTGCCTGCCCCAGCAGCTTCCCATGCCCAGGAAGTTTGGCTTTATTTCTGAGCATCCCCAGAGGTTACCCATGACAGAAAAGTCAGGAACCACCTCAGGACATGTGCAGTGCTTAAAAAAAAAATACTCAATTCATCTTGAGGAAATCTGGAGGTCCTTCACCATGTGGTCCTGCCCTCCAGGCTGAGCAAACCAGGAGGAATCCCCTGATCCCACCCCTGGGGACAGCAGATAAACCAGATTTAATTCCTTATCTCCCTTTCTTCATTTTCTCTCCCTCTGCTCTGTTTCTAGACTGCAGCCACTGCTGCAGTGGGATGTGGAACCCCCAGTGCAGGATGCTGTGTCTGCTGAGCACATCAGGGGCTTTGGGGTGCCAAGGCTCATCCTCCATCCCCCAGCACTGGCACAGAGCAAACAGAGAGGGCAGGAGAAGGGAGCCTGCCCTCCCTTCCATTGCCTGGCAGTGGGGTCACACTGGGTTTTGGGCATCCACTCTGCCCCAGGGTCCCCCCACACCCCCTGAGCAGCCACTAAAGGCTGGGGAGCGCGTGCAGTAAATAAATTATGCTGTTGCAGGATTGATTTAGCTGCGTGGTGCTCTGAGTGGAGCATTAACATCCCATTAGGGGAGGGGAAAAGCCTCTGCTCCCTCTGGCAGGGCAGCACTGGGAGGATGGGAAGGGAAGGGAAGTTTGCTTCCAAGACAGCTGCCTCCAGGTTCCTGGGTTTTCCAGATGGTTTGGCTGTCTGGGGATGCCTCTTGATGCCTTTCACAGAGTGAAAGCCCTCCCTGAAATATGGGAAATGGGAGCTAATGCTGAAGTCAAAAACCAGACTGCGGGAGATGCAGAGCACAGATGTGTCACGGAATCCAAGAGTGGCTTTTCCCCTTCCCCACCACGGCTGTGGGACTCCTTTTATAGCCAGAATATTCATGTGAAACAAACCTTTCCCAAAATGTCTGAGGCTGAGAGCCTCTTTCTGCAGAGGAAATTGCTAATTCAGTGCAGGGCAGAGCTATGGCCACAGGAAATGGGAGTCTGGAGGGAAAGCAGGGAATTCCTGGGGAAGCATCCCTGGCTGAGCCAGGGCCTCCAAAGGGATGTGCAATATTGCAGATGGCTGCTGTAGGTCCCTTCCAGCTGAGCTGCCTTACCCCACCCTGCCCTGTTTTACCTGTCCCCCCTGGAGCCAGGAGCTCTCACAGGGATTTTATTTTGCACCCTGAGCCCTTGGAAAATCTCCATTTCCTGGAGCTGCTCCCAGGGAGACTCTGCCACTCCAGCAGGGAGGAGAAGGCACACTCACTGCCTGCTCTCAGCAAGAAAATCCATACATGGCAGGAAAGTTTGTAAAAGGCAGAATGGCTTCGATCTCAGATACGGTCAGCACGTGATGGAAAGAATTTCCCCACTGGCAGGGCAGGAGAATCAATTTAAGGTGTTTACACAATGCAAAGCTCCCAGTGTATAATTATCATTTTATAGTCAATCAATTGCAATTCTGATCCAGAGCACAGCACAGGGAAATTAGCATTCAGCAGCACCTTTGATAAATTAGTGAGGATTACGGAGTCTGTGTTTGCAGAGATTTTGGTCTGGCACTAAGGGAGGATTTAAAAATGGCAAAGTTTTTGCCTCTGCAGCTGAATACACATGGGACTGAGGAATTTAAAGCTGTTTAGTTCTGGAAAAGAAGTAGGATTAAAGCTATGGAGAGGGCAGGGATCTATTCTGTGTTTGATTAGGAGTTTTATGATGCAAAGAAGCTTTAGGGAACGCTTCAACTCTCCGTGCACAGGATTATACACATCACTGTATTAATTATTAGTATTAGAATAACACCTCAAAACCCCAGCAGCGTGCAGAGCCCTCCTGCTCCATATATTTTGTGTTTGAGCCAAGCCCAGCTGAAGCAGCCCAGGATCTGAGCTGATCCCTGGGGTAAATTACCTTGAATCACCCCAGTGCAGCCACAAATCTTTCCCAAAGGAAACCTCAGACAGGGGTTGATGAGTGTTTCCAATAAAAAACCTTCCCTCCAGACCTGACATCATCATCATCCTTCTCCCAGATTGCTGCAGCAGGTCCTGAGAGGGGATGCAGCATTTCTGCACTTTGCCAAAAAAAGCCAAAGAATCCTCCTCAGCAGGGGGGAAAAGCCAAACTCTCCAAAGGTTTGGGCAGCCTGGAGTCAGTGCTTGGTGGCAGGGATGCTCCCAGGAGCCCAGCCCTGCCTGCTGAGCAGAGCTCAGGGATGAAATCCCGCCCAGAAAACAGCAGGAAATCGATCCAGTGAGAGGAGATGCTTTTCCTGCCAGGGGAACGACTTGCCCAGCTCCCAGACTGCACATGGAAAAGCAGCTTCCAAGAGCTGCTGAGCTGAGAAGCTGAGGGCTGGGGGGTGGCTCCTGGCAGGAGATGCCCAGGAATTGGCAGAACCCCACACACCCACTCCTCACCCACCTGCCCCTCCAAATCTTTTATTTGGGAAAAGGAAGCATTTGAAAAACCCCTGATCCCTGGCAGTTGCCAGGATTTACTCTCCTGACCTGTCCCATCACACTCCTTTTTTTAAAATGCCTTTTAGCAGCACAATTAATAGGCAAAAACAGATGGGGAGGGGAAAGAAAAATTTAAAAATTAATAATAACAACAAGAACAACAAAAAAAAAAGAAAAAAAAACCCCAAAAAATCAGCAAAAAGGGTCCCAAGCAGCAGCTGAGTGCAAGGACTGTGACCAGCTCCATCCCAGGGCAGGAACTGCTCTGTATGCACAGCCCAGCCTCTTCTGCTTTATCATGGTAATGCCAGGAGCCCAGTCTGGTGGCAATAATCTCCTCATTCTCTGCCATTTCCTCGCGGGGGTAAAGATCATGGAGCATTAACACAACGGATGTGCACTTTGAACCAGAAGCTGTTCCCTGGGCTATAAATCAGTGCCTGCCACTGCAGCACAATGGGCCTGGAATTAATTACCCTGTCCTTTGGCAAGGGGAAGGAGCCCTGAGCTGCTGCACTGGGCTGGCTGGAGCCACAGCTGTGGCTGCACATCTCCCCTGGAACCTCTCCAGCCATCTGAGGTACCTGTGCTGCTCCCTCCTCATCCCCTGGATGCTGCTGGAGACCAGGAGAGCAAAAACAAAGCATGGGCCATGGAGCCCAGGCATTCACCTTGGGGTAAATCCCTGGTCCCAGACAAACCTGCTCTCCCCAGGTTTGAGGATGGTCTGCAGTGTCCAGCCCAGATCCACATAAAGAGCAAGCTGAGAGCCACAGAGGGCAGGGAAGGAATGGGTTCTCTTCATTAAAACTCACAAAACACAGGATATTTCCAACATTTCTCAGATTAAAGGGCCATCCACTCTTTTTACACCTTTCCCATTGTTTCTCAGAGGCAGAGGGAATGGGAGCAGGGATAACACACCAGATCTGAAACCTGGGTGATTTTTGGGTGTCTCCCAGTTCCCAATAACAGCTGGACATTGCTGCCTCAATTTCCCCTCCACATTGCCCAGAAATCTCCCATCACCACGAGGCGTAGCCCCACAAATGCACATTTCTCCCTGTGACCCTTCTGGCTGCAGACACCCCTCCAATGGCACACAGGCCCCTGAGCAGCAGAATTGCCAAATTCCATGCCCAGGGTGCGGGGTGGGAGAGGTGCAGCAGGAATTTGGCTGTGTGGGAGCAGGGTTACCTGGGGCTGCTCTCCCTGCACACCTCCTGCTGCCCTGAGAGATGCTATTTGTGAGCAGCACGAAGCTGCTTTCCCTTCCCCACAGCCAGGAAGGTCACATCAGTGAGTGGAGAAGATTTCCAGCTCGAGCAGACTGTTCGGGGGCTGTTTGCTGTAAATTTTCTGGTTGGTTTGTTGGGTTTTTTTGGTTTTTTTAGCATCTCGAGAACTGGCACTGTACACAAGACCTTCTCTCACATGAGACACAAGATAGAAAAAAGCAGTTGGTGCCCATCCAGAGCATCTCCTGCCTGGCTTGCAGATCCTTTACCCACTGCAAACTCTCAGCTCAGCTGTCCCCGTGTCACCCCCACGTCAGGGCTGCTCCTCTGAGCCAAACCATCCCCGATTTTGGCAGCCAGAACAGCAAAACTGGTGTGAAAACGAGCCCTAAAAACATTGGTGCTGACGGGAGGGAGAGGTTGTAAAGCACAAATAAAAACGTGATGCAGAGTGAGATGGCAGCACCCAGAGATGTTTGCTTGCAGAGCAGAGGCTCTGGCTGTCAGCTCCAGCATTGCAGAAGGGAAAGGGGAATTACAGCCCTTTTTCAGCCTGCCTTCCTTCCTGCCTGTGCTAAAAAGGTGTAAAAGGACAGAGAAAGATGAACCCACCAGCCAACACGCAGGCCACAAGAAATCAAGTCCATTTGTTGGAGAGATATTTACATCTCAGGAAGGAAAATTCAAAGTATTTCAAAGGAGCAGCAGTTTTTAGCTCCTCTCTCCATCTCCACTGACAGCTTAATGAATAAAACCCTGCATCCCTTTGCACCTGGGTGGAACCACGTTAGGCAATGACTCTTGGGAACCACCAAAAAAAAAAAAAAAAAAGGGTTTCCTTGGAAAATTAGGATAGGAAAGATGGAAAAGCCTGAGAATTCACCCCAGCACAACCTGCCAGGACATGCCAGCACCAGCTCCTCCATCAAAACACATTTGCTGGGCAATTCCCCCAGAAAAAAAACCAAAACAAAACCAACCTCTCTCCCTGTCATTCGCTATCACAGCATTAATTATTTCTATTAGCCACAAGAGCATCTTCACAAAAAAAAAAAAAAAACCTTTGGTTTAAACTAAACTCTTTTTTCCTTTCATTCCTGGTCACACATCCTTTAGTGAACACTTTATGAATCACTTTTTTTCCACTCTGAGAGGAAATTAGACCCAAAAGGAAAAATCCTTGCTCACCACTGAGTTGATGATCCTCACAGATCCCTTCCAGGCTGAGATACTCCATTATTCTAGAGGAGTTCTTGCTGCTGGAGGCATTTTTGGGGTCCCAAAGCCCTGTGTCCCTCCCAGGGGACACATCCAGGCTGTGCTGTCCCTGCCCTGCACCTCGGAGCAGCTCCCAGACAAGCAGAGCAGGAAAAGCACATTTTTAATTAAATGATTTTGGCTGAGGTTTTTATAACTGAAAGGCCCCAGAACAAGAACAAAAGCTTCCTTTCAGGCAAAATAAATGTTTGATGAGGTATTTAATCCAAAACCAGCACAACTTTGAGGGAAGGAATTGTTCCAAGAGGTTTTATTTTGGAGGATGGGAGGTTCCCCTGCTCAGGTCACTCATCAGGACAAAATTCTCCTTCCCACCATTCTGGCTTTAAAAGGGAGAAAAGATCCAAACCTGGGCTGCTCCTTCCAAGCCCAGCTCAGCAGGGATCTCACACCTCTTCCTCCCCTGGAGAGGATGCTCTGAGCTCCTCATGCAAGCATCACCTCTCATCCTGCCCTTCCCCAAAACCCTGTCTCAAAGACCTGCCTTGAATATATATATCTATCTATCTATATTACAATTTTTTTCTTCTAATAATAAACCATTTAGTTCTAGGTCACTAAGCAGAGGAGATGGAAGATGAGAGGCAGAGCTGCTCTGATCTCTTCTGCAGCTTTTTATAGAGGAATGTTCTGCTTAACTGCCTTGCTGGAAAAAAAAAAACCCCAAAAAACCTGCCCACGGTATAAATGGGAACTGGCCCTGAGCCAAGGCTGTGATCAGCCAAAGGTAAGCAGCAATTCACAGGACTGGTGTAAAAAGCTCATTTTCCCTGGCTCAGGAGCTGAGCCAGCCCAGAACACCAGCAGGGGCAGTGAGGGGATGGGGAGGGGCTCAGCATCCCCCAAGCAGCGCAGGGACAGCGCTGGGAGCCAGCCCAGCCCGTCCCCACCCCGGGGCCACCAGGACACCAGCGGTGACACAGCAGCTCCCTCCTCACACCCGGTACAAGCGTCACACCGGAAAATTGAGTCCAGGCTCATCAAGCCCAGCACTGAACCATCACCCTCAGAGGTTTCTGAACACTTCCACCTCACTCTGCCCCAAGTCCCAGTGATGTAACTCGGGAAAAATAAAGGGAAAGGGAGTACAGAGGCAGTGTTGGCATTTAGCTGGATTAAAGACAATATGAATTTAAACTACTGGAAGTTCACCCACTGCTACAGCAACATGCTATAAAACTTTACACACATCGATTTAGGGGGGAAAAAAAGCAGTTTGCTTATTTTTTATTCAGCATTATGAACCAATAAGGGAGCAAAACCCAAGTCATTACTGAAGAGCCAGTGCTCACGTCAGCCTTGCAGAAAATGTCTGTCTCCTGGCTTGATAGCCATAACAAAAATGATTAATAATCTGCTGCAGACACTTATAATTGCCATAGCTTCCTCTTGTGAATTTAAATAGCTTTCTTGAATTACTGCCTTTGACATAATCAATAAAGCTGAGTTATTGCTTTATCAGCCAGGTCTCTATGGCAGGGGAGGAACAGAAACCTGGGGAGACAAAAATCCCTCCAAAAATTCAAAGCCAGGGGTTTGTCCCCAGCAGGGCTGGGCCAGAGCCCCTCCAGGTTTATTTGCATCCCTTTAAACAGCCCTGACAAAAGCTGGAGGCAGAAAGGGAACCCATCACAGCCCAGCAGCAAATATTTAATGACTACTTGTAAACCCAACAACGTGTTCAACTTCTCCCATTCCCTGTAAAAGGAATTTTATTTAGCCTGAGAGGAGTCTGAAGTTAAATGCAGGGTCCTGTGGCATGCCAGGGGGAGTTTCCAGGGCAGGATTTCCATCCTCTCAGTGTGGAATATGGTGTCAGTCTGTCCCAGGGATGTGGCTTTTCCCCCAAATTAAATTTATCACCACAGCCAGCAGTAAGGACAAATATTGTGTCTTCAAGTTTCAGATAAAACCCAGAAATTTATAGATTCTGAAGAAAATAATAATGATAATATTTCTTTCTCTAAATGCTGCACCATATTAACATTTAGAGATTTTTTTTTTTTTTTTTTGCTATGAGAATCGTCTGCTAGACTTGCCCAGAAAGCAAAACCACCCCCAAAATTAGGGGAAAAAAAAAAAAAGAAATTCCCCTGAGGTTAACAAGGACTTCCCATAACTCACAGTGAGTCTGCCCTAATGGAGATGGATGAGTCACAGGTGGGGCTGCTCTGAGAAAATCACATTTTTCATTTTGATGGCACCTTTTAACAGGAGCTCTCCAAGTGCTTGAAAACCCTTTAGTGCTGCTGCCCAGGGATGGAAATTCCTCTTCAGAGAGGGGATCCAGGAAAGAATTTGAGTTTTCCCTGATGCAGGACAGGAGCTCACACCATCAGCATCCTGCACCAGTGTTGCCCTGTCCATGAATAAAGAAATCCCAAGGCTTTCCTGGGATTAAAATAAAATAAAATAAAATACAACAACAACAACAAAAATCTCACTGTTGTTTTGCTTCATCTGTGCTCTCAGCACCGTGGAGGAGCCAGCACAACAAATATTTCCCACAGGATCATTTCTTTCTGAAGAGATAAATGAGCAAAATCTTGTTAAATTGAAGACCAGAGACAAGTATAAAGTGGGATTTTCCTGTTTAGGAATAATAATTTTAAAAAGTGTTCCTTTTTCTTGACTAACCAAAGTGTGCAGCATCTTTTCTTGTCACCTTAATTCCCAGTGGCTTCCAGCAGATGTTGGGAAAAGCTTTGCACAGCAGGAGAGCACCCATCACATCTCTGGGGGGGCAAAAGGGGATTAATCAAATCCCAGTTTTAGTGGAAACCTTCCTTTAATTGAATCAGCACCACGGATATTGCAGCAGAGATGTGTTAAGCCAATATTCAGCAAATGCCAGCTCCTGTGAGTTTTGGCTGCCATCAGAGGTGGGTGCCATAAAATAATAGAAAGGACCTTAAAATTCATCTTGTCCCCCCCCATCCATGGGCAAGGGCACCTTCCACCATCCCAATTTGCTCCAAGCTCTGTCCAGCCCATCCTTGGGCTCTGCCAGGGATCCAGGGGCATCCCCACCCTCTGAATAAGGAATTTCTCCTCAACATCTAATATGAATCTTCCCTCTCAGTTTAAAACCACTCCCATATAAAAAGTTGCTCTCCCTGATTCTTATACATCCCCTTTAAGTACTGAGAGGGAACGGCCAGACTCCAAATCTGCCAAACCCCAAACCCAGGCTTGGTTTGAACACAACTGCCTGTGCCCCAAAGCAGCTCCTGCACTCCCAGCACACAGAAATTCCCAATGCTCGGAAAGCCTCAGGAAAGTGAGAAAAACAAGGAGCCTCTTGCAGCAGAAGGCACTGTTCCTGCAGTGGCACTGCAGCTGGACACCTCCCCCAAGGACAAAACCAAGATAAATTCCCACGCCCAGCCCGAATGATTGGTTGGGGGTGGCAAGGGAGGGAACAAGGGAGAAAACCTGAAAATGCCTGGGAAGTGCAGAATGGTGCTGGGCTGGGTCCTGTTCCCCAGGGTCACCCCAGCTGGAGGTGCTCTGCTCTTTAACCCTTTAACCCCCACCCCGGCCTGTGCTGCCCCTCACCCTGGCCTGCAGCCTCCCTCCTTCCTCCCCCTTGTGCCTTGTGGGATTCTGGATTTTCATTTGCACCATAAAATGATGTAGAAAGCAGAGGGGCCAGCTCCTGCTCTCAGCTGCACAGAGGAAATTCCTGCCTGTCTCTCTGGGGCTTTGCTTTATCCGTGCTGGAGCTGCTCCCACCACCACCTTTTAACCCTTTTTGACTCTTCCTTCCTCCAGCTCCTCATTCAGCTGCTTCAACCACCACATTTCATGATTTCCTGAGAGCAGCAGCAACAAGCAATCAAATAAATCTATTAATGCTGAAAATAAACCTATTGAAGGGCTCAGCTATGGGGCTCAGTGATGCAGAGCTCCTGGACAGGGAAAACCCTTTGAGTTTTTTGGCCAAAAATTGTGACCACAGAATTCAGAGCATGCCATGGTTTCTGAGACATGGCTGTGGAGGGCACAGGCAGGGATGGTTTGTGCACCAGCCCTGAGCCTGGACCCAGCTGCTGCTCTGGGATGGATGCAGCTGTGCCAGAGCCCCTGGAGGATGTGAAAATTGCTGCTGGTTTAAGTGATGCCAGCCTGGCTTTGAGCAGTGTGGTGTAAATAGGGGTAATTGGCTCTTTTTGGGGAGGTTTTGCTCTGAATTCCTAATAAAAACAACTGCCTTGGCATCCCACACCAGGTAAGGGTGTAAATAATCCTGGATGCACACCAGAGCCCCAGGGTTAAAAGCTCTGAAAAAGGGAAAAGCTGATGGTGGGGGAAAGAACTTGTGGGCTCTCAGGCACAGATCCAAAGGTGTGGTGAGGTGCAAACTGAAGCAGGAGCCTTCCAGCCTCTCCCTTGTCCAAATGGAGGGAAAAAACTGGTGGGAAGAAGTGAGCTGGATTTAAGAGGATACCTCCGACCTCATGCATTCCCCTAACAAAGACAGCTGGGGACGAAGGAGGAAGGCAGGGGCTGAACCCCAGGACACCTTAGCAAGGGCTGGAAAAGCCCCAGGCGTGGCTCTGGATGGAAAACCTGAGCTTACACCTTGGATTTCCTGTTGCTGCTCCACTGCCATCACCTCTGGAGCATTCCCCTCTCCCTGCAGCACACGTGTGCCAAGCAGGAATATTTGAACAACCCTGCACCCAGGTGCAATCACAGATGGAATTATGGATGGAGGAAACGTGCAGAAGTGATGATGCTTGGCAGGCCCCAGTGCCAAAACGTTTCAAGGAGCTACAAGCTGTAGGAACAGAATTTTTGTAGTGGAAATTATCCTGTGGAAGGTCCTGGCAGGTCAGCACACATGGGAGCAGGCAGAGCTCCCTGGTCAGCCTGTTCCTGGGACAGAGCTGTCACACAGCAGCACCTCTCCTAACTAAAATATGTTTATTTACACATAGAAACAGTTTTTATGATCCCTTCAGCAGCAAAAATGTGAACAGGACCTGAAGATTTGCAGGGTTGAGCTGTCTGCCTCGGGAGGTCCCTGCTGGGGCTTTTTTCACGTCCCCCATGCCCCATCAAGGGCTGTCACAGCTCCCTTCCCACAGAGTCACCCCAGGGCTCTCTGCCCCCACAAACACATCTGGAAAACCTGTAAACAGCCCAAGTCCAGCCCTTTGGCTTCTGGCACCCAGCAGGTCAGTGCCCCAGAGTCAGAATCAAGGGAACACCTAAAGAAGCAGGGCTTGCAAGGTGAGGCTCATTTTTTCAAACTGATCATAAGAGCTCCAGCACAGCCCTGGCTCCTGGGGAGGAGGGAACACCCAGCTGGCCCCTGCAGGAGTGTCCCAGAGCTCCTGTCACCTGGCCAGGTGTGCAGGGAGGAGGAACAGCCTCTCCCTGCTGCTGCCACCTCCCCTGGGCACACCTGCAGTGGGAGCAGCTCCTGCAGCAAACACCCACAGGGCTCATCCCCACTTTTAAAACAACCCATTTCAAGGCAGCCTCTGGTAAAACTAAGTTTCTTCACAGGAACCAGTTTGTTTCCTGCCCCTGGTGCTAAGCTTGTGGGGAGACTGAAGAGATCACCTGCTATATTAAGCATGATATGCAGCTTAATGGCCAAACCCCACAGATCTGGCCTTCAGCTGCCTCGCCCACCCACGCTCCCAGCTCTTCAATAATTAATGTTTTTATGTGAACAGGTTTCCAGGCACGGCAGAAATCCACCACGAGCAAAGAAAAGGAGTCATTGGTGAGCAGACACGTTTTCTAAACCCAGGAAAACCTTGTTTGCAGCCCAAGATAAACACAAACAGAGAGCCAAGGGATGGATCCCTGGCTCCCACAGCTTTGGGACCTGCCCTGCTGCAAGGACACGGCTGGGGCCAAGCCCCTGGCACCCCAAACCCATTCCAGTGCTGGCACCCCAAACCCATTCCAGTGCTGGGGAGCACCTTAACCTCAGACCTCTGCAGAAACACAGCTCTCACAATGCCCCAAAAATCTCACAGCACACCTAAAAATGAAGAGTGAAAAGCTTTTTGATTTTGGAAAAGGAGGATTTAACATTTGGATTAGTCCCCCACAGGCCAGGCTGTCCCAGGAGGGTGGGATCAGCCCCTGCCAGGGCTCACAAACGGATGGGGAGCAGAAATAGAAATTGTTCAAGCAGCAGAGGGTGTGGGGGTAGATTGTTGGTTGGATGGTCACTGGACAGACTCAGGAGCTCTCTGTTTTCTGTTCTTCAGGTTTGTGGTTTATTATAAAGGCGTGGGTGTAAGAGTGTAGAGCATAAAAAGAGTAAGAAATAAAAGCAAGGGGGTAAAAGAGAGCTTAAAGAAAAAAAAGTTAAAGAGCAGTTTCCCATTTACAATCCAATAAGTATTCTTCCATGATGAATATTCTAATTTCCATTAACCAATCTAATACAATACACTAATTTCCTAACATTTGCATGCAACCTATAGGAATCACTAAATTCCCATGTTTTATGGCTTTCTTATCTGTAACCCTTATCTTCAGACCTTTCCTGCCAGGCTTGGGACAAAATCTCTGTTAGTTCTTTAGTATTTGTGGCATTTGGTATCATCTAAACAAAAAAAAGAAGCCTCAAACCTTCACATAACTATTTTTAGCACCTATGTCAAAAATTGCTAACATCTCTATTTCATCTATTGTTTCAAAACTACTTGCCAGGCACTCATAAAATTTTTCTATTCCCCCCCCAACACTCTGCTGGGCTGGCAGGAGATAATTGCACCTGGGGGGGAGAGAGGAGCCCTGCCCTGGCTGCTCACACGAGCGTCCCCCGAGGCATCTTCCTGCTTATTGAATAATCTGCCAGAGCCAGGCACCATCCCAGGCCTGGGAAACATCTCTTCATTAGGGGGAGGGGAGGTGTGGCAGCCCAGAGTGCTCCTCTGGCTGCCCTGGCAGGTTTGAGACCCCCCTGGTGGGGTCCCCAAAGACCCTGAGTGACACCCAGGTGTCTCAGGGCTGGATTCAGCTCCTTGGAACAATTCACCAACACTGAGAGAAGAAATGCAAGCTGCAAAAATAAACAGAGTGTGAATTAGGCTGTTAGAATGCAGAATTAGCAGATTTCTAGAATGTTTGTGATAAGGGACACGTGGCCAAGATGGAGAATTTGGGGGTGTGCAGGTGCTCAAGGCTGGGTTGGACAAGGTTTTGAGCATCCAGGTCTGGTGGGTGCCATATTTATAGGGGGGAAAAAAAAAATCGGAATTATGGGGGAAATAAGGGAAATTTATGAGGGGGAAATGCAGAATTATAGGGGGAAAATCCAGAATTTATTGGGGAAGAAAAGGAAATTTATAGGGGGAAAAAAATATCAGAATTATGGGGGAAAATAAGGGAAAATTTATGGGAGGGAAATGCAGAATTATAGGGGGGAAATCCAGAATTTATAGGGGAAAAAAAATTGAATTATGGGGGAAATAAGGGAAATTTATGTGGGGGAAATGCAGAATTATAGGGAGAAAATTCCGAATTTATTGGGGAAGAAAAGGAAATTTATAGGGGCGAAAAAATGGGAATTAGAGGGCAAAATTCAGAATTAGGTGGGAAATAAGGGAAATTTATGGAGGCAAAAAGGGGATTTATGGCGGGGGGGCGGGGAATCCAGAATTTATTGGGGAAGAAAAGGAAATTTATAGGGGGAAAAAAATGCAGAATTACATGGGGAAAAAAATGCAGAATTACATGGGGGAAAAAAATCCAGAATTACATGGGGAAAAAAGGAAATTGATAGGGGAAGGAAAGCACTGCAGATAAACCTGAATGATATAAATATAAGCTATAATTAACAGTTCAGATGCAGGAAGATGGGCCTCGGATGGAGCCAAGGAGAAACTCGGTCATTGATATTCCGTGTGGGTCCTGGGAGCTCCCACACCCTGCCTGCACTTGCATGTGTAAATAACATTTCCTCCAAACGAGGGGAGGAATTTACAGCAAACACTCTGTGTGCTGGAGTATCTGATGGTTAAATAATAGGAGCTAAGTGATGCATTTCTGCTCAGGCACTAATCACTCGTAGGAAAATTGCTTTCTTCAATCATTTAGGACCATCTATGGTTCTCTGGAATTTGCCTCTTCTTATTCACTCGTGGGGAAAAAAAAATAAATCAGAATTAGGGGTTTAAGAGCTCGTGTGTGGGTTGCAGCTCTGGGCATTCACTGATGGGAGAGAAGAGATGCAGGAGAGATCCCATTCTGATAAAACATTTTTGGGGGCAAGGAATACAAAACATTTTTGGGGCAAGGAATACAAAACATTTTTGGGGGAAAGGAATACAAAACATTTTATGAGTGCCTAGCAAGTAGGCCTAAAACAATAAATAAAATAGAAATGTTGGCATACTTTGACATAAGTGTTAAAAGCAGTCATGTTAAGGTTTGAAGCCTCTTCTTTTGTTTAAATAATACCAAAAACCAACAAACATCTTGTCTTAAGCCTGGCAAAAAGTGTCTAAAAATAAGGGTTACAGATAAGAAAGCCATAAAACATAGTAATTTAGTAGTTCCTATAAGTTACATGCAAATATTAAAAAAATACTATATTGTATTAAATTAGTTATTGGAAATTAAAATATTCATCATAAAAAAATACTTATTTACAAGCACATTCAGAGCATCCCCTGCCAACCCAAACATTATTTTAGCTGCACAACCCAGGCTGCAACCCGTGTCACAGTTGGAGAGCTGCAGGATTTTATAAGCAAAGCTGGAAAGCAAAAGGCCAACACTTATTTTTAATGCATCCCAGCTCTGCCCTAAGCAGGTAAGAGGAGAAATCCTTCCCCCAGGGCGCTGTGCATCACCTGGGGACGGCAGATCCCCGGGGAGGGACAGGACATGCAACCCACACAAGGCTGTTGTGCTTTTCCAACTGCTGAAATTCCAATATCTTATTGAGACTATCAGCACATACAATTTGTGGTCATTAAATGCGTTTCCTTTATGCTCCCCCGAGGCTAGAACAAACCTTATTTTCAGCTCATTTGCAAGAAAACTCTCTGAAGACTATAATTTACCTGCTACCAACACCATAAATCTTTAAAATTAGTTACTTAACTGTTTGCTAATGACCACGGATGTGTTCACTAATGCAGCTACTTTTCAATTAGCTCACGAGAAGGAATTGGAGCTGAGAGGAATGCTTGGATTTTTTAAATGTGAGTTAATGTTATCCCAAGATAAGAGCACTAAAGGAGCCATCCCTCCTTGGAACTCCCAACCCAGTTTGGGGACAATGATCCCATCCAGGCTTGGAGAGCACAGGTACAGCAGAGCAGCAAATAAACCAATGAATTGAGGGGAAAGCAGGACAGTGGGCAGGCAAGGGGGATGCACAGGGATGTGGAGAGAGGCAAAGGGACCAGCAGAGCTCCCCTGAGCTGAGCTTTCCCTGCAGCATCCTCTCCCCTTCCTCCATTCCCTCCTGCACCGGGCAGCAGTTCTGCCTGAACTCCCACATTTATTCTTAATCACCTCGTGGAGCAGTCAGATATATTGACTGCCACCTGTTCCATACATAATTCATGTGCCAGCAGGAGCAATTTCCCCAAGTTCACCTTGCTGGATCCTTGCAGGGGAAGGCCAGGCAGGTTTTTTCCTGGGTGTCAGCAATCACCTGCTGTTACAGCAGGGATGGATCCCTGCAGCTGCTGCAGGGGCACTGGATTTCCAATCACCACTGCAGAACACAAAATAGGAGCACTCGAGGCATTCTGCAAGGCAGACATTTTAATTTAAATCGATGAGTTATTGATTCATTTTTCATGTGGGAAGGAGAGCTCAGTGTGTGTTTCTGCCACTCCATCTGTACTTCTGGTGACCTCAGGCATACAGTATAAACCTGATGTAAAATATTTCCTTTCCTAATAGGGAAGCTTTTATGGCCTTGGACCCGAGTGAGCAGAAAGTCATCTGGGGAAGGATGCCTGACTAGGAAACCATGGCAAGGAAGGTAATTAATGTTTAGCACATGCTCTCAAATTAGCCTATCCCTGAATAGGAAGGAAATGAATCACAAGCTGAACTTTTATATAGCCTCAGGGTCTTCTCAGACACTTACAAAATTTCCTGGTGTACAGGAGCAGATAAAGGGCTCAGATCCCCACACCTACAGGCCTGGGAAGGAGCAGAGTGCAGCCAGGAGGGAGAGACCCAGCTGCTTCTGGGGAGCTGCCCCATGCCCAGAGCTGCTTTTGGGAATAGGGAGCTGCAGGGGGATTTTTTAGGGGAGCACCTTCATTAGGAAGCTCAGGGACCACAGGGAAAGCTGGTTTTTGAGCTGTGAGCACAATCCCTCTGCAATTAAAAGAATTGCCAAGGTGTCACTGATGCTGGGCACTCCTGATGGGAGCCAGCCCCACAGCCACTGCCTGTGCTCCATGCTCAGCTGCACAGGGCAGGAGGAGAGCTGGCACCTCTCCCTGGCAATGAGAGAGGGACACAACTGGGGATACAACACTGCAGCTCTTTTCTGGCTTTTGCGGGTGAAAACATCCCTTTTCCAGCCAGGTGATTCCCCAGCAGTGGCTCTTTTGTCCCCCACAAGTTCATGCTCTCCAACCCTCAACCATCACCCAACTGCAATGTCAAGGGATGTCCAGCCAAGGAACGATTAACCAGTCACCAAAGACCTTGTCTGAGTGCCCCCTCTCTCAGAAATCTGCAAATGCAATGAAAATAACAGCAGAGCAGCCTGGCTGTGCACTGAGCTCGGAAGGGAAGTGGTTTTCCACAGATTTCCATGAGATACCAGCAGGTCTTTGCCCAGCCTGGGTAATTGCATTCTTTGAAGTCTGGCTCATAAACCAGCAACAACAAAAAATCACTTTCATGTCTCTAATAAAGCAGAACTATAAAACCACGAGGCAGCTTCCAAGGAAAGCTGACCTGTGAGAGCCAGGACAGCAGCCAGGGCTGGGAGAGGGAGGCAAAGTAAGCCTGAGTGGAGGGGCTGTGCTGGGGCAGCATGAACCCCTGCTCCAGGGACGTGCAGACCAATTTTTGCAATGCCCCTCTGGAGAAATACTGTGTTTTAGCCCCCAAAACCAGGGCAGCAGCCCAAGTGCCTCCTCTCTGTGCCAGCTTCTGGGGACAGATTTGCTGTCCCTGAGTGCTGAGCAGCATCCCCTGCAAGAGCAAGCTGCCAGCACTGTGATGAGCAATGCAGAAAATCCTCTGTTCTTGGGGCTCAGCATCCCAAAACCATCCCCCTCACACCATCCAGGCACCACAGTGGCCTTTATTCCTTCCTGTAGAAAAAGGATTTGGGGGTGAATAAGGTCTGGGGAAACATTTCCCCCAGCTGCCTGATGAAAGTGCAGTCCTGAAAAAGTCCCTAATGCAAAAATCTTCTGGCACAGGGAACTGCTGCACTCAGCCAGGTGTTACCTGAGGTTTTTGGTGGAGGAAACATCACATCAAGGGCAGTTTTTCTCCCCAGCACTGCAGCAGAGCAGCGAGCAGATGCCAGGAGGTTTTTGCAGGTGAAAGGAAGAGCTACCAAACATCATGTGGGCAATCATTTCTGGGATGTTTGCAGGAGAAAGCCTTCTGGTAATATCAAATGATGAATCATGTGCCAATAAGTGCCTGGGCAGCCATCAGAAGGCATTTCAGAGAGGAGCAGGAGCTGGGGCTGGTGCTGACAGTGACAAATTGGCAGTGCCAGCAGCCACAGAGCCCTTCCCAGGAAATGCCATGTGTCAGCATTCCCAGATTCAACCTGGCAAACCCCTGCCAGGCAGAGGGAAATGCAAAAAGCCACATTTGCCATGCACCAGTGTCCCCAGCTGGCAGCAGGGCTCTGCTTTTAACCCTCTGCTTGCCTCTCCCCAGGGATGCTCCAGGCTGAGACCCTGACCCTGAGGATTTGGTGCTAAAGGGCACGAAAAGATTTAACACTAAAAAAGGCATTTGGAGCCCAAAGCTCAGAGCATTGCTCCCACTGAGAGGCAGCCAGATCAGCCTGACAAAGAATAGGGGCACATCTCACTGTGGGAAACTTCAGGATTGTGATTAGACAAGGAAAAAAAAAAAGAAAAGAAAAGGCAAGAAAAGAAAATCCAAGGGAGGCTGCTCCAAAGGCACCTGCACTTGCCAGCAGAGCAGAAGGAGCCTTGGCAAAGGCTGCAGAGCACGGATTCCAGAGCAAACAATGGCTCTTTGTGGGGCTGAAGCACAGCAGATGGCTGCTGGTGCAGGATCCAAGTTTAAGGATGCCACAGAGGAGCAGCAGAGCACAAGAAGGGCTGCAGAGATAATGGGGTGTAACATCCCCCCCTCCTCACCCAGCAGCCTGGCAAGACCTACAAACACACTCAAAACCCCAAAAGTTCCTCCAAAGAATCCCAGCAAGAAGCAGAGCTGGTTCACAGGCAGCACACCTCTCATGTCTCACAAAAGTGGGTGTGGGAGGGTAAATAGAGAATAAAACCAGCAAAGGCTGATTGCTGGTGTGCAAGAAGATTGCTGTTCAGATGATTGTGAACTTGTTTATTTTTTTTTTTTTAAGAGGGGGGAAAACTACAGTATTGTAGATTTTTTGTTAGATGATAGTTGAAGGAAAATCCTCCAGTTTTGATAAAAAAAAATCTAGAGACAGGGAAAAAATTAAAGGCCTATTTCCTTTAATAACTTGGGGCAAGGGTTTTGCCTGTGTTTCCAAATTTTTTTAAGAAAACCGTCTCCCAGGGAAGTGCTGTGTGTGTGCTACCCCCTGCCATGTGCACAGCCAGGGGGAATTGTGCCAGAGGGTGAGTCAGAGGAAGAGATTTTGCCTATAGATGGTAGGAGAGCAGCAGAGAGCCGTGCAGGGGCAGAAGGGGAGTGGAAGAGGGGCTGAAGGAGCCAGGAGAGCTGAGCTGCAATGCGGGGCCAGCCTGGAGCTGCTGAGAGCCCTGCACTGTGCCAGGCAGGAAAAGCAGCAGAGCCCAGGCAAGCCCTGCCCTGAGCCACAGAGCAGCACAGGGGTGATGTGAGCACAGCAAAACCCCCAGGGACTCACAACCAGCCAGATCTGGGACTCCAACGAGCCCAAAGCCAAAGAGAGCAGTTCCTACAAGGGAAAAAAACTAAATTTTGTGCTGTTAAACCCCAGTGAGATCTGCCCCCAGGGCGTTGCTGGAAGGGATGGAGCATCTCCTGAGCTCCAGTTTGTGCTGGAAAACGTGGAACTGCAGCCTCAGCTCTGGAGATGTGTGGGCTGGACCCTCTGGGGACACCTGGCACTGAGAGGGAGGGAAAAACCAGCCTGTCCAAGCACAGCAGCAGAACAGGAACGTGCTGGTTCCAACCTAAAGCCAGGGGCAGAGCTGCTCAGGGGCAGTGCCCAGGTCAGGGGCAGGGCCAGCCCAGGGCTGTGTCCAGCTGAGCTCACCCAAAAAAGCCTCCAAGGAGTCTCACACTCCCCTGAGCTGCCAAAAACCCACTCAGGAGTTTGTACCCTCACAGCCCCAAGTAGCACCCCTGCTCCTTTTTAATAAACCCAAGTTGTTCTAAGCCACACAACGTTGGTTTTTCTGGGAATTGGCACAATTTATCCAATTTATTTTTATCCTGGCAGCCCACCCGTGCTCCTGCCCACAGCACCAAGGGTCCCACACTGCCAGATGCTGCTGGGATTGTCCTGGGGCAACAAAATAAATCCCCTGCAAAGCCCTGATTTCCTCCTGTGCCTCACTTTCCACCCCCCAAATCACACATGCTGTGGCTTTTGCCAAGTTGAATTGTTAGGACAGAGAGGAAAAAAAAACTTCTGGGGATTTATTACTTGACCCAAAGCTATCCCTTTTTGGAGGGGGCCTTCCATGCCCAATCTTCACTAAAAAAAAATAAAACCAAAACCCCAAAACAAAACCACAACCCAACCCCCCCAAAAAAAGAAAAAAAACCCAAAAAAGTCAACCCAACAAAAAGAGAAAAATAAAATAATAAAATCACACCCATTACTCAGCTCACTTGGCTGCATCTGTAATAAGAATGCAATAAACTTTCCATATGTCTCTGATAAACTAGACAGCTTAAGTTATGAGCAGAAAAAGGCAGGAAATTTTAAAATGCCAAAATTTGCCAGGAGGCTCGGGCCAAGCACTTGTTCCTGAGGAGATGGTGGAAAGAGTCAGATCCAAGTTGAGAGACAAAGGAGCTGCAGGGGGACAGGCCAGGCTCAGACCCTGTGGCTCCTTTTAAAGCCCTTGTTTTCCCCAGCAGTGTCCTGGTCCCCATGTCCCAGGCACTGCCAGGAGCACCCCTCTGGGATGGGGGAAACAGGATTGATGGGGAAATAAATAGAGACTGATGGGGAAACAGGGACTGATGGGGAAACTCTGCACACCCAGGCCCCACACCTGGCCCTCCAGCCCGGGGGTTTGAGGCATTTCCAGGGCACCCTCCCAGTGCAGGAGCAGTGACAATGACCTTGGGGCTGACACTGCCCTGGGCTCAGCTCTGATGAGACCAAACCAGCCACACCCCTCTGCAAAAGGAGCTGGAGGGGTTGTGGCACCCCTGGCTATGAGCCACCCTTCCTGTGCTGCTCAGGGCCACAGCCAGGTGGAAACTGCCCCCTGCACACTGCTGGTGCTGAGGGCAGACCCCACTGACCCCGTGGGTGGCAGCACAAGGGATGCAGACAGCCCCCAGCCCCACCCCAGCCCTGGGCAGCAGGGTGACAGCAGGCTGGGACTGACCCACAGACATCTTGTGACCTGTCCTCCTCGCAGAGCCGGCCCTGACCGTGAGCAGAGCTGGAGAGTGATGGTCTTTCAGCACTTTAATTACAAAGCAGTAGGTGAGAACAGCCTGCCTGATGTTCAGCAGGAAATTGGACTGCACCAGCACAGACATATTCCTGCACAGCTCCCCTAGCAGCTCTGGGAAGGTTTCCAAATTCCTGCACCATTAACATTTAAGGAATTGTCTCTGCACCCTGGTGGTTAAACAGCGAGGAGAAACAAGGCACTGTAAATGGATTTGCTCAGTGTGGGTCAGGTGCTGCCTCAACCGGTGCTTTGTGCTCCACACTGGCAGCAAAGCTCTGCCTCAAAGCACTGCATTTGCAGTTTTCCACCTGCTCTGCTAGTCCTGAGCACTGTCAGGCCAGGGCAATGCCTGCTCATGCCCTCTGTGCCCAGGGAAGCTGAGGGACACAGGGATGGGCTGGTGGCCACGTCCCCAGTCCCTGGTGGCTCAGGACAGGGCCAGGCACTGTGGGCACTGCTGAAGGCCAAAAGCTTCAGGCCTTTTTCTCCAGCTCTAAGTATTTTCCTCAGGCCATGGAACTTTCTCAGCTCCAGCCAGGATTTTTCCCAGGCTAGAGCCTTTTCCTTTACTGTAAGCACAAGAGGAAGAATCGTAGCAGAGATAACACCTGCAGGGTCCCTGGGAAAGCCAGGGAGAAGAGGTTTCTCTTTCCCTGACCAGTGATCTGTTTGTATTTTGTTTTGCACAAACTGCCTTATTTAAGGCACTGGCTTCTTTTAATAAATTGCTCTTTCCTGCACCAAGCAGGAGAGTGCCTTGCTGCTGTTTTTTCACTGCTCCATAATCCTTTTCAAGGCAACAAGGCACAGCCAGAGCAGCCAGTGCCCATTCCCAACCCAGCCCCAAAATCTCTGCCTGCCCCAGAAAACACCTCGGTGCTGTGGGCAGGAGAGCAGCTCTGATTTATTTCCCTCACACAGCAGCCTGACATCGATATTGGAGCTGGCAGCAGGCAGAGCACTGCACACACAGACCCTGAGAGCAGCACAGGGGCTGCCTGAGCATCCCTCCCTGGCAGGAATCCTTTCCTGGCTGGAATCACATCTGCCCCTGCTGCAGGAGCTCCCTGTGCCTCAGAGCTTCCCTCTGCTCTGCTCTCCCATCTGAGTGCCCCTCTCTGATAGAAATTATTCCTTTTCAGAGGAGCTGCAGCTCCCTGGTCTCAGAGTCAGCACCAGCCCAGAAAATGCAGAGTTTCTTCCCTCCCCCCTTTTAGTGAACCTGCCCAATGCCACACAAGTGCAATTACAGTTATAAGCTCCTGATTCAGTGCCCCCAGTCCCAGACAGAGATCCAGGTCTGCCTCCACTACCCTCTGGCAAACACGTGGATTTGGGGGTTTCAGCTGAAGAATCTAATTTTTTTTTAAAATTGTAAGCGTGGTGCAAGCTGCTGGGCAGCACACTCCAAACCATTCCACCTCTTAAAAAGAGTGTTTGCCATGGCCCCGGCCCTTCCTAGAGGCAGCAAATGGAAGAAAACAGTAAAAAACTGTCCAAATGTGCAGGCTGAGCTGCCCCAGGATGCTCTGGCCCTGCCCAGCCCCTCTGGGGTGGTCACACACATCTGGGAGCCATCGGGAGGGAGCAGCTCCCCCCTGCAGGGACACCAGACCACCCAGAGCTTCAAAAGGCAGAACCTGCATCCAAAATCCACGTGCAGCCCAGTCCTTGTCCTGACCCAAGCTGCTGAGGGGCTCTCAGTGCTGCACGGGAGGACCCACAGCACCAATAAATTGAGCAAACTGCTCCTCTGGACACAGGCTGCTGCCAGGGGGCTTGGATCCCTTCAGGAACAAGGAGTTCGTGATTTAAGAGTACATAATTTTAAAGTTTACAGTAAGTTTAAGTGTGTATAATGAGCCAAAATCACCTCCAATTAGCTCTTCTGGGACCACCCTGTGTGTGAAAGTTTTGCTCCAGGTTCATGGCTCTGCCTGTCCTGCAAAAAGCAATTTTTTGGAATTGTGGAGAGCATATTGGCAGGACAGTCCCCTCTCAGGTCTCACAGACCTGGCTGTGCTCCTGCCAGCAGGGAGCTGTGCAGGAGGCACCAGCACTGCCCCAGAAAAACAGATTTGGCATTTGGAGGCAGTACAAAGCACTTGTGCTGCTCTGCAGACCAAATGTTTGCTGGATGTGTAATTCTCTCCACTAAAAAATCCAGGAGGAAGGAAAAAAAAAAACCTGAAAGAGTTTATGTACGCCCTCCTGGGACTTTGTTTCAAAGTCTAATTGCCACTTACACGTATTCAATTTCAAATGGGGACCTGACAATTTCTCCCGGTGCAAGCTGAGGATGGGAGGAGAGGCTGCTCCTCTCCCAGCCCAGAGCAGCAGCAGAGGTTTCCTCATTCCTTTTTGGGTGCCAGGGATGGGGCTGAGGCTGCCCCAGCCCCTGCTGAAGGAGCCACAGACATGAGGAAATTGTATTTATACTCAATAAATGCATAAAGCCAGTCAGCCCCACTGCTCAGAAAGGGACCCCAAAACTCTCTAAGCACGAAACTGGGCTGGGAGCAGGCTCTGAGATCAGCCCAATAAATGAAGCAGCAGCCCAGACACAGCCTGGCCAGGAGAGGCAGCCCACACACAGCCCTGCTCACCTGTGGCAGGAGCATCCCCACTGTTGATGCACACCCAGCCCAGCACTGGACTCCCTGCTATCCATTCCAAACCCTGGCCAATGCAGCTGCCAGCAGAGCCCATCACTCAGCCCCCCTGATGCTCTGGCATCAATCACCAGGCACAGCAGAAATAAAAGCACTGGGATATTGTTGTTCCAGGATTGATGCCTCTTGCTGTGAAAACAAACGTCCCAGACTCGCCTCAACCTTTTCTGATAAATGATTTGGCTTCACCTTGACGCTCCTGCAGCAGCAGGAGACCATTACCCTGAGACAATGTTTTATTCTATTGACATTATCTCTTAATTATAACGTGAGGGATATCAAAGGGAGCAGGAGCCCACCAATTCCTCAGGCAGGGCTGCTGCAGTTTCTCCTGTCAGGCTGTCTGGGAGAGGTTTATTGCAGGTTCAAGGATGGGCTCCAGTCCAGCAAAGGGACCCTGGCCCAGCTCTGCCCCTTCACACACCCCAGCAATAGGGTTTTAGCCAGCAGCAAGAGACTGCTGGTCTGGTTTCTCTTTTTTTTTAATTTCCAGAAGCAGAGAGCTTTTCACAAAGACAGAAAGGTCGCTTGCATATTTTAAACCGAGATTTTTAGCAAGATTCAAAAGGGATTTGGCATTTGCCGTACGTCACTTAACATTCAGATGCAATTTTTGGAAGGGATCACAAACCTTATGCTACAGGCACTCTGCCAGTTGCTAACTACTGGCAGGAGCCTGCCAGGTGAGTGCTGTGCTCACCTGTGCTATTTTGGGGCTGTTTTTGCCCCCAGGACACTGCAGAGCTCAGCCCATGGGCTGCCAGCGAGCCTGGTCGGCATCAATTGTTTGAAAGACTTTGTTTTGCAAAACCCTTTTGCAAGGCAGTGAATAAACAAGAAGGTGGGGAAGCAAAGCAGTGCCTCGAATCCCTGAAGCACAGCGAGCATCCCTGCTCCTGTCCCAGAGCCCTGCATTGCTGCTCTGGAAGAAGAGGAGAGGAAAAAACCAACCTAGCAAACAACTTAAACCGAGCCAAATTGTTAACTCCAGGTACAAACCACACGCCTGGCAGGTCAGGACACCCTCAAATAACCCAGGGGCTGTGTCAGGGACAGAGGGTGGGGACAGAGCCCCATCCTGCTCTCACAACCAGCCGTGCCCAGCTCTCCACCAGCAGCTGGAAAGCAGAGAGTGAAGCTCTCCACGGGGAGCATGTGTTGATTTGTTTCACGATTTCCATTAATTACCAGGTAAATGAGATCCCTGCACACTCCTTGGGCACCTTGCCTCATCTGTTTGGGCTCTGACAGCTGCTGGAGCAGTGAGTGTGTTCTCATCACATGCTGCCTGGCACTGCAGCCTCTCCTCCCTCTGACCTCCAGAATCCTCCCATCTGCTTTACTTCAGCATCCTGCCCCTGGAATCTGCTCTCAGCAGCTAAAAATCCATCCCAGAGCAGGCAGAGGGGGGCTCCGAGCCCCTGAGGCTTCAATTAGCAGGGGAAGAGGACCTTGGAGGCTGGCTGCAGTTTTTTGGGCAAGTGACACCCAGAGTGAATTTGGGAGCTGGCACAGGGCTCACATCAGGGAGCCGAGCAGAGCAGTCCCTGGAGCCTTCAGCTTTCCCTGTGAAACCTTTCCTGGAAAGCCAATTAACAGCACCTAGTGCCCAATCAGCTGCTCTTCATTTGTAATTAAAGTCAGGCCACAGCTGAGCAACAACCACCTTTGAGGGGAGGCCATGGGGAAGAGGGGAATAATCTGTGATTTACTGCAGGGGACAGAGCCACAGCCTGGCTGCAAGGGGACTCGTGCAGTCACAGGTTCCATGGGTGAAAGCCCTCTTGACCTGGGGGAGGCAGAGCTCCTGCTCTGTCCCGGGAAATTCCAGGCATGGAGAGACAAAGGAGCAGGGCAGGAGGTGCAGGAGATGGCACAGGGCAGCCCCAGGTAATGGGGGGCTCAGGGAGGTTCTGGGGTGAGCTGGAGCACCCAGACCAAGGCACCAAACCCACCCCAAACTGCCTCCCCAGGGCTGTGAGCATCCTGCCCCAATGCAAACACACCAAACCCACCCCAAGGGCTGTGAGCATCCTGCCCCAATGCAAACACACCAAACCCACCCCAAACTGCACCCCCTAGGGCTGTGAGCATCCTGCCAGCCCAATGGAAACACACCAAACCCACCCCAAGGGCTGTGAGCATCCTGCCCAATGCAAACACACCAAACCCACCCCAAACTGCACCTCCCCAGGGCTGTGAGCATCCTGCCAGCCCAATGGAAACACACCAAACCCACCCCAAACTGCCTCCCCAGGGCTGTGAGCATCCTGCCCCAATGCAAACACACCAAACCCACCCCAAACTGCACCCTAGGGGCTGTGAGCATCCTGCCCCAATGCAAACACACCAAACCCACCCCAAACTGCACCCCCAGGGCTGTGAGCATCCTGTCCCAATGCAAACACACCAAACCCACCCCAAACTGCACCCCCAGGGCTGTGAGCATCCTGCCCCAATGCAAACACACCAAACCCACCCCAAACTGCCTCCCCAGGGCTGTGAGCATCCTGCCCCACTGGAAACACACCAAACCCACCCCAAACTGCCTCCCTAGGGCTGTGAGCATCCTGCCCCAATGGAAACACACCAAACCCACCCCAAACTGCCTCCCTAGGGCTGTGAGCATCCTGCCCCAATGCAAACACACCAAACCCACCCCAAACTGCACCCCCAGGGCTGTGAGCATCCTGCCCCACTGGAAACACACCAAACCCACCCCAAACTGCCTCCCTAGGGCTGTGAGCATCCTGTCCCAATGGAAACACACCAAACCCACCCCAAAGGGCTGTGAGCATCCTGCCCCACTGGAAACACACCAAACCCACCCCAAACTGCCTCCCTAGGGCTGTGAGCATCCTGCCCCTGCCCCAGTGGAAACATACCCTGGGCCAGGCACTCCCACCCCTCTGGGGTGAGCCCTGCCAGCTGCAGCTCTGATTGAACAGGGATGATTTTCCCGGGGCAGGGGCAGGTTTTGGATGGCTTGAAGGGGTGGGACACGCTCTCATTTACAGCCTGGGACATGCCCCAGTGATTTACAGGCACGAAGAGGGACTGCAGCCCACTGGGCTCCCAAGGATTACTTGACACAGGATGAAGTAGATCAAATGCAAATGGGTGGATGGTATGTGAACCACTCCAGCCAGCCAGGGCTGCTAAACCCTCTGGTTTCTTTCACAAGGCTTTGAAATGGGGAAATGTAGCTTCAGATAATTTATTTGCTAGGGGCACTGAGGAGGGCAGGGGAGTATTTATGAGCTGAAGAAAATCCACAAGGTTATGTCTCCAGGGCTGCACCCTGCAGGACACTGAGGGGTTCAGGAGGGGAGGGGGAATGTGATCCCTGCCCTCAGCCCTGCCAGGGAGAGGGGTCACCTCCTCCAGAGCCCCCAAACTATTCCCTATTCCCATCAGGGCATGAAAATTGACCCTGTAAACAGAGCATGTACTGGAGAGAGAAGCACAACCAGGATCTGTCTGCTGCCCTTGTCTCAGGGGGCAGAGAAGCATTTGGTTACCCACAGGGGATCCCCCTGCACCCCCCAGATGTGCTCAGCACATCTGGAGTTAGCAACACCAGAAATTGCCGTTTGCTAAAGCAGTGCTCAAAAAACCCCTAATCACTGTTTATTTTTGTCATCACTGAAGGTGGTTTCCAGCTCCTGGTGGCATCCAGAGCTCTGGGATCACAGTGAGGCAGCTGGGAGAGGGGCTCAGGGTCAGAACTGGGGACACCATGCAGATAGAGAGCCACAGGCTGTGAACCTGGAGAACACCAGCCCCCAGCCCCGGATGTTCCCATGGATCTGCTCTGGTCACTGCACAAATGGCCCCGAGCCAGAGACTTACTTGGAAAAGCAGAGGAAGTCTGCAGCAAGGGGGAAGAGGGCAATTCCTTGAAATGCTGTCCTTGGGGATGGATCTGCAGCTGCTGGAAATCCCTTCCCTGGAAGCTCAGCTGCACAGCTCAGCTCTCTCCCAGGCTGAGCTCAGCACTGGGACACTCTGGGACCCAGAGCTGGAGCCTCCTGTCTGTGGGGCTGCTCAGGAGGCAATTTCCTACAGGAACTGCTCTGGGAAGCAGTCCAGAGAAGACAGAAAGCAGCTGGGGCACCTGGGGTTTTTAACAGGGTTATGAAGCCCAGAAATGCAGCTGGATACCCCCAGGAACACTCAGCAGCACAGGGGCAGACAGTGAGGATGGGGAGGGAACCAGGCAGGCAGCCCTTGGGGATTGTCTCCATCTCAGGACAACAGCCCTGTGGGGCTGGCAGAGCCCCTGGTCTGGTTGGGGATGGTCCCTGGTCCTGCAGAGCCCAAAAAGCAGCTGGAGAAGGGCTGGGCACAGCTCTCAGACCTTCCTCACCCACAGCCAAAGCAGCATCTTGTACCATCAGCATCAAATCTGAAACCAGCTCACATCTGGGAAAATTAGGAACTTACAAAAGGAGGAAAATAATAAACTTTTTAAAAATAAATTCCTCTAAAATAACATGATATCCTCAGCCCTAACCCCCCAGGGACCACGGGTTGAGGGATCAAACCTTGTTCCTCAAGGGACTGATAGCACCATTTGGTATCAATTTTCCATCTGACTGCTCCTTTTTAGGAATTGTTTCTCTTGCTCCCAGGGAGCCACCAGACACAGGGAGCGTGGATCTGAGCTGGCAGCACATCACCAGAGGCTGGGATTCCAGTGGGATCTCCCTGCTGGAGTGCAGGCACGGCACAGGGAAGGGAAGCAGGGACCCCTGAGGGCCTGGGGTCTGGCCCAAGAGCAGCCCCGGGGAGGTGGTGCTGGGGTGCCCTGTGCCACAGCAAGCACGGAGCACCCCAGAGTGATGCTCTGTGCCAGGGGCTGGGCCTCTGGCTCCCACACAGGACACAGGGGCACCCCAGTAAAGGCAACAAGCACAGGAGGTTTTATTCTGCTTTTTGCAGGGCAGGAGGATTTCAGCCGGCCCTGGCTGGAGGAGCTTGTGCACAGACAGGGTTATTCCCAGAAATGGTCCAGCCCTGACTCTGGTGACAGGCAAGGCAATAAAACAAAGCTCCTGTGTGCTCAGAGCAGGAGGCAGAGGACATTTACATTTAGTCACGCTCCCCCAATGAGGCACTAAGCACGGCAAAGTTTAACACCGACCCCTAAAGACCCAAAGCTTTGCTGCCAGAGCCCGGATTTGCTCTCTGCCCCAAAAACACGCCCAGAGTGGCACTGAGCACATCTCCCAGGGCAGGGGGTGATGCTGGGGTCTGTCCCTGCCCCAGGGAAGGGGCTCAGAGCTCTCAGCAGCCCCGGGTGGCAGGAGGGTGCTCAGAGCTGGGCTGGCCCAGCACACAGGGCAGCTCAGGCCAGGCTCTGCCCGTGCCAGCACTGCAGCACCTCAGCTCCGAGTCACTGAGAGATGGAAGCAGCACAGAGCCCCAGACACAGCCCGGGGAGCAGGCACAGCCAGAGCCACAGGCTGCAAACACCCACCAGGGCCTGAATCCTGCAGCACAGACAGGATTAAACCCACCCAGCACGGGAGCACAGCAAAGCCACAGTGCCCAGGCACAGCCCAGGCTCTCCAAAACCAAGAGCTGCTCGTCTTCCCCCAGACAGAGGGGTGCATTGTGGCCAAACACAAGAGAAACCAGGTGCCACAAGTCACTTCACCTCCCCCAGACATCTCTGGCCTGGATTTTGGGTCCTGCAGTCCCACACTGGATACAAAAGGATATAAAAGTGGGCACTCTATAGCTCCCAGGAAGAAAAACACTTCCCCATCAAACCCCACCAGCATCACCCCTATAACTGCAACAGCCCCTCACTGCTCTCTTTGATTCTTGGGTTTTTTAAGCAGCAAGAGCCAGAGCTCTGCCCCAACAGACACATCTGCCCACAGCACCCCAGCAGCAGCCCCACTCACCCCGCAGCCCTGGAGGAGCCTTGTGTGCAGGAGACCAGGGGCAGGACTCAGCACAGGGCCTGGCTGTGGTGAGGAGAAGCAGAACAAGCACACCCTAGAACCTTCTCTGCCCAGCAGGGCTTAACCAGCTTTAACTGGCAGCTCTAACCCAGCACAGCTAACAAGGAACAGCTGGGAGCAGTGAGGTGAAGGGGATAACACAGGGATTGCTCCTGCTGCAGGAGGCTCTGAACCAGCTCACCCCTCAGCCAGGCTGGGGGTGCTTCGGGAAAAGTGGGATAGAGGTGGGCACAGGGAATGGGAAAAGTCTTTGTGCTGCACTTATGAAAGCACCGTGCCCCCAGTGAGGATGGAGAGGGCTGTGCTATCTCTTTTCTCTCTTCCAGAGGAAGATGGAGCCTCTGGAGGGGAAGCAGACCCCAAGCCCCGGCAGCTCCCCGGGTGATGAAGTGGATGGAGATGGCTCCTTCATTTCCCAGCCGGGTGAGAGGCGGCCCCCAGGGCCCTGCACAGTAAATCGAGGCTGTTGTGATGATAACCGAGCCTGCGGGGCCAGTTAAAACCCTGGGGAGAGGGGAGTGACTGCAGCCTGGCTGGCACAGGGGAGGGAGGTGCTGCACCGGGGCCCGACAGCCCCGAACGCGCCGTGCCCGGGAGCCGCGAGGGAGAGCGAGCCAGAGCCGGGGAAGGACTCGAGGCTGTGAGGAGCATTTTAAAACGGGCTGCAAAATTCCCAGGCAGCCAACAAGGTGACTGGAGAACAGGAGGAAAACAACGGGAGCGCTGATGGACGGACAGACACACGGCAGGGTCTGACTGTGCCAGGGCCGTCTGTGCCCCCCAGGTCTGAACCTGGGTCCTTCTGTCCCCCGGGTCACACTCTCTGTCCCCCAAGTCACACTCTCTGTCCCCCAGAGTCACATTCCCTGTCCCCTCATGCCTGGGTCTCTCTGTCCCCCAGGGTCACACTCCCTGTTCCCGCCCCCCGCCCCTATTCCCCCAGGTCACACCCTCTGTCCCCCATGGGGTCACATTCCCTGTCCCCTGCCATGTCCAGGTCCCCTCTGTTCCCCCATGGGTCCCCCCCTGTCGTCCCTGTCCCCCCCATGGGTCCCCCCCTGTCCCCCCATGGGTCCCCCCCGTGTCCCCATGGTCCCCCCCTGTCCCCCATGGTCCCCCCCGTCCCCCATTGTCCCCCCTGTCCCCCATGGTTCCCCCCCTGTCCCCCTGTCCCTCTGTCCCCCATGGTCCCTCTGTCCCCCATGGTCCCTCTGTCCCTGTGTCCCCCCTGTCCCCTCTGTCCTTCTGTCCCTCTGTCCCCGTGTCCCCCGTGGTCCCCCCGTGTCCGCAGCCCCACAGCGCCCTCTGGCGGCCGCGCTGCCCACAGCCGAGCGCTCTCCCCGCGCGTTCTGCAAACCCCAAAAACCCAAAACCCGCCGAGGCTCGCGCTCGGAGCGGCGTTCCCGTGTTTTATTGCTGCTCGCTGCAGGGCTGGGACACAGCCAGCAAGGAGTGCACCGGCCCAGGGAGAAACGGGTTCAGCCCCTGAGCTCTCCCTGCCCATGAGAGGAATGCAGGTGTAAGAGAAAAGTATTGCTTACCCCACTAGAGAGTCCCATGGACAAAGGTTTCACCCCAGGAGTATTCGGGTCACACACAGTGCAGCAAGTCCTCTGCTGCAAGCCAGAGCAGGGATTCCCACCTCTGTCTCCTCCTTACAGATGCTCCAGCTCTGGCCCCTTTGGTTTCCCCAAGCTCCTGGCTGGAAGTGAGCAAGGCAGGTGTGATAGACAACTACAGACCACGAATTTTCCAAAAATATTCCTCTGGGCTTTGGGGTTCCTTCCCACAGAAGTGTGACCCAAGACCACCCACCCCCAGGTCATCCAACACATCATTTCAGAAATCTGCAATACTTTAATCAAACCCTACTTAAGGCCATTGTTATTTTCATGATTGCACATATTCCTCCTTCTGAAAAGCACAAATATCATCATTAGCACACAAGGACAGGGTCAAGCTCCCCCCTGAGAGCATCCCAGTGCCCCTGACAGCCTCCCAGTGCCCATGGCCACAGCCAGAAGAGATCCTGGATGGCTGGGCAGGCAGCAGGGACAGCTGCCAGGAGCTGAGTGGCAGCTCAGCTGTACCACCGAGCTTCTGCCAAGGCTCATCTCACACAGCCACCTACAGCCAGCAGAGATTAAATAACAGGGCTGTGAGCTGGAACCTCTGTGGAGCACAAGGTCATGGCACAGAAGGGCGGCTCTGAAAGTCACCTCTACTCTCCAACAGATGCAAAGGCTGGAGCCACCCCGGGCAGGCTCCAGGCTCTGTGGGAAGAGGCATCACTGAAGTGACAGCACCCAGGAGTGATTTGCAGTGTAGCCCAGTTACATCAAGTGGCAATAAAACTGTGAGTGGCTCCAGGACAGCTGTGCCCCATTTGGTGAGATGAACAGTGGCTTTTAAAAAGATCACTAAATCCCATCAGTGCTACCTATACAAACCTCATTTATTTTAAAGGCTCCCATTAAAGTGCCTTTTATCCCTAGCAATAGGCAGTTTTAAATTGCAAATAACTTCTCAGATCAGTCAGCAACCATCTTCATTCCACCGGAGAGAAGGGCCTGGCTCAGGCTGGCCCTGGGGGACAAGGGGACATCGTGCTGAGGTCTCTGGGTGAGCAGCAATGCTGAGCTGGGACAATCCCACAGCTGTGCAGGGGCTCCACAGGGCTGTGCAGGGCTTCACCTCCCCGAGAGCCCCGGGGATCTCAGGCAGGTGTCACTGTGTCCCTGGGCAGGGTGTCCCTGGGGCAGGGTATCCCCATGGCAGCTGTATCCCTGGGGCAGGGTGTCCCTTGGGGCAGGGTGTCCCCTGGGGCAGGGTGTCCTTGGGGCAGTGTGTCCCCGGGGCAGGGTGTCCCCTGGACAGTGTGTCCCTTGTGCAGGGTGTCCCTGGGCAGGGTGTCCCTTGGGGCAGGGTGTCCCTTGGGGCAGGGTGTCACCCAGGGCAGCTGTGTCCCGTGGGAGGTGTCCCCGTGGGAGGTGTCCCCTGGCAGCTGTGTCCCGCGTGGGCAGGATGTCCCCAGGGCAGGGTGTCCCCATGGCAGCTGTATCCCCTGGCAGCTATGTCCCGTGGGCGGTGTCCCTGGCAGCTGTGTCCCGTGGGCAGGGGTGTCCCCAGGGCAGGGTGTCCCCGCAGCAGGGTATCCCCTGGCAGCTGTGTCCCGTGGGCAGGATGTCCCCGTGGGCGGTGTCCCCGTGGGCGGTGTCCCCTGGCAGCTGTGTCCCGTGGGCGGTGTCCCGTGGGCGGTGTCCCCTGGCACGGTGTCCCGTGGGCGGTGTCCCCGTGGGCGGTGTCCCCTGGCACGGTGTCCCCGGGAGGAGGCGGGGCAGGGCGGCGCTCAGGCCTCAGGGTCCTGCCTCGGGGGGTCGGTGTCCTGCAGCAGCGGGGTGCTCTCGGAGGAGGAGGAGGGGGGAGCTGTGCTCTGCCTGCCAGGGGCGCTGGGGCTCTTCTCAGCATCCATTCCCTGCAAGGGGAGGGACAGAGGTCACAGCCAGGCCACACCCTGCCACCCCCACCCAGGCCATGCACACCCCAAACCTCTCCAGTGGCCGCGGACCCTTTTCTGAAATTGAAGACTTTTGTTCCTCAGGCCCTACCAGGAGTTATTTTGTTATTTCCAGCAGCCCCGGTGACACCACCCGAGCACCCAGCCTGAGGAGCTGTGTGCAGGAGCTGGGAGAGGGGACAGGGGAGCTGAGACCCCCAGGCAGCACCCCCAGCACACACTGCTAGGACCATGGCAGGTGCAGCCCTGGGGAAGGGTGGGTGGAAGCTGGTGCCTGCTGGCACCAGTGCAGCTCCTCCTCACCTAGACACTTCCACTCACACCCACAAAACAGGTTCATCACCCTCAAAGCTGAGCAGGAGCCAGATACACCTTCAACAGACCACGTGGGCCCTGACCCAGGTAATGCAAGAACCTCAGGAGGAAGCAGCAGGTGGCAGGAGTGGGTCCCTTCCTGCTGCTGGGGACAGAGACACCACCCTGCCCCTCACCCAGAGCCTCCTGCTTGCTGGGGGTGTGGGCTGGGGTGCTGTGGAGGGACTGTGAGCCTTGTCTGACCCTCTGACTATTGCCCATTGCTGCTCCAGTGTGGGCACCAGTGACACCACCAGGATCCCCTGGAGACTCTTTGGGCATGCTGGTATTTGGATCTTGGAGGAATTGTCAACCTTAATGTGCCTGTGAGTCTAAAAGTGTCTACAGAACTCAGGGGATAGTCAGAACAAAAAAGATGGTTAATATTGAAGGGGCTCACCTCCTCCAAGTTCAAGAATAGTCCACCCTAACAAGCATCTCAAGGCAGGAGAAAAATGCCAGCACAGGGCAACATGGATGAACCAGGAGCTCCAAACACAAATGCAGAAAGGAGACAAATGGAAGGTAGGGACAGGTGACCTGGCAGGAACATGGGGAAACTCTCCCAGCATGCAGGGATGAAGAGAGGAAAGCCAAACCCCACCTGGAACTGAATCCAAGGATGCCAAAGACAAGAAAAGCTTCTCCAAATACCCAGGTGACAAAAGAAAGAGGAGGGACCCATGAGGGCTGAATGGGGCAGGGGACCCCAGAAAGCAGGGGAGAGTCTGGAGCAAGGAAGATGCACCCTTGGTGGAAGGGGATGAGGTCAGAGAATGCTTAAGGAACCAAGACATGCACAAATCCACAGAGCAAGAGGGGAGGAGTGGGCTCATGTCACAGCAAGGCCATTCCCTGTTGTCTCTGGCCAGTCCTGGCCCAAAGACTGAAGGAAAGCAAATTCACTTTTGTCTTGAAAAAGATGAAGAAGGAAGAGCTCAGGAGCTACAGACCAGTCAGTCTCCCTTCATCCTCAAGAAAGTGATGGAGCAACTAATTCCAGAAACCACTTCCAGGCACATGAGGGACAATTAAATCATCAAGTGTAGTCACTGGGCTTCATCCAGGGGGAACTGTGCTCGACCCTCTGTGATGAAATCACTGCCTGGGTAGGTCAGGGAACAGTGGGTACTGTCTACCTGGACTCCAGGCTTTGACACAGCTCCACAAAAACCTCACAGGGAAGCTGCTGGAGGGATGGGATGAGCAGGCAGTGAGGTGGACTGAAAACTGGCTGGACAGCAGGCCCAGAGAGCTGAGCTGGAGGCCAGCAACCATCAGTGTACACCAGGGGTCAATACTGGGTCCAGGCCTGTTTAACATCTTTATTAATGATCTGCAAAAAGTGGGGGAGTGGCTGGAACACCAGAGGGACCTCAGCAGGCTGAGAAAGGGCCCTCAGGAGGTTCAACAAGAGGATGTACAAGGTCCTTCACTCAGGATGAACAGCCCCACACACTAAAGGTCACCCAGCTGTGGCAGGAAAGGAGCTGGGGTGCTGGGACAGTGAGCTGCAGGTGAGCCAGCAGCGTGGCAGGGCAGCAAAGCAGCCAGCTGAGTCCTGGGCTGCACTGGGAGTGGTGCCAGCAGGTCCTGGAGTGAGCCTTGCCCTCTGCCCAGCACTGCTGAGGCCATGCATGGAGTGCTGGGCTTCAGGACAAGAGAGATGGAGCTGCTGGGAAGAGTCCAGCAAAGGAGCACTCAAGTCATTTTGGGATTGTCTCTTATGTGAGCAGAGGCTGGGAGAACTGGGAGTGTTCAGCCTCAAAAAGAGAAGGCTCAGGGGGATCTTACCACTGAAAACAAATTTCTGGAGGGAGGGTATAAATACAGAGCCAGGCTCCTCTTGGTGGTGTCCAGGGACAGGACAAGAGCAAAGGGGCACTTAAACACAGGGGATTCCATCTGGACAGTAGGAAATACTCTTTTTCCTTTTTTTTCCTTTGAAAACTGTAAAAACAGGAACAGGCTGCCCTGGGGAATCTCCATTCCTGAAGACATTAAGAGACATCTGGACATGGTGCTGAGCTAGGTGACTCTGCTTGAGCAGAGGGATTGGGATAGATGACCTCCAGAGGTCCCTTCAAGCTCAACGACTCAGTGATTTTGTGCTCCTGTAATACAAACCCAGATATTTTATACATCAGAAATCCCCTCCTGAAAGCCTCTCTGCTGAGGCTCCCTGCATGCAGGGGAGGAGTGACACCCACCAGTGGACTGATCTCTGTTACCCCACAAATTTTTACCCATTCAAAAAACTTACCTCAAACACTCAGAGATGGGGGAAAAATAAGCAAGAAAAGATTTCCTCACAGCAATCCTACTTTTCCCCCAGTCCCTGCTGACATTATTAGGGCTGCAGAAACAATAAGAGCACGTGCTTGCAACGTGGTGAAGTGCCAGTATTAAGACATCTAAATTGCCCCAAATAAAGCCTTGACACAACACCATCCTGTCAAAGCCTGCCAGCAGGGCAAGATGTGGGCAGCACAACAGTTTCATTTGATTGGTTTGTAAGTGAGGCTGGATCAAAGGAGGAGGAGAGAAAAGTGTGTTACCTGGACTGGGTACCCACCTACAGTCTGGCTTCCTGCAACACCGTCCCCTGAACCGCAGGCAGCTTTTGGGCACAGGTGGCCTGGTGTGCCTTATTGCTGTCTGAGCTCTTTTTAGTGCTACTCCAAAATAAAGAGCACTTTTCCTAGAAGACAATCAGTCTAGTTTATGGTGCACTTGGACATGAATTTCACGAGGGTTCCAATTTTTGGAGGAGATTCGGAAAAAAAAAAAATCACTGTTTAACTAGAATCTAGTTATTAATGAAGATTTTGAAATTTAGATTAAACTAAGTCCTAGTTAAGATTTTTTTTTCAGTGTCAAGCCAGTTTTAAAATGGTCTGTTTGCTTTTTGACAGTGTCACCACACAGGCTTTAGGCCACAGTGGATACAACATCTGGGGTGTTTTACACCTGTATAATGTATTTATTTTTTTTTAGAGCTGAGAGTCCAACAGATGCATTTCAAACTGGCTCCACTATAAACTAGACTAAGATTTAAGTGTTTCACAGCACCTCATGTGCACTGGCTCCAGAGCACACTGCTGCCTCCAGAAGCACACAGGACAGCCGAGGGAGGAGCTGGGCTCAGAGCTTCACGCTGGCAGACACGTGAAGGTGTGGACAATGTCCCCTCTGCTCAGTGTCCCCTCTGCCACCGCCTGTGACTTCGGGAGGCAGAACTGTGCACGATTAAGCAATCAGGGCTAGATCAGCAACACTTCAATCAAATGAGGAACACACCTTGGCTGCAAATCGCTGTCTTCCAGTTTACAACCTCTTATCTACTCATTAGGTGGAGACATGCATGTGTTGTTGTACAGCTTTCTTAGAGATTTGTGAGGTCATTGGGGCTTTTTAATCACTTTCCAGGTAGTCAGGCACTTCCTGCCATTGATTTTTAGTTCTAACACTTCATGACTCTTTTGGCTGAGCACAGAAATATAGCTGGCTTAAGCCTGGGTTTGGGGTATTTCACAAGCAGATATTCAGTTGGCTTGAATGGGTTTAAAATCCAGCTTTTTTTTTTTTTCCCTGACCCCCTTCTAGCACGGTTAAATCTCTTTGATACCAGGAATTAAGACTTTCACAAAGCAGGGTGAGGAAATGCCAGCTCAGGGCTGCATGAGGTGTTAGGAAGAGCTGCCCAGCCCTTTTTCAGAGCCCCTGGGGTCAGCAGCAGAGTGCAGCCTGTCTGTCAGCAGCCACCCACACGTGCTGAAGGGGAGCAGCTCACCCCAGGACCATCCCGGGAGCACAGCAAGGGATTGGTGGTGAGCTCTGGGCTCCATGCTGGGCCACCATCACTCCCACCCTGCAGGGGAGCATGGAGGAACAAGGGGATTTGGGATCATGTGTTTAAGTCACTTAAGTAATTGCAGACTTGATTACAATCCAATTAGGTGATGCCCGAGACCGCTGGCGCTATTTCAGGCGGGTTTGCACCGGTGCTTCAGGAAGGGCAGGAAGCAGCTGAGCAAAGGCAGCCCCTCACCCAGGTCTGCTCTCAGCCCAAGCCCTGCCTGCTATCCCCACAAGCAGCCTCTTCACCTCTGCAGCTTTAGAGCCAGCCTAAGCCCCCTGCAAAGCTCAGTCAGCTCCTTTGACACAGGGTTAGGCCGGGAAGTTAGATCTCTGCTTCCAGAACTAAAGCTTGTAGAGAGCTTAGTGTTACCAGATCACTGTGGAGCCAGAGCCACGGATCTCCACTGAGTGGTTTTGGTTTAAATTCAGTCCTGCCAGCTCAGCTCAGCCTCACCCCACTGCCTGCCCCACAGCCCTGCTGCCAGCTCCCAGCAGGCTTCAAAGGTCTTCACCTCTCAGTAAACTCAGACCCACAAAGGCTCTGAGGGTTTCACTTTCAGAGCTCTTCGGAGCAGTTTGCACAGAAATCAACTGTGTTTCAAGGAAATACAGAATCTGTGCTGGGCTGAGAAGCAGCCACAGTGGCTGTGCCCCCTCTGCAAGAACACAGCAACTGCATTTCACTGAACAGGCTGTGTTCAGAGAGCTCCATCCTCTGGAGAAGGCTCTGTTCTGACTGGAAAAAAGCTGGGACCCTGCAGAGATGCACATCTGTGCAATGGCACACACCTGCTGCTGTCTTCTACAGAGGCTGGGTTAATAAACTAGGATTGTTTCTTCATTAGCTGGGTGAACTGAGAAATACCTCCTCCTCCAGGAAGCCACTTTCATCACTGCTGTGCACCAAAAACGCCAGAAATGCTTCATGATATCCATTTGCAGCCCAATTTCTAGATGGCTAAGGAAGTCCTGCTGCTATCTGCTGGCACTTGGCACCATCAGGGAGATTGTTGGTGGCATCAGCCAATGTTTCCTCAGACATGTTAGATTGTCAGCCTGAACTACATCATCTGATTGAGTCTGATTTGACTGGCAGCACTTCCCAGCAGGCATCTGCAGATCCTTACCTTAGGCATTGCCATGAGCACAGCTGCTGCCATGATGAGTGGGACACTCAGCCCAAGCAGGATGTACTGCAGGTAGTCCAGCACGGATGGGAGCAGCACCAGGTTGGTGTAAAACTGCTTTAGCACTGAGCCTTCGATGGATCCACTCTGCTCAAAAAAGCAGAGCTGTCAGTGCCATTCCCTCCCACCCAGGGCTGAGACAGACCAGCTGGAGGATTCCTTTTCCCACCATCTCCCAGCATCAATTGGGGAATTTATGCAAGATTCAGTCAGGCTAAAAGGTTTTAGTAAATAGCAGGAGTCAGCTGGACATGCAGCCACAGCTAGAGGCTGCACTACCTAGCCCACATGAGGACAGGGATGCTGGCAGCTCTGCCCAGGGCCCTATTTAACCCCACATCTAGGGCAGAGCCAGAGATTTACCAAGTATAGTGCAGGGTTTGTTCAGCTCAGAGGGATTAATGGCATAGCCAAGTATTGAAAAGCCTTCTGTTGGTGCTTAATTAGTCTGGCTGGCTTAAAGCTTTATCCAAAGTGGAGTTTCCCCAGCACTGGGTGATGGGGAAGCAGCAGAAGCCCTGCAGAATGAGGCTGAGGAAGGCAGCTCACCTCTGCAAACCACAGCAGCGGCAGGACCACTGGCTTAATGTTCTTTGTTTGACTGGGGGGAAGAAAATTAAAAAAGAAACACATGCTTAGGTTTACGGTTGATCAGGTCACAATTAGCATCATAATTCTTCCTAAGGAGACACATCTGACAGACTGACAGTAGCCAGGAAACCAGCAAAAGGAGCTGGCAATCCCTGCTGCTCTAGTGAGCTGCTCCCACCTTGGGGGACCAGGTGCTTTTCATGCAAGAATAGAGTTTAAGGGGGCAGAGCTCCCATGGGGGCTTAACTGCTCCAGGACAGCAGTAAAATGCATCCAGGGTGCCATCCCAAACCAGGGAGATGGAACCCAGAGTGCTCAAGTTCATGTCTCAGCCACCAGGATGGCACCATGGGGGCTCTCTGCAGGTGTTTGCCCCTCAGCCCAAGCAGCAAGAGCACACTGCCACCCTTGCTGGTATTTAACATCTGGCAGCACACAGCTTGCTACAGAGACCTTCTGTTGGCTTTCAGAGAGCTGCAAGTGTCTTTTGGACACAGGCTTCACTCTCTACCCTGCAGGTAGCTCCTGCACAGTGCAGGGTGAAGAGCTCCTGCCTCACCAGGAGGAGCAGTCCCTCCCTCAGCTGCCTGGTCAGGACAGGGACACTGAGCTGGGCAAACAGACAGCCACTCTCTGCACAGGATGGAACTTGGTCACTGGAGTGGCTGATGCTACAGCAAGAGCCAGCTGGATCCAGCAACAGGACAACTGCTCATGGTAAAGCTGCTTCCTCTTTGGGGAGAGCAAACTCTGCAGCAACCTCAGCACGAGCAGAGCTCCCTGCTCAGGGAAGGCAGATGGACATTTCTAGGAGGTGAGCACTTACCTTATACCAGACACCTCCTTTATGTACAGGTTCAGCTGGAGCTTGATGGAGCAATTCATGGGGATGCCTGTCATCTGGGGAGGAAGAGAACAGACAGTTCATCAGTAACTTCCAAGTGACTTCTTGGGACCAACAGACCCTGTCCAGCAACATTCCCAGACCAGGAAAAGATCACACCTCAAAGCAGGTCTTGTTGGCACCCATTAAGACATTGGTTTCTCATGACTCTGCAGTTTTGCAACACATTTTTACAAGCACAGAATTTTTGTTGGACTGTCCCTGTTTGTAGTCAGCAGCCTGCAGCTAGATAAAAATATAGCTAACTGTACTGTTATCAGTAGATGTTTGATACTGTAATAAACTTAATTAGATTTTCATAACTGCGATAAGAAAAGCAGTCAGAGCCCAATGTCTAGATAAGACACACAGTTTACCTTACCTCATGAGATAAATAGGCTTTTTGCTTGAGCAAACATCACTGAACATTTAGAATAACTGACCACGCACAACACAGGCTGTGGGTGGAAAATCCCAAAGTCCCTTTGCCAGCAGCAGCTGGGACAATGATAACTCAGGACACCCCAAATCTGGGTGGTGACTTCACCCTCACGCTGCAGGTACGTGAGGGGTGTAACACAGCAGCACCACAATGCAAAAGCAGTCAGCTCCAGGTGGGCAGGTTGAGAGAGTGGAAGAAGCCAGCCCAAAAATGGAGGTGCCAGCTTGAGCCACAGCGTGGTGCTCAGACTTTGCCAGGCAGCTCTCATGGCAATGTGCATCTGCAGATCTGGGGCAGAGCTGGGCTGCTGCCAGATACACCTCCTGGTGTTATAGGCCTGAGTCAGTGGAAAGAACTGCACTGTGCTTATCAAAACAATTATGTTTATAATTAGTTCTGCAATTCTCTAGAAGCCAGGCTAATTATTCAATTAGTTTATGGCTTTGATATTTTTATCTGCACATGCCCTCGCCAGTCTTTGCACTATGGAACCTGCTCGAATCAGTGCCACGAGAGCAGAGTGCTGCCACCACAGCTGATGGCAGGGTCCCCCATCCTGGGCTGCTCCCTGGGCTGAGGGGGGACCCTGCTGGGCTCACTCACAGGGTGCACATCCAGGAAAAGCCCGTGCTGCTCCTTGCTGGGGTTCAGGCCTTCCACTGCCTCCACCAGGGACGGGTCGGCGTTGTAGAAGTGAGGGTGGGAAATGAACATCGGTGCATCTGCAGGAGATTAAAGACAGCTTAAGCTCCTCCACACCCACCTAAGAGCTTTTTTGGAGGCTTTTAAGCCCTTGCAGTACTTGTTCTGAGCAGGCTTTTATATTTTGTCCTCCCCTCCCCTCCCTGCAGGTTGTTCCATTGATCTGGGAGGGTTAGGGACTCTCTCCCCCCAGCATGCAGCACACTGCTGTGGTGACTCCCTGCTCCCAAACACCAGTTAGGACACCCAGTCTGGACTGTCAGACACACACTCAGTGTCCAAAGTTAACATTTAGTTCGGCAGCTGTGTGGGCTGCCTCTTCCTTGCTCCTCCCCACCAGCCCAGGGGTGCTCCCACTGCATCCTTGGGCATTCCCACAAATGCCAGGCTCTCACAGGGCTGGGCACTGAAGGAACTTTAGGCACAAAGTTTCCCTCTATCATTGCTGGGAATGCAAACAGAGCCCAGCAGTCCTTTTCACCATCCCAGCAGGCACTAGAGCTGCTTTTTCTGGACAACCAAGCTTGTATTGCATCTCTAACATCAAGGAGAGCCAGGACTTACTGAGCCTACAGGTGCTGACGTTCTGGATGCCAGACTGCAGGCAGGGGCAGAAGCCCTCGTTGGGTGGATAGTCTGTGCCGTTGGCAAAGAGGGTTTTTGGTGCCACGAAGCGATAGGTGGGCACACCCTGGAACTTCCCAGACTGCTCGTACACCAGTGTCATGGATCTGGAAGGGTTTCAGTGGAGAGGGATCAGGATTAGCCAACAGAAGTGGGTTCTTATCTTGGCTGGATAAGATGCAGTTGCAATGTAACTTAGACTTTGAGATGAAGATAAACCCTCAGAGCAGTGCTTTGGGGAATGGGGAATGAGTATTTAAGCTTTTTGCTTTCCATCTTTTAAGCACTTCTAAAAGGGTTGGTCAGGACTAGTTAGGGAGAGAAACCACAGGCTTATAAGTCTGTTTGCTCTATCCAGGTGAGATTTGTTTAAAGGCATGTAGTAATCCCCAGGGCTGCTCTCCAAGAGATAATAGCCACTTTATGCAAGCCTTGGCTCCCAGGTGCTCCGTTACAGGGCATGGACACTGGATAAACTCTTTCACACCCCAAACTCCAGCAGCAGGCTGCCAGGGGAGTGGAAAATTTCCCTACATGACACAGCAAGATTTTTTTTTTACTTGCTATAGAGGCTATTGATGTTGAGCTGCAACATTGCTGGCCAGGTTTGATGCAAATTTCCAGGACAAAAATTTGCCCCCCTCACACTTGAGTGAGGTTTGTAGGGATCAGAGACTCACAGAATGGGTAAGTGGGTCACAGTGGGCTGCCAGGACATGCTCATTCCTACAGAGGCCTCCTGATGCTGGGAGCAAGGATGGGAGATTCAGGGCATGTTCAGCAGTGACACATGTGCCCCTTGGCTCTGCTCACCCTCCAGCAAGGAGGCAGAGGTTGCTGAAGCACACGAGCAGGATAAAACCTTGGGAGCTGCCTCTCAGCACCAGCTGCACTTCAGGAGCACAGAGCAGAGGAGCTGAGCCCTGCCTGCTCTTAGCCTACCAAATGTTTGTCACTGTGTGGATAGAGGCAGTGGTTTGGGGAGAAGACACAGCACTGCCTGAGAAGCTGAGCCACTTCCCCACAGCTCTGTGTGGCAGCAACCTCCTGTGCCAACAGGAAACCAAGCTTGGTTCCCTCCACTTCACTGGAAGCCTCTGGTGCTCTGTTCCAGAGGTTTCTGCACTTTTACAGGAACAGGGATGTGTTTAAACTTTGGTTACAGGTAAACTTCCCTGTAAATTCCTGGCTCGGGGTCATTCTGGTGTTTGCTGATGTCCCTGGTGTGGAGGAATCCCTGTGCTATTGCTCAGCTCAGCTGTCTGTCTGTTCACTGAAGAGGTCATTGTTCTCTATTCAACATGAGCACTTGCTTGTTTTGCAGCACTATCTACAAAGCTGGAATTGTCATTATCTTCCCTAAGCTAGGGACAGGGGTTTTGTGCCTGCTTCCCCTCCTTCCAGCCTCAGGCACAGGCACACAGGCTGGCTCTGTGGGGTACTTTAACCCCTGTGATCAGCTAAGGTCAGGGTGTCTTATACAAGCAGAAGGAGAGCAAGAAAAGAAAAAAAAGAAGAAAGAGCCTGGAAATGGCAGAACTTATTTCCCCCCTGAGGTAATTTCTCCAAGGGTTTAGTCAGCTGAAAGAGTTCTGCAGTTACAGCTGCATTTCCCTCTGACAACCCTTACTTCTCCTAACTGCCCACATCTTATCTGCATTAGGTAACCACATCTGGTTATTCTGTACTGATTAAACGTGGGCAAGTTGGACATTTCCAGTGATCTGGAAGGTATTTATGGACACCACAAGATGCTGATAATGAGACAACCAAGCTCAGAGATAATGCAAACCCAAACTGCAGCTGAAGCTTAACTACAGAAACAAATCCTGAGCCCTCGGTGTGTGCAGGATGGGAGAAGCATGTCCTGCCACCTGCACGGGGACAGGCTGGCAGCTGTGGCCTCACCTGCAGGCATCAGGGCTGTAGAACTCCAGGGAGGTTGGGGACATGAAGGGTGGCCACATCTCCCCTGCTGTCCCATTGATCATGTTGCACTGGCTGCTCCTCCAGTAATTCACCTGTGGGACAGGTGGAGAGGGAAGAGCTCAGAAGGATGAGCTTGCTGGAGTCAGCTTTAACCCCTGCAAGCAATGTCCACCACCCCACTGCTCCCACAGCAGTATCAAAGGTCTTTCCCATCCTTTAGCATATTTCCCATCCTCCGTGGTTCTGTGAGCCAAACATCCACCCAATTAATGGACAGGACAAGATCTCTGCCCCCAGAGGTTGGTCTCTACATTCAGCTGATTTTAGTTAGGAGCAGAATTCTACAAGGGAAGAGTAAAGCATCCTTTAACAAGAGTATTTAACACCTTCAACACAGGTCACAGGAGCCTGAGGCTTCAGCCATTAGAGCAACCAGCTCCAACAGCAATGGAGTGCAAGTGAGACCCATGAGGAGATGAATTTAATGCTTCCTGAAAAGCCCCTTGCCACGTGGCTGCCTCCTGGCAACTTGCTGGAACAGAAGTTGCAGCACTTGAAGTCCTGTAGAGACTTATTTTCAAACCTGACCCATACACAGCAGCACCCAGAGCTTTCAGCTTACCCTGCTTTAAATCAGGCATTCCCCATTACTCAAGGTTTGCTGCCAGACACTCACCTTCTTCAGCCCATTCCATGAATCCACCATATGAACTTGACTGATGTTCTTCATGCCTGTGTTTACTGTGAACAGTCCTGAATTGGAGTTGTTAAACTGCAGAGAGAATGACTGATGGTTTAATGTACTGCACACAGCAAGGCTGCAACACTTTACTGACTCTGGCTGCCCACACTGGCAGCTACTCAGCTTCTACTCAGCTGAGTGTCCGAGCTATCCCCAAGATCAATATTGCTGTGGTTCCAGCATTCCCAACCACCACTTTACTTACATCAGCAAATAATCCAAACTTGCCCTTGAAAGGGATCAGGCCAGGAACAATGGCATTTATGGCATCTATGAGGGGGTCCTCGTAGCCCCACATGATCTCGCCCACCGTCCGGTTCATGAACGCCTTCTCATTCAGGAGAGTCAGGGCTGCACTCAGAAAATGCTTTGCAAGATCTGGCATGTTTTCCATCATCACAGCTGCTCCCTGAGAAAGAAAAACCCCTGGGATGAAAGCCTCCTCTTTACCAAAGATGAAGCATTTTTGGTGCTAACCAAAATCGTTCTGCTGCTCCCATCTATAGCCCCAGAGCAATCCTCTGGACAGACTGAGGTTCTTCAGTTATTCCCAGCTGAGGGCTCATAGGCTTGATTTCCCCACAGGATGCTCAGATGAGGTAGCAGACTCAAGACCAGCTGCTTTGCACACTCTGGTTTTGGAACAGTAGCAGCCTAACAAACAATTAACACCCACAAAGCAGAAAATTGCATTATATAAACTTAACTACCTCATTGCCTGATCAGCCTTAAACCCTACAAGAAAGTGATTCAGTAATTCAGTGCTGGATATCAGCACCCTCCCCTCAAGCTCAGAAGGTGGAGCCCATCCAGGCAACAAGCACTTACCATCATCATAATGTTTGGCACAACAATGTACTCGTCTTCCGTGCCATTGGACAAGTGTGGCTGGAAGAAAAGGTTCCGGTACTCCAGGTAAGAAACAGTATCATTGTCATGGAATGTGATATTTGTTTTATACCTGTACTCCCTGCAAAGAGAGGAGGAGATCATGGCAACCATCCTTGGCAGAGTCCCTGCAGCCTATGGAGCAAGAACGGGCTGCACAGGCCTGGGCTTGCAGCTGGGGGAGACCCAAACGCCAGCTGGGCAGGCAGAGTGGGACAGAGCTAAACCTCCCAGCCAGCCAGGGGTAGGGTCTGGCAGGAGGAGAGGGCAGCCCAGGCTCCAGGCATCCCTGACAGGCTGGATTCTTGCAGACACAAGGTGTTTCTTCCCAACTTGGCACCCAAGAAATTTAGAAAGAAAGTGTAAATCTCCTCTGTTGCTTCACCTACAATCACTGGAAAGCCCGGCCACATCAGAGAGGTGCCCAGATAGGCAGAGCCACAGCAACCCACACACCAAAACAACCTGCAAGCAGCAGAGGACCAGCCAAGATGCCACATGTCCCACCAGTGAGCCCACACTGATCTGCTCCCAAGCTCCCCCATGGCAGCCTGACCCTCCCCATGGCCCCTCTGCTCCCCAGGGCTTCATCCTCATCCTGCACACTGCCCAGGGCTGCTGGAGCCCAGCCCCAGCTCACAGAGTGCTCTGCAGCAGTGCAAGGCTGCCCCAGCATCACAACCCTGTCACTGCTCCTGGAGGAATTGAAGCTCAACTCCCCAGCAAAAACAAAGTCCTTCACTGTGGAGCCTCTGTTTTACAGCCCACATTAGGGAAGGGCACTAATCTTGCTCAGCAGGAGCACAAGGACACTAATAAGCTTTGCCCCTTTGTTTATTCTTATTTACAGTGAGTGAAGCTTTTCCCCAAGCCAAGAGAGCAACATACAGAAGCCACATGGGGGGACATGGCCAGGCCAGGGGAAACAAGGGCACATACATCCTGCAGGCCTCCCCTGCACACCACTGCTCCAGCAGCTTTGGATTAGCCTGTAATCTTCCACATGAGCTTGCTTAGGATTCAACCTCATCACGTTACTGTGGGCACCAATATATTGAAGATGACAGTTTATGGGGAAGATCACACACTCAACATCAGTCACCACTTCCCCTTTCAGGTGCTGAGAAGCACCTGGGCTTCAGGCACCATCCTCAGCCACGGCAAACAGAGCCACCCTGCTGGGTGTGGGTCTGAGCCAGTGTTAGTGCTCCATGCTTGCTCTCCAAACTGGTTCCCATGACCACAGCACAACTGGTAGGCAATTCTGGGTCTCACAAGGCCTTGGGCTGACCCATGAAGTTTGATATTGAGGTGACTCCAGCTCAAGAGCTGGGCTCTTAAATGAAGATAAAAGAGCACTCAGAAGACAGAGTCACCCACCACCACACCCATGTCTGGACCATATCAGCCCAATCTGCCTGCCCAACAGACCCCAGAAAAATATTTCACTCCACAACTCAATGGAGTACCCACCAATCTCACTGCCTCAGTGAGACCAGAGCTCATACATGTGTCTCTAGCAAGATCAGAGCAGCTTGAGCAGATTTGGGTCTCTTGAAAATCCAGTGTCCCTGGGCTCTCACCAGGCCTGCTGCCCTGTCCCCTGCCAGAGGAGCAGGGCAGTGCTCAGGCTCACATGAGGGGTACTGACCTGTACACGTAGGGCCCACGCTGGCTCAGCACTGGCTTGGCTCCCTGCAGGATCTGCTTGGGGTTCAGCACCTCGAAGAAATGCACTGACAAGTAGAAAGGAACAGGGATGTCCTTCCACATTTGGAAGGAGATGCTGCTGGGGTCGATCCTGACATTCTGCAAGGAGAAAAAGAAGAAGGCCCAACTTTTGGGCTCTGTGGGTGCAGATGAACACATGCACCCCCAGCTCAATGTAAGGCACAGCTGAAGGTGGCAGTTAGGACAGAAGCTCTCCAGAGAATCCAGGTGTGTGCTCAGTGGCAGACTGAAACCCAGCTAGATCTACAGTGAGAACTCCTGTGTGTGCAGAAGCATCAGGTTTATGCCACAGGATGTCTGCTGGTTTATTTATCCAGACTTAACTCTTCTAATCCTACCCACAGGGCTTCTGAGTGTTTTGATATGCTGGAGACTTGGCTCTGAATTATTCACTACTCTGCATGTTTTACTTGTCTGGCAGAAAAAACCTGTCCCAAAGGCCTTGTCTCATGGGTTTGGCAGCTCCAAACAGCTAAAAGCAAGCGAGGAGAGGTAGCACAGCTATCCTCATAATTGGGTACCAGCAGGGAAAGCCCACCAGATTCTCAAAAAGAAGATGGAGAAGTGTGATGGCAACCCAGCTGTGTCCCAACAGCACAGCCCAGCCTCCCCTCAGCTGCCAGCCTGCATTGACTCACAGCAGATCAGGAGGCAGGTCAAAGGCAAGGCACAATCATGTTCCCATATCACTGTGCTGTGTGCTGGGAAATGCCTGCAGGAGCTCCAAGACAACTTAAGCCCTCCTCAGCTCAGGACGTGGCACATGGGCACATCTGCCTCCTCCCCTCCCTGCCTCCAGGGTGCCACAGCAGGAGCAGGAGCTTGTTCCTTCTTGATCATTTACTTTGGATGTGTTCCACGATAATCTTCTGTTCTGGGAGCACAAATCCTTGTCCCTGCCTAAGTAACCCAGCCAGCCTATGGAAGTGGGGTTGATCACCAGCAGCAGGAGGGACGTGGGCTTTGTGCTGCTCAGTCTGACCAGACATATCTGCTGACACAGGGAGCTGAGGTGCCAGAGGTTTCCCCACAGCACCTCCTCTTTGTTGAGACATTTCATGGCAAGGCTGAGCTGCCTGTGAGCAGCAGGCCCCTGCAAGCCCCTCATCCAAGCCCTACCCCTGGGAAGGCATCTCCACAATCTGTGTAATCCATCTAACCTAGCAAACCCTTCCCACCACTACAGCCCACATGCTGCTCTAATTTTGTCAGCTTCAAGGATTTCATGGCAAAGAAGCAGTAATAGGACAAATTTTTATTTTGTTTGCTTTACAACCCTGATTCCCAAGTGTCAAATTGATTATGATCATGAACATCTCCTTTCCTTTAATTGCTTGCTCTGTTTTGCACTCCCTTGACCACCTGTTGCATATGGATTTATTTTTGTAAGTACCCAGTCAGATGGAGCTACATCCCAGCTCCCTGTGCCTCTCCCAGCTCCCTCCCACCTGGGCACAGCAGCTCAAGGCACTCCACAGGTGCTGCTAAGATCCCTACAACAGGGCAGCCTTAAAATCAAGCCACTTTTAGGTCAAAACAAACATGGTCATATGTCTGAAATAAAAATAGAGTGTTTGCCAACTAGATGGGTTACAAAGGGTCACTGAGGTGTTTGACCCCTCCTGCCCCAGCTGATCTTTGTTCCTGAGGAACTGAAAGGAACTGGCTACAGCCCATGGGCTCCAGATGGAGCCAGCAGAGCAGCAGCTCCACCACAGCACCCAAATCCTGCTTCTCCAGGAGGGAGGCACCCTGCTCAGGAAAACTGAGACATGAGGTTTCTCCTGCAGACTGGGAGGAGCAGTTAAACCAGGTATCAGCCAGACCTCACCCTCCACATCCTCTCAGCACCCTCCTCCACCAGCCAGGACCTTGCTGTCACCTGCTCCCAGCTCCTGCCACCCAGGGCAGCACCAGGGGTCCCAAGCAGCAGCCATGGGTGGCACAGGGATGAGCTGATGCAGCCCCACTGTGTGCAAGCTCATACCTTAGGCAGGTCTGTGCCATTCCAGAAAAGCAATATTCCTCAGGTTTTACAGGGCAAACCACAGGCAGCCCAGGGCAGATGGGGCAGGAGACAAGCTCCAAGCTCCCTGCAGACTTCACCCGAAGATATCCTTGAAACAATCTGTAACTAAGTGCTTCTCCATCAGGAGAGATGAGCTCAGGAAGCCAGGTGGGCACACCAGCCTTTATCAGCCCTCCCACACTACTCTGGAGACCAACCCAGGAGTTTCAGTAAGGGCCTCACTCATCATCACTCAGTTATTAAGATTAATGTGAAATGGAAAATACATGAGCTCAGGGCAATTTTGTGTCATGTTGAAGATGGGGAGACCAAGGGCTTGAGGTGAAGGGAGGAGAAACAAGGGTTGAACTTTTCCTCACATCTTCTGTTCTCATTGCAAATTACTAGGACTTAGCTAATTAGGTTGAAAGAATCAGGATTAGCCAAAAAGAGGGCAGAAGGTTTTTGCACGAAAAATGTCATTTCTGTTCTGCAGGGCCTTCAGCCTTTTATTTGCAGGGATCAGTTCCTGACGTCCTAAAACTGAACAAAGATTTTTTTTCTCTTTAATCTACAGGACAGTGTGGCTCTGCCCAGGCAGCAGCACTTCCAAGGGTATGTTTAAGTAGGTCATTTTCGGCAGAGACTTTGCGCCACACGCAACGCCAGCCATTGGCTACAAGGTGTTTGTTCACCTCTTTCATCAGAAGCAAATTTTCAGGGGCTGACCTGGGTAGGTGGAAGTTTGGAAAAGGGCCAAGGCAGGGAGCTCATCTGCCTTGGACAGGGAGAAAAAGGTTTGGCTAAATGTGGGGATGAGCTGTACATTAGGGCAGGAGAACTGGTGTCCCAGCAGCAGGGACAGGGGTGCTGGCTCATCAAAGTGTGCAACAGCTCCATCCACAGCCCCACATTTTGGCAATAAACCCTTTTCAGCCTCAGGACCTCCCCTGTGGATAAAACAGCTCTTCAGAGAAGCAGCTCCTCAGGCTTTCAGTCGAGGAGCAGGGAGAATTCGGAGGTGCACTCCTGCACATCGCCCTGTCTCCAGCGGGGAAAGCATCTCACCAGAGCACGTGTGAGCCCGGCCAGCCTGCTGTCTGTTTATGAAAGCAAAAACTGGTGCAGCAGGCAGAGGCAGGAGGGAAGGGAGGCACTGCTGGTGCTCAGGGTGATGCTCAGCCAGCATCCCCAGCGATGCCAAGAGCCCTCGGTAACCGGGGTGTTTAAGCTGCTCACTCCGGGCAAATTCGCTGTGGCCAAGGGAGGATTTGCCCAGAGTAAGAGCCTGGGGCTGCTCGGAGCTGCAGCAGGGTTGTTGCCATCAGCAGCGCTCGGGTTTCGGGACTGCCCCGCACAAGGCAAATGTGCCCGCAGGGCAGCGAGCCCCGCACGGAGCGAGCCCCGCACGGAGCCCGCATCGCAGCGAGCCCGCATCGCTCCGGGCACGGCACGGCAGCGAGCCCCGCACGACACCGAGTCCGCATCGCTCCGGGCACGGCACGGCAGCGAGCCCCGCATAACACCGAGCCCGCATCGCTCCAGGCACGGCACGGCACGGCACGGCACGGCACGGCAGCGAGCCCCGCACCGCGCCCCGCACAACACCGAGCCCGCACCGCAGCGAGTCCCGCATCGCTCCAAGCACCGCTCCAAGCACCGCACAACACCGAGCCCCGGGCTCCAGCGCACCCCTCTCGGCCCCTGCAGCGAGCCCGCACCACAGCCCGCGCCGCCCGCCGGCCCGCGCTGCCCCCGCTCCCCTCACAGCCCCTCACAGCCCCGCTGACCTTGATGACCTGCTGCCGGATGATGACGGGCCCCACCAGCAGCAGGCAGCCCCCCAGGAGCGCGCAGCCCAGCCCGGCCAGCCCCAGCCCCACGGACAGCCTGCGCCGGGCCACGGCCATGGCGGGGCGGAGCCGGGAGCGGACCGGCACCGGCACCGGGAGCGGGTCCCGCCGCCGCGGCCGCTTTATGGCCCCGCGGCCCGGCCCGGCCCGGCCCGGCTCAGGGGGCGGGGCCGGATGCGGAGGCCACGCCCATGGCCCTGCCCCCCGCCGGGGAGGGACGGGGAGCGTGGTCGGTGTGAGCACGTGTGCGCGGAAAAACGGGAAAATTGGGCAAATGTGTGGAGAAAGGGAGTGTGTAAACAGATAAAATATCGCTCGGTCATGCGGCTGTAGAGTAGAATGGGTTTGCGTGGAGGGGACCTTAAATATCGTCTCGTTCCACCCCGTGCCATGGCAGGGACACCTTCCACTATCCCGGTTTGCTCCGAGCCCTGTCCCGCTGGCCTTGGACACTTCCAGGATGAGACGGACACAGCTTTTCTGGGAAATGTGGTCCTGTGCCTCACCATCCTCATAGCAAAGATGTTTTTCCTAATATCTAATCCAAATCTATTTTTTTTCAGTTTGAAGCCATTGTTCTGTCACTACATGCTAGACAAAAAATACATAAATGTGTTAGTATTCATGTATATATGTATGAGGAGTAAACATCCATCACCCATTAACCTGCCTCTGTTTTTCCATTTAACTCAACTCTGTTTTACCAAGTTCTTTTGTCTGTCTTGTGCATCTGAACGTGGTCCTGAATAAAATCCTCGTTGAGACTCATCCCCAGAAGCATCTAGAAGGCAGCAGAAAATAAAGAGTCCAGTTTGTGACAGCCTGTTTTAAATCAATCAATGTGCAACATCCCATTGTTCCAGCTGAGCTAACACACCTGGAAACTGGAGTGCTTCCACCTGTCCTGCAGGATGAGAGGAGACACAATCTGGTGGCACAGGACCTGCCTCTTGCCATGGCCCCTGCCTTGGTGAAACTTTTGTATCTTTACACTTTTTTCCTTCTAAACTTTTTTACCCTGATAGTCGCCTCTGTTTAATTAGCAGATCAATTAACAACATCTCTGTTCAATCCTGGCCAGTCTCTGCTATGACCTCTCCCAGCAGCAATGCCTTCAGAACAGCACAAAGTAGGTGCCGTATTTTCTTTTACTTTTTGAAACACTGCTTTACAAAAAAATGCTGTGAAATGAATTTTTCTTCAAATCCCAGTAAACCCCAGTAAAATCCAGGAGATTCCCTGAGGCGCTGTGGAACAATGCAGCCGTGAGAAGATCTCTGGGAACAGCATGTTCTGCCCTGGTTAGAACAAAACACCACCTTGAAGTTTATGACAGGCTTTGTTGTTCTCATCAAATTTTGCTGTTCTGTGGTTGATCCCACCCCAGCTGTGGTCTCTGCTCTGCTGCCTCTGAAACACTGGCACTGCCACTGGGAGCCTGGAGGTTCCTCAAACCCAGCAAAGTGACCTGCAGAGGTCACAGAACCATCAAATGTCCTGGGCTGGAAGGGACCCAAGTGATCAAGTCAAAACCCTGCACAGAACAGCTCCAAAATCCCACCTTGTGCTGCCCAAACTCATCTTGAGCTGTGGCAGGCTTGGTGCTGTGACCACTGCAGGTTCAGCCCACCCTCTGTGGCAAGAACTTTTTTCTAACACCCATTCTAACCCTCCTGACACAACTTTATGCCATTCCCGTTGTGGTCAGCAGAGAGTTTTTCCTCCAGGCTTCCTGCTCAGCCTGCTCCAGGCCATTACAGATTTGTCCAGCATCATGTTTTTTAAATATGCCATTGTAAGGTTTTTTTTACTGAGACACTGAAAGTGAAAGGATTTCTTAGAACAGCTCATTTGTGGAGGCTTTTGACATTCACCAAACACCCTGTGTCCTCCTGCAGCTCTGCCCTGGTGGCAGTCAGGCTGCCTTCGAATCAGAAAAATCAGAACCACGTGCTCCTGATTCAGGGCCACCTTCCCCTGGACTGAGCAGACACCGGCTGAAGGGATGCTCAGTTTGTGAGTTCTGATGGCCCAAGAGGACAGGAAGCCCACACAACAAGCTGTTCATTGCAGGTGTTGGGGGTCAGCTCAGGAGCAGGAGGCAGAGCAGTGTGGGCAGAGCCCGGGGCACTCCGGTGGGGGAAGGACAGGATGTCCAGGCTGGCACCAGCGCCCACCCACACAGGATTTAGCTCCTTAGCATTCAAATGCTTCCACCAGCACAGCACAGACCTTGGGGCTCCTTACAGGTCATGCTACTAAAATCAACTGGTAGCACTCGAGTCACACCCTGCTTTCCCACCCAGTGGGGTAAATTATTAAGTGCAAAATTCCTTTGGTTTCCCCTGAAGCCAGTCACCAGCTGAGACCACTATTCAGCTCTGTATCCCCTTCCACAGATGAGCCGTGCCACCATTCCTGAAAAGGGCATTTCTGTTTTACTTTCCCTTTTCCCTCTCCACACACCCAGCACAGCCATGGTTAACTCATCAGCCCCTCCACCACAAATGCTTCAGAGGGAACTTCCCTTTTGCCAGGGCTTCTACAGCACACAGGAAACTGCTCTGGGACAGCTCAGCTCAGTAACATTTCCACTTGGGGCACAGCTGGAACAAAGCACATATTCAGATTTCCAGTAAGTACATCTGAAATTACTACTTGCTTAATGTCATTACCCTTGACAAAAAAACAAGTCCACCCCGTAACTGATGAGATCTACCCTTCCCACCCCGCTTTTGGAGCCCAAGGGCTGCAGGACCAGCAGTGACATCCTGTTACCCCAGCCTGTGAGAGAGATGCAGGATCACCCTTCTGCTGTTTCTCCACTAATCCCAAAATAAGGGCAGTTGCTGGGCAACCCAGAGCTGCTTCAAAGCCACCCGCCTCAGGAGCATCCACAGCTTCCCGTTGCATATCCCTGCTTACACAACACCCGCAGCTGCACAACATCTGCAGGCGGGCACTGAGCTGCAGCCAGGTATCAGAGCACTTACACAAGCCCAGGAAAAGCACGGCTGAGGGATTAGCTACAATCACCAGGCATGTGGAAGCCTTGCATAAGGCAGTTTTGCAACCCCCTTGTCTGTGGGAACTACATAATTACTGTTTATTAGAGAGCTGGAGTCAGGCAATGTCATGAATGGCTGTTCATGTAACTTGGGACACAAACTTTTATGGATGCAACAGCTTTATTGGAATGAACAAGTGCAGGGAACCTTTTATTTGGAAGCAAGAACCTGCTGGCTCAGTTACCACCCCGCAGGCGCAGGACAAGGTGCAGAGTCGACTCCTTCTGGATGTTGTAGTCAGACAGGGTACGGCCATCTTCCAGCTGCTTGCCAGCAAAGATCAGCCTCTGCTGGTCTGGGGGAATGCCCTCCTTGTCCTGGATCTTGGCCTTGACATTCTCAATGGTGTCACTGGGCTCGACTTCCAGAGTGATAGTCTTGCCTGTCAGGGTCTTGACAAAGATCTGCATGCCACCCCTGAGGCGCAGCACCAGGTGCAGGGTGGATTCTTTCTGGATGTTGTAATCAGATAAGGTACGGCCATCTTCCAGCTGCTTGCCAGCAAAGATCAGCCTCTGCTGGTCTGGGGGAATGCCCTCCTTGTCCTGGATCTTGGCTTTGACATTCTCAATGGTGTCACTGGGCTCGACCTCGAGGGTGATGGTCTTGCCTGTCAGGGTCTTCACGAAGATCTGCATGCCCACCCCTGAGGCGCAGCACCAGGTGCAGGGTGGATTCTTTCTGGATGTTGTAGTCAGACAGGGTGCGTCCATCCTCCAGCTGCTTGCCAGCGAAGATCAGCCTCTGCTGGTCAGGAGGAATTCCTTCTTTGTCCTGGATCTTGGCCTTGACATTTTCAATGGTGTCACTGGGCTCGACCTCAAGGGTGATGGTCTTGCCTGTCAGGGTCTTGACGAAGATCTGCATTTTCTCCTGGAAGAGGGAAAACGCGCCGTGCTTTAGTCACTGTTCCCATTCCCCGCAGCCAGGGCTGCGCCCCGTCCGTGACGTCACAGCGCAGGCCCCGCCCACACGCCCCGCTCCTCCTTCCCGCCCGCGGCGCGCGCCCGCCACCATCTTGAGGCACCGCTGCGCCTGCGCCGCCGCCATTTTGCCGGGGGCCGCCCGCCCTTCCCCGCCACCGCCGCGCGGTGCTGCCGTTGGACGGGACGGCAACGTCCCGGCCCTGCCCCCGCCATCACCGCCCGCCATCGCCCCCAGCCGCATCCCCTCAGCGAACACACCCCTCCCTCCCTCCCACGGCCAGCCCGTATCGAGGCCCTCTCCCCGCCGAGCTCTCACCGCGGCACTGCTCGGCAAAGCCGAATCCACAAACCTCACCCAGGACCAACTGCGCCACGCATGCCTCCGCCCGGTGCTTATATGGCCCCTGGGGCCCCGCCCCCGCGTGCGGATCACTCCGCTGCGCACTACTTCCCTCGCGCCTCCGCTCTCCTGCGTGGGCGCGCGGGCGGCGCGGAGGGATCGGCGCCGCGTGTGGTTGCGCTGAGGCCGCGCGCGCGGGACGGTGAGCGGCGGGAAAACCCGGCCCGGAGCCGCCGGAACGGGGCTGTGGCTGGCCCAGCGCAGTGACCCCAACCTGGAGACGCAGCCGCATGGAAAAGTTTTGTGTCGGAGCCTTTCGCTGTGGGGTTTAAACCCTGCAGTTGTGCCCTAGCTTGGAAAACACCTCCTTGGTTTCCACGCCGGGGGTAGGGCGAGGGTCGGCTCTGCACCATGAGGGGTTCCTGAGGGAAGGAGTTCGGCTTTATCCCGAGGGACGCCGCGAGCGTTGTTTCTGTGTGAGGGTGGACACGGGAGGAACAGATTTATCCCAGAGCCTCGGAGCCATCGCGGCCTGGGACAAGGGACAGGGCAGAGAAGCAGTCTGGCTGCTGAGGTGATGGAGCCCAGGGAAAGGGGGCTGCAGGATGCTCCTGCCTGGGGATGGAGATCAGGGAGCCTGAGGGACAAAGAAAGGCAGAGGGATAAAGAGATTAATTCCTGCCTGAGAGGCAATCAATGACTGTGTGTATGTGCACAAAGTATGCATCTGAGCTGTAATGGAGATTGTAACTCAGGGGTAAAATCAGAAATAATAATAACAATTACGCCTAATTCTGATTCTGTTCTCAAATAGCACCTTCTGCTAGACCTGTGCTGCACTCTGACAACCAGCTCCTGCACCACCCTACTCAAACTGCACAGCAATTCCAGGCAGCAGCTGGAACAGATTGCAGCCTTGTCTGCGAGATCCAGGCAGTGCCATTCTGTTTTATCTGCCCACAAAATCCTTCGTTTGGCAGCACCCAAGGAAATGGAAGGGACACCGATGACACCCAGAGCTGCTCACCACCAGGAAAGGAGCAGAGGTCCAGCAACAGCTTTGTGGTTTGAGGAAAAGTGTCTGTGCCTGCCTGACACGTGGAGCTGTTACAGGAGGGGAAAGCTCTGGGGAGCTCTTCAGCCTCTGCTGCTTTGTTTGTATTAACACTCACTGAAGTGATAATCATCTCAAACACTCAGGTCATTTAGATGGGGAAAAAAAGCCCACAGAAGTCTTTTGGATACTGCTCTGTGTGCATTGGGAGTGTAGAAACAGCAAAAATTGGAGAAGCCTTCCAGGTTTAGGTCTTTCCTGAGCAGAAAGTGAATAAGAATGTTCTTTTAGTTACAAGGTGAGCACTTAGGATTGGTCAGAAAATGATCAAAAAGACACATGGAGAAGTATTTTGTGACAAAAAGTCTGTTACTACAAATTGTATGTTACATTCGCATGCAGGGCACATTCCAGAAATACAGCCAGGGAGTAATTTACAACAGGGATCTTCACACTTAGCAGCGCTGCAGCCAAACATTGGCTCAAAATAACAACTGGAAGTAAGATGAGTAAATAAATATCACAAGGAGCTTTTCAGCCGCTGTGGCAGGAAATGTCACTTTGCATTTGTCAGCAGTCAGCTCCTGCTGCTGTTGTAACCAGGCCGTGAGACAGAACAGCTGCCACTGAGCCGAGTGGATCAGAGCTGTCTCAGGCTCTGTGTGGGCTTTGGTTTCTCTGGACTGAACCTCTCAGCCCTCCCAGCCGCACAGAGATTCCCCAGCCAGCCCGAGGGGATCCAAGCAGGGTGGTTGTTTCCCTGAGAGCTCTTCCCAAGCAGAGTCACAGCCGGGAGTGCCGTCAGCTCTGGTGTCCTGGCTTCTGTCCCTCCCCTTTGGCTCTGGGGATGTGGAGCACAGCCCCTAAGCTCTGTGTGGCTGTGTCAGCCTGGGATGAGTAGCCACTGTCCCCCTGCATTTCAGTGTTTGGTGCTTTGTCCTTCTTTTGGGGCTCCTGTGCACAGATGGGACACAAAAGCCGTGTGTGTTCGCAAAGGCCTGAGGAGAACCAAGTGGAAAAATCCCAAAAAAACGATGCCACTGGGAAATGCCACTGTGGGTCCGTTTCGGCTGCATGGTCAGCTTGCTGCTGCTTAACGGGACGCGATAACACATCACCAAAAAGCGGGTAAAAGAGCAGTGCTTTATCTGGATAACACCTCACCAAAAAGCGGGTAAAAGAGCAGTGCTTTATCTGGATAACACCTCACCAAAAAGCGGGTAAAAGAGCAGTGCTTTATCTGGATAAAACCTCACCAAAAAAGCGGGTAAAAGAGCAGTGCTTTATCTGGATAAAACCTCACCAAAAAGCGGGTAAAAGAGCAGTGCTTTATCTGGATAACACCTCACCAAAAAGCGGGTAAAAGAGCAGTGCTTTATCTGGATAAAACCTCACCAAAAAGCGGGCAAAAGAGCACCCGCCGCGTGGAGATGCCGGGGATTGAACCCGGGACCTCATACATGCAAAGCATGCGCTCTACCGCTGAGCTACATCCCCGTGCCCGCAGCGCTCCTCCTGCCCACCGGCCAGCTCCGCGCTCCGCGCTGCGGCGGTTCCACTGCGGGACGGGCGAGCGGAGCGGAACGAACCGGACCGAGACCCCGCCAGGCCCGTGCGCTGCTCTGTACAGAGCCCGGCGCGATCCTCAGGCAGCCCGCAGAAAGAGGAACGCGCTGGTTGGCGCACGTAAAACCTAATGTTTTTTGCTTCGTAGGAAATTAGAGAAATCCGTGCGGAAAAAAAAAAAAAGATGGAAAAAAACGGTTGTAGCCTCCCCGTCGGGGAATCGAACCCCGGTCTCCCGCGTGACAGGCGGGGATACTCACCACTATACTAACGAGGACGGTTAGAAATCGGGTCCCCCGCAGGCCAGGTCACACCCGCAGGATTCGTTCCATCGCCACGGTTCTTCGGGAAGCGGCTCCTGACACAAGGTCCCGCACACGAGAGCGCCTGGGTTGGCACCGGCTCAGCCGCCCGGTGTAGGGACAGCAGCCCCCGCCCTCTCCGTTCGGCAGCAAAAGGAACCGTCTTGAGGGTAAAAGAAAAAAAAACCACAAAACCCGAAAACTTCTGCAAAAAAAAAAAAAACAAAAAAAAAAAGCTTCTGCCGAAACCCGGGATCGAACCAGGGACCTTTAGATCTTCAGTCTAACGCTCTCCCAACTGAGCTATTTCGGCGGGCGAAAGCGCCCCTCGCTGGCCGTGGATACGACCCCGCCCCGCGCCCCCCAGGGCGCCGGAGCCGCCGCCCGGTTCTGCAGATCCGCAACTTCCCGCCGCGATTTCCACTCCGAGGGTCCCAGGGGGCCGCCAGGGAGGTACCGGCACTCGGTGTGCGCGGCGCTCCCCTCTCCGGGCGCAAAACGCGGCTCTGCCGGCTCCGTCCGGCCCCTCCGCCCGGGGGGGTTCCACAGCAGCGTCACAACAAACCGCCCTCAAAAAATGGCAGCCGGGAATAAAACTAACAACACCTCCCCGTCGGGGAATCGAACCCCGGTCTCCCGCGTGACAGGCGGGGATACTCACCACTATACTAACGAGGACGGGCACGGTTGTACCCTTTGCAGTCCCTCTCTATGAGGTTACCGTCTGTCCCGGGCGGAGCCGCCGCTGTCCCGCTCCGCTCCCGCGGGCGCCGCCGCCGCCGGGACCCGGCTCGGGGCGCGGGGAACGCGCGGTGACCGCGGGAGTGACCACAGCACCACGGCCAGGCCCGGCCTGCGGCCCCTGCTACCGATGTATGCTCTGTGTGCAAAGCCGCTAATCAACAAGGGGATGTAGCTCAGTGGTAGAGCGCATGCTTTGCATGTATGAGGCCCCGGGTTCAATCCCCGGCATCTCCACACTTTTTGACCCGGTAGTTTCTGATTTTTCCTGCCAATCTTCGAGAGGAGCCGAAATTTCCCAATACGCTGCTGGTTCTTTTTCTTCCCTTCCCTCGGTAGTTTGCAGACTTGTGCTGCAATTCCTGCTTAGAAAAGAGCCCCCAGCACCCTCCTGCCTGGGCTCCTCCCAAACCCAGCGGTACTTCAGCTTTTGATGGAAAACACAACAGTGTGAGGGGCTGCTCTAAATCTAAATCTAAATCTAAATCTAAATCTAAATCTAGATCTAAATCTAAATCTAAATCCTATTGCTGCTTCTTCAGCTGGAGCTGCTTTGAATGCTTATTTTAGATATTTTTAATGCTTCCCTGTGTCCTGGCCTCGCCCCTGAAGCACATGTGAGCAGAGGGAATTACAGACACACATCCAGGCTGCTGGGCTGCACCAGTTTCCTTCAGAAAGGAACAGGAGGGTCCCTGTTCACTTTCTCCTGCAGCAGTGTCACAAGCAGCAGCCCATTAGCACTTTACTAATTAAACATTTCTATCTCAATCCCTGAATTTCCTCATTTTTGTGCTTCCCATCCTCAGCTGCTGTCCAGGTTCTGCCTGCATCTGGATCTGAGGATGTGCCTGCATCCCACACAATAAACACTTCTCCCATCCAGACCAAGAATTTTACATATTTATTACAGTTCATATGACTAATATAGTCCAAAGAGAAACGTCAGGCACAAAAAAAAAATTCTACAAAATACAATGGATAAAATTATCCAACCATTAATATTATGAAATACCAGCCAAACAGCTGGCAGGACTTGTGGGAAAGCAGAATTTCAAAAAGGCATTGCTACAGCTGGCGAGTCCATCTGGCTCAGATTCCAAGGAAGCTCCGGGAAAGCTCTCACACCGCGGAGGAAAGGAGTCCATCAGCAGTCCCAGGCTACCGGGGGCCACTGGAGGGCGAGCTCGGCGTGCACGGCCTCGGGCAGCCACTGCAGGTAGGCGGCCAGCAGATCTGCAAGGGACGGGCGGCTACAGAGCTGCGCGGGCTCCCGCGGCAATCCCCGCGACTCTGGGCTGGGGGGGACAACTGGGGACACGCTTACAGGCTTCGTGTGGGCTAAATGTTACAGTTTATTGTAAAAGAGCCTGCTGGGGCTGCCCGGGCAGCCTCGAAGCAGGACAAGAGAGAGAGAGACAGAGAGAGAGAGAGGAGAGCAAGAAGGAGATGCTAGGGAAGAGAAAAGGGAAGAGAAGAGAAAAGAAGAGAAAAGGGAAGAGAAGAGAAAAGGGAAGAGAAAAGGGAAGAGAAGAGGGAAGAGAAGAGGGAAGAGAAGAGGGAAGAGAAGAGGGAAGAGAAGAGGGAAGAGAAGAGGGAAGAGAAGAGGGAAGAGAAGAGGGAAAAGAAGAGAAAAGGGAAGAGAAGAGAAAAGAAGAGAAAAGAAGAGAAAAGGGAAGAGAAGAGGAGAGAGGAGAGAGGAGAGAGAAGAAAAGAGAAGAGAAGAGATAAAGGGAGCAAGGGGGGGAAGGAGAGAGAAAGGAAAGAGGTATTAAAGGTAAAAAGCAGGAGAAGAGACAAAAGGTATTCAAAGGTAAAGGGAGTGGTAGAGAAAGAAGAGAGGAGGCAAGAGAGTGATTTCCAGTTTGCAATACAATAAATCCTTTCCCATGACGAATATTCTAATTTCCATTAACCAATGTACTACAAGATACAAATTCTGTTGCATTTACATACAGCCTATAGGAACTATGATATTAGCATAGTGTGTTATTATTTAATTATTTAATCTGGCACCCAATATTGAAGAAAATCCATCTTACCAGGGAAAAAATTTCAATATATCCATGGATAGTACTACCACATTTTAACTGTGGTTACAACCACAGAAAAAAAAACTTAAAAAACTTAGAATACAAATAAATGTTGCTTTCTGTCATTTTTCACAAAAACCAAACACAGGGCATCACTGCTTCTGATAAAAAATAGGAATTATCTGGAGCTTAACAAATGAAATAGTCCATTTTTTAAAAAAATTGTAATTCAATAGTGCTGCACTGATATGACTGACAATGAGGCAAGCAGAATACTTACATTTAGGATTTTTCTTCCATGCAGCCAGCAAAGCATCACGATTATCACAATTTTCTTCAACCAGAGCCTGCAGGAGGGCTTCTGTCCTGGGCTGAAGTCTGAATCAATGAGATGGTGCAAGAAAAAAAATGTTCATTATCAGTTCAGCAGAGCTACAGCACTCAGCTTGCCTTTGGGAACTCTGCATCTTTGGAAAAGGCTAAATACAGATGTAGAAGCACAACCTCTGCATACAGAAATGTGCCACTGGCTGAAGAAAATCATTTTAAAAAATCATTAAAATTCACTATTTCTTCCCTCCAGCACTTCTTGTGGTTAAAAGGAGCAGCAGGTTGCTCTTGTGTCTCCTCTGCAGCTGCAGAGCTCAAGGTGAAGCAAAAAGGAGCCCCAGGGGCCATGAGAGCTCCGAGCTAAAACAGGAAAGCACTGGGTCACTGCAGGCCCTCAGGTAACACCTGGCACCTTTAACAAAGCCCTCCCAAATCCCTGTGCCTGTGAGCCCAGGGAAAGCCAGAGCACACCTGAGAAAGTTCGTGCTGGTAAATGAGAGAACAGGGGGAGAGAAAGGGAGTGACAGCAGACAGGAGGGCCCCAGGCCTATGAATGTCATCAAAAAACCCAAAAACCCATCAAAAAACCCATCAAAAATCCCATAAAAAACCAAAAACCCATTAAAAAACCCAAAAACCCATCAAAACCCCAAAACCCATAAAAAACCCATCAAAACCCATAAACCCATCCAAAAACCCATCCAAAAACCCCACTGTCTTCTGGAGAGATGTTTCTGAAAAGAAATAAAGGCAGAGCAAGTGGCCAAATTCCAAAGCAAAGCAGGGAGGGCACAGAGCTCACTCCTCACAGGGGTGAGCAGCACCTGAGCAGAACCCAGCAGATTTTTAACAACTTACTTGGACCATGTCTTCAGCATTATGAGGGGACTGGACAGCAGGCACTGGCTGTAAGAACTCAGCTTTTTAATGACCTGGAAGATTAACCATTAATGAACTTCTGCTGCTACAAATTTCCATGTCAATCTCCATCACCATCTTCCTTCCATCCATGTGTCCATAAATCTTGTCCTGACTTGTTGGACAATTCTTCTGTCTCAGGGTGGGCAAAGACATGGGCTATTAGCTTTTTTTTCACTTTGCAAAAACAGGAGTTAGATTTGGGGGTGTCTTTTACTGAAATACTGATTTTTCATGCTTTTTTTGAAGATACCTTCCCCACCTCATCAGAAACATGACAAACTCTTCCTGCCACCAACAAGTGATGAGGAACAGGAGGAGGGAGGGTAATATTAAAATCTTATTGAGTGCTTAGCAAGTAGTTTTGGAACAAGAGATGAAATAGAGATGTTGGCAGTGTTTGACATAGAAGCTGAAAATAGTTATGTGAAGGTTTGAAGCCTCTTTTTTTGTTTAGATGATACCAAATGCCACAAATACCAAAGAACCAACAGACATCCTGTCCCAAGCCTGGCAGGAAAGGTCTGAAGATAAGGGTTACAGATAAGAAAGCCATAAAACATGGGAATTTAGTGATTCCTATAGGTTGCATGCAAATATTAGGAAATTAGTATATTGTATTAGATTGGTTATTGGAAATTAGAATATTCACCATGGAAAAATACTTATTGTATTGTAAATGGAAAATCTCTCTCTCCTGCCTCTTGCCTTCTATTACCTTTGATCTCTAATCTCCATCTCTAAGCTCTCTCTTACACCCACACCTTATAATAAAATACAAACCTGAAGAACAGAACATAGTGAGCTCCTGAGTCTGTCCTGAGTCTGTCCAACAACCAACCCCCACAGAAGACACAAAAAACGAAGCCATAGGCTCATCTCCTCCAAAAACTGGGCTAAAACCTCACAGATGCCATCAGGGCAATGCTGCAGCAGGAGCACACTCACCTTTCCTTCCAGCAGGAACCTGGCAAAGTGTTTGTAGCGCTCAATCCCTGCAGGGAAATCGACCTCCACAGCAGGGAGCTGCCAGCCCACACGGTCTGCAAACAAACCCAGCCAGCTCTGCTCCCTGCTTCCTCTTTGGAAGAGCCCAAGCACCTCCTGGTGCAGTGAGAGCCCTGCTAAAGCAGCTCAGGGCCCTGCAGGGGGACACTCACAGAACACACTGGGTCTGAGCAGGGCACAGCACCCCAGGGGACAGGGGAGCACACTGACAGCCCCACCCAGCCTCCATTCTCATGGGGAATATTTAATTATTTAAATGCTGCAAACCCCATGGAGGTGCTCAAACCTCTTTGGAAGAGCCCAAGCACCTCCTGGTGCAGTGAGAGCTCTGCTAAAGCAGCTCAGGGCTCTGCAGAGGGACACTCACAGAACACACTGGGTCTGTGGCAGGGCACAGCACCCCAAGGAGAATGAGGAGCACACTGCTAGCCCCACCCAGCCCCCATTCTCATGGGAAATATTTAATTATTTGAATGCTGCAAATCCCATGGAGGTGCTCAAACCTCTTTGGAAGAGCCCAAGCACCTCCTGGTGCAGAGCCCTGTCAAAGCAGGAGGCACAGGGCTCTGCAGGGGGACACTCACAGAGCACACTGGGTCTGTGGCAGGGCACAGCACCCCAAGGAGAATGAGGAGCACACTGCCAGCCCCACCCAGCACCCATTCCAATGGGGAATATTTAATTATTTGAGTGCTGCAAACCCCATGGAGGTGCTCAAACCAGTGCTGAGCTCTTTGGAAGAGCCCAAAGCACCTCCCTGGTGCAGTGAGAGCCCTGCTAAAGCAGCTCAGGGCTCTGCAGGGGGACACTCACAGAACACACTGGGTCTGTGGCAGCGAACTCGGCCTGTGCCAGGGCAGTAGGAGGGAGGAGGGTTCTCCAGAGGCTTCCCAAAGTGGCAGTAAGGTGGCAGCAGGGCAGGGATCCACTCTGGCTCCACTGCAGACACACCTGAGGAGGGAAAACACAACTGAGTGCAGGTTTGCTGCCAGCCCCATGGGTACAGGGCATGGTCAGGATCTCATCTCCACCTGACTTGTTCCTCATTTTTCAAGTCAAACTTTTTAGGCTGCAAGAGAGATCAGCAGCAGGCAGCTGTGGTTGGCTGGGCCAAAGCAGACATTTCAGAAGCTGAGCTTTGCTCCAGCCAATTCTGCCAGATAAACTTTTTAAAAAGACAATTTATCTCCTGATCCAGATCCAGGAAGCTTTAAGGATCCAAACCCCAGGAGTCACAAGCACTCAGCAAGGAGAGCACTCAGCCAGCAGAGGGGAAACACTCTGCATCCTGAGCTCTCAGCAAATGCTCTTCTTCAAGGCATTTCTGAGCTTGCACCAGGGCTGCAGCACTGCCCCACAGCACTCACCTTTCATGTACAGCTTTGTAGTCTCAACGATTTCTTGATACACCACGAACTCTGGGAGCTCTCTGAAGAGCACTGAGCTCGGGTGGATGAACACTGGGTCCTCCAGGAGTGCAGTCTGCAAGGAGGCACAGAGATTGCAGCACAGCCAGACCAGTTACTGAATTTAACTTCTTCACTGCATCTCATCTCAGTCTCCCTCAGATGTACACTTGTGAGCTTTCCTTAAGTGATGGAGGGTTTTAACAACCCCACTTTCTGCTTCACATTGTCTGGAGACACCAAGCACTTCACAAGATGAACTAATGGTATTTCTCAGCTCTCTTACATTTCCCACGTGAACACCAGCAAATGGCAACACTGCAAACTCAAATTCCACAGAGAGAAGCTGCAGGAAGCAGCAGAGGCATCCTGAGAAACCTGGAATTTGCACATCTTTCTGAGCCCAGTCAAGCTGCTCACCTTGTAGGCATTTTTCCACTTGTCATCCAGCAGCTCCTCTGCCTGAACCCTTCGGGCAAGGTGGTCCCCCAGCCCTGCCAGCACAATCTGCCTCAGGTGGGTGACCTGGGCTTCTGTGGGGGGACTCCATCCTGGGGTCAAGGTAGAGCCCAGTGCCCGTGCAGGCAGAGTTCACTGCAGGGAAAAGCAGAAAAGGTGAGAGGAGTCAATGTTGGGGAAGAAATATTAAAATTTTATGAGTGCCTAGCAAGTAGTTTTGGGACAAGAGATGAAATAGAGATGTTGGCAGTGTTTGACATTGACACTGAAGATGGTTATGTGAAGGTTTGAGGCCTTTTTCTTTGTTTAGATGATACCAAATGCCACAAATACCAAAGAACCAACATCTTGCCTCAAGCCTGGCAGGAAAGGTCTGAAGATAAGGGTTACAGATAAGAAAGCCATAAAACATGGGAATTTAGTGATTCCTATAGGTTGCATGCAAATATTAGAAAATTAGTATATTGTATTAGATTGGTTAATGGAAATTGGAATATTCATAATCGAAGAATACTTATTGTATTGCAAATGGAAAATTGCTTTCTTGTTTTTTGCCTTTTATTTCTCTCTTGCTCTTTTGCCTTTTTGCTTTTTATTACCTCAAATCTCTAACCTCTCTCTCTAAGCTCTCTCACACCCACGCCCTGTAATAAAATACAACCCTGAAGAACAAAAAATACGAAGTTCCTGAGTCTGTCCTGTGACTGCCCAACAACCCAACCCCCACAAGTCAAGGGGAGAAAAAGCAGCTCTGTGGATGTGTAATCCTCAGGAGTGAACAGGCAGAGCAGCTCCCCCCTGCCCCTCACTGAATTACCAAAATATGAATATTGGTCTAATATCAACACTCAACTGTGATGGACAAATGTCTCTGTAACAATTTAAAGTTAGGAAGTGTGTGTTTTTGTGAGGTAATCCTCTAATGCACACTGCCAAATCACAGGTGATCACAGAGTCTGTTTATTAGCAAAGGAATCAAACAAATCCATGTTCATAATAACAGCCCCTCCCATCCCTCACTTCCTGTGGTAATTAGCTTGAATGGCTGTTAAGCATTGATTGACTTCTTAAATTAAGTCTGGGGTTTGATTTTTGTGGGGAGGGGTCTTAAAAGGAGGAAGTAAGGCAGAGTCTTCCTCACCCTGAACCCCTGACCTTTTCTATCACTGACAATACAAATGATTTCTGGGGATAGTCCAGTTTTGCACAGAATGGGTTCTGGTTGCATTGTCCGTGTTCCTTTGGATCTGCTCACTAGTTTTGTCTTTTCCCTTTGTAAGCCCAGCTGAGCAAACATGAAATGACACAACCAATTATTTAAGTTTCAGATAACCACTCCCTTGCAGCTTTTAACTGTTTTCAGCGGGGTAGCCACGCGCTGCTTTAGGGCGGAGCCGCTCACCTGCGGCCGTGAGCTGCCCGCGCAGGCGGCGGATCTCCAGCACGGCTCGGAGGCGCAGCCCGCTCTCCCGGCAGAAGCGCGGCGTGCAGCCGGCAAACTCACAGGCGCCCACTGCTCCTGCGGGCAAGGCACGGTCAGCTCTGTCAAACCAGCCTGGGCACTCATCAAACACGCCTGGGCACTCATCAAACACAGCCTGGGCACTCAAACACAGCCTGGGCACTCATCAAACACAGCCTGGGCACTCCAAACACAGCCTGGGCACTCATCAAACACAGCCTGGGCACTCAAACACAGCCTGGGCACTCAAACACAGCCTGGGCACTCATCAAACACAGCCTGGGCACTCATCAAACACAGCCTGGGCACTCAAAACACAGCCTGGGCACTCATCAAACACAGCCTGGGCACTCATCAAACCAGCCTGGGCACTCATCAAACACAGCCTGGGCACTCAAACACAGCCTGGGCACTCATCAAACACAGCCTGGGCATTCATCAAACACAGCCTGGGCACTCAAACACAGCCTGGGCACTCATCAAACACAGCCTGGGCACTCATCAAACACGCCTGGGCACTCATCAAACACAGCCTGGGCACTCATCAAACACGCCTGGGCACTCATCAAACACAGCCTGGGCATTCATCAAACACAGCCTGGGCACTCCAAACACAGCCTGGGCACTCATCAAACACGCCTGGGCACTCATCAAACACAGCCTGGGCACTCATCAAACACAGCCTGGGCACTCAAACACAGCCTGGGCACTCATCAAACACAGCCTGGGCACTCATCAAACACAGCCTGGGCACTCATCAAACACAGCCTGGGCACTCCAAACACAGCCTGGGCACTCATCAAACACAGCCTGGGCACTCAAACACAGCCTGGGCACTCATCAAACACAGCCTGGGCACTCATCAAACACAGCCTGGGCACTCATCAAACCAGCCTGGGCACTCAAACACAGCCTGGGCACTCATCAAACACAGCCCTGGGCACTCATCAAGCCACAGCCTGGGGCACTCATCAAACACAGCCTGGGCACTCATCAAACACAGCCTAGACACTCAAAACACAGCCTGGGCACTCATCAAACACAGCCTGGGCACTCAGAAACACAGCCTGGGCACTCAAACACAGCCTGGGCACTCATCAAACACAGCCTGGGCACTCATCAAACACCACAGCCTGGGCACTCATCAAACACAGCCTGGGCACTCATCACCAGCCTGGGCACTCATCAAACACAGCCTGGGCACTCATCAAACACAGCTCGGGCACTCATCCAAACACAGCCTGGGCACTCATCAAACACAGCCTGGGCACTCATCAAACACTGCAGCCTGGGCACTCATCAAACACAGCCTGGGCACTCCATCAAACACAGCCTGGGCACTCAAACACAGCCTGGGCACTCATCAAAGCCACAGCCTGGGCACTCATCAAACACAGCCTGGGCACTCAAACACAGCCTGGGCACTCAAACACAGCCTGGGCACTCAAACACAGCCTGGGCACTCATCAAAGCCACAGCCTGGGCACTCATCAAACACGCCTGGGCACTCATCAAACACAGCCTGGGCACTCATCAAACACAGCCTGGGCACTCATCAAACACAGCCTGGGCACTCATCAAACACAGCCTGGGCACTCATCAAACACAGCCTGGGCACTCAAACACAGCCTGGGCACTCATCCAAACACAGCCTGGGCACTCATCAAACACGCCTGGGCACTCATCAAGCCACAGCCTGGGCACTCATCAAACACAGCCTGGGCACTCATCAGACACAGCCTGGGCACTCATCAAACACAGCCTGGGCACTCAAACACAGCCTGGGCACTCATCAAACACAGCCTGGGCACTCCAAACACAGCCTGGGCACTCATCAAACACAGCCTGGGCACTCAAACACAGCCTGGGCACTCATCAAACATGCCTGGGCACTCATCAAACACAGCCTGGGCACTCATCAAACACAGCCTGGGCACTCAAACACAGCCTGGGCACTCATCAAACACAGCCTGGGCACTCAAACTACAGCCTGGGCACTCATCAAACACAGCCTGGGCACTCATCAAACACGCCTGGGCACTCATCAAACCAGCCTGGGGCACTCATCAAACACAGCCTGGGGCACTCATCCAAACACAGCCTGGGCACTCATCAAACACAGCCTGGGCACTCATCAAACACAGCCTGGGCACTCATCAAACACAGCCTGGGCACTCATCAAACACAGCCTGGGCACTCAAACACAGCCTGGGCACTCAAACACAGCCTGGGCACTCATCAAACACAGCCTGGGCACTCCAAACACAGCCTGGGCACTCAAACACAGCCTGGGCACTCATCAAACACAGCCTGGGCACTCAAACACAGCCTGGGCACTCATCAAAACACAGCCTGGGCACTCATCAAACACAGCCTGGGCACTCATCAAACACAGCCTGGGCACTCATCAAACACAGCCTGGGCACTCATCAAACACAGCCTGGGCACTCATCAAACACAGCCTGGGCACTCATCAAACAGCCTGGGCACTCATCAAACACAGCCTGGGCACTCAAACACAGCCTGGGCACTCAAACACAGCCTGGGCACTCATCAAACACGCCTGGGCACTCATCAAACACAGCCTGGGCACTCATCAAACACAGCCTGGGCACTCAAACACAGCCTGGGCACTCATCAAACACAGCCTGGGCACTCATCAAACACAGCCTGGGCACTCATCAGACACAGCCTGGGCACTCATCAGACACAGCCTGGGCACTCATCAAACACAGCCTGGGCACTCATCAAACACAGCCTGGGCACTCAAACACAGCCTGGGCACTCATCAAACCCAGCCTGGGACAGAGCTCTCATCAAACCCAGCCAGGGACAGAGCTCTCCTGGTTAAACCCAGCCTGGGACAGAGCTGTCCTGGTTAAACCCAGCCTGGGACACTCATCAAACCCAGCCAGGGACAGAGCTCTCATCAAACCCAGCCAGGGACAGAGCTCTCCTGGTTAAACCCAGCCTGGGACAGAGCTGTCCTGGTTAAACCCAGCCTGGGACAGAGCTGTCCTGGTTAATCCCAGCCTGGGACAGAGCTCTCATCAAACCCAGCCAGGGACAGAGCTCTCCTGGTTAAACCCAGCCTGGGACAGAGCTGTCCTGGTTAATCCCAGCCTGGGACAGAGCTGTCCCAGCAAGGTGAGCCTTTCAGAGCTCGCTCTGGCACGGGGAGGGGGAGGCTGCCCGGGGAGCAGAGGAAGCCCTGCTGGGCTCAGTGCTGCAGCACAAGCGAGCCTCGGGCTGTGCCAGGCTGAGCTCAGGGGGACAGCAGCACAGGATGGAGGGCACGGCTCAGGGAATTGTACCTAGCATCACCATGAGATCCCCCAGCTTCTGCATGGGCCCCTGCCCAGCCCAGACCTTCTGCATCTGCAAAACCTGGCTCTCTTCCCCTTCAGCTGGGCTGCCTCCTCCTCACTCCCTGCCGGCCTGAAAGAAAGCCAGACTGCACAGTGAGCAGAGGGGCAGGGGTGAGAGGCAGGGCTGTGACAGGGGCAAGGCAGGCTCAGCCACTCACCTGTCCAGGTCCTCGAAGAGCTCCCTGACAGTCATGGCAGCCACGAGGGTGATGCTGTAGGGCAGGCAGTTGTGCTGCCTGCTCAGGGCCAGCATCTTGGCATAGCGAGGGGCCACGGGGAAAGTGGCCATCACCCTGCCCAGGGCACTGATGGGGCAGCTCAGCTTTGCTGCCAGCTGCTGCTTCAGCCTGGGGAGGGGAAAGAGAGCTCAGGGAATGAAGCAACTGAGTGAGAACGAGTCTGTGCTCCTGGCTCTGGCTGCCCAATTAATCTGATGTGTTTTCTCAGGTTTTGTTAGGTGCTGGGGGAAGATCCCTCTTGCTCACACAGCTCCCAGCAGGGTTTCCCTGCCCAGGGCCAGTGAAACAACCAGAGGTGCAGCAGAGACTGATCCAGTTTCTGTGCCCAAGGAGCTCTGGATGAAGGCTGAGGTGGGAGAGGAGGCAGGAGAGCAGAGCCACAGTGCAGGGAGCTGCAGGGGGAGCACAGGCATTACCTTCCTGTCCCAGGGGGCTCCTTCAGGGCACCCAGGGCTATCAGCAGCTCCTCAGCTGCTGCCAGGGCTTCCGTGGGGGGGGGTGTTGGGAAGGGGAAGTTGATGACCTGGGGAAACAGGAGAAAAGCCCCTCAGCCCATCAGTGACACAGCAAAACAGCCTGAACACAGCAGGCAGCTCTGGGAGGGTGCTCCCCTCTGGAGCAAAGGAAAACACTTAGGATGTTTGCCAGGAGAGAAAGGAAAGGACACATAATGGCAGGAAATGCTTGGAACAAGAACAGGAGGAAACAGCAACACCAGAATCACCCTCAGCCCACTGCCTGCAGGCACCACCCAGGCCAGGCTGTGGAAGGTCTAAATTTAAGTGCTGTGCCTTCTGAAAGTGCTCCAGCATCTCCAGAACACAGACCCTGTTTACACAGGGGTTTTTTTAACCTCTAAGAATATAAAAAAGCAGAACAAACATGCCTGTTAAGGCCTAGTGGAATTCAGAGCAGCTTCTGCAATGTGCAGAACCAAAATGGACTCTCAGGACCTTAACTGACAATTAAAACAATGACAATAAAATACATTTCTGTTTGTTTCTGGCTCCTAAGAGCAACCACTTTAATGGTGCTGTAGTACAAACCCCTTCCAACTCACCTTTTCTATATTTAATGCCTTCATTTGCAGAACCAGATCTTCCACAGGTCTCTTTGTTATTTCTGGAGCAGAAAATTTCTCAAAGTCCATGAAAACTGCTGAAGAGTATAATCTAGTGGATCAGAGGTGTTATTTAGATTCTTAAAAAAAAATCTTAACTCAAAAGTTACACAGGAAAAATTATCAGGGGATTAAAAAAAGAAGAAGGCAGCTGTGGATAGTATTTACATAATTGTATTATTTACAGGTTGGGGCATTTGCCTTATTCACAACAAGTTAACTCAGCTTGCAGGTAAATCCACCTGACCATGGTGAAGTCTAACCCAGCCATGAAAAGGAGATTCCAGCAGAGAAAAGCCCCTGAGGAACCAAACTCAACCCAGCATCACCAGTGCCAGTTCACATCTGCCTTCACCTCTGCCACTGGAACCCAGGGCAGGCACCCCCAAAACACCCTGAGCAGCAGGGGGTGACGTCAGCGGGGATGACGTCAGCAGGGGGGGGATGAGGGATTATGTCAAATTCCCACTGAGAGCCCCTGGGCTCTCTGTCCCCCCCCAGGCTGTCTGTCTGTCCACCCAGGCTCTCTCTGTCTGTCTGTCCCCCCCAGGCTCTCTGTCCGTCTGTCTGTCCCCCCAGGCTCTCTCTCTGTCTGTCTGTCCCCCCAGGCTCTCTCTCTGTCCCCTCTAGGCTGTCTGTCTGTCTGTCCCCTCCAGGCTCTCTGTCCGTCTGTCTGTCCCCCCAGGCTCTCTGTCTGTCCCCCCCAGGCTCTCTGTCTGTCCCCCCAGGCTCTCTGTCTGTCTCTCTGTCTGTCTGTCCCCCCAGGCTCTCTCTCTCCGTCTGTCTGTCCCCCCAGGCTGTCTGTCTGCCCCCCCAGGCTCTCTGTCCATCTGTCTGTCCCCCCAGGCTCTCTCTCTCTCTGTCTGTCTGTCCCCCCAGGCTCTCTGTCTGTCTGTCTGTCCCCCCAGCTCCCCGCCCCTCTCCCCTGACCTGTAGCAGTGGCCAGGCTCTGTACGTCCAGCCCTGCCTGCCCTCTGGTTGGCCGAGGCCTGGGAGATCCAGGTGACCCTGAAGGACGAGACCCCCGTGATCCTGTCGTAGAATCTCTGCTTCACCTTCCCACAGTCCACCACGTACTTGATGCCTGGGATGGTCAGGGATGTCTCAGCCACGTTGGTGGCCACCACACAGAGCCTGGTGCCAGGAGGAGGAGCCCTGAACACCTGCAAGGGACAGGGGTGTGTGAGAGAGGGGCAGGAAAAGGGGCAAGGAAAAAAAAGGGGGTCAAGAAGGAAAAAAAGGGGGGCAAGGAAAAAAGGGGGGCAAGGAAAAAAAGGGGGCAAGGAAAAAAGGGGGGTCAGGGAAAAGGGGGACAAGGAAAAAGGGGGACAAGGAAAAAGGGGGACAAGGAAAAGGGGGACAAGGAAAAAGGGGGACAAAGGAAAAAAGGGGGGCAAGGGAAAAGGGGGGACAAGGAAAAGGGGGGACAAGAGGGAAAAAAAAGGGGGCAAAGGAAAAAGGGGGCAAGGAAAAAAAGGGGGACAAGGAAAAGGGGGGACAAGGAAAAGGGGGACAAGGAAAAGGGGGACAAGGAGAAGGAAAAAGGGGGGCAAGGGAAAAAAAGGGGGGTAAGGGAAAAAAGGGGGCAAGGAAAAAAGGGGGCAAAGGGAAAAAAGGGGGCAAAAGGAAAAAAGGGGGGCAAGGAAAAAAAAGGGGGCAAGGAAAAAAAGGGGGGCAAGGAAAAAAAGGGGGGCAAGGAAAAAAGGGGGGCAAGAAGGGAAAAAAAGGGGGCAAGGAAAAAGGGGTCAGGGAAAAGGGGGACAAGGAAAAAGGGGACAAGGGAAAAGGGGACAAGGAAAAGGGGACAAGGAAAAGGGGGACAAGGAAAAAGGGGGACAAGGAAAAAAAGGGGGGGCAAGGAAAAAGGGGGCAAGGAAAAAAGGGGGACAAGGAAAGGGACAGGCAGTTGTTCCTGCAAAGGGATGGCAGCACTGCAAGGGGAGCCCAGGAGCTGGAGCAGAGACCTGACTGTGCCTCCAGCTCTGAAACTCTTAGTCCAGCTCAGAAATGAGCACAGGGCTCACTGAGCACACAGCAGCACTGAGCTGTGCTCATGCACTGGAGGGAGCAGAGGAATGTCCAAGCTGCCTGCCGTGCCCAGGGCCAGGATGGATTCTGGGATCCTGCAGGGCTGCTGCTGAGCACTCCCCACCCTGCTGGAGTGGCACAGGAGGGAGAGCACAGCCAAGCCAGCCCAGCCTGCCACTGGGCCACTCCAGCTGGCAGCTAGGTGAGCTGAAATTCCATCCTGCACAGTGATTTCAGACAATGACCACTCAGATCTGTAAGATCTGCTCACTGGGACAATCAATCCTTTACCTTTTCCTGTTTCTCTGGTGCCAGCAAGGAGTAGAGTGGGAGCACATACAGGGGCAGGGATGAATCTGATTTCTCATCTGTGGAGAAACAAACCAACATTGCTCAGTCTGACCTCCAGGCTTTGTCCCTACCTGCACAAAGACTTCATTAAAACCTGGAAAGTAATTAGTACAATTACAACTGGTGCCAGTAACTGGTGCTGGAAAACCTTAACAGCTTTCCCATGACTTGGGGCTGCTCTGGTGCCACAGCAGCTCAGCACAGGACAAGCAGCAAATGTCACTCATGTCACAGGGATTCTTCCTTTCACATGTGCCAAACCTTCTTCTGAGTCCCCATCTCCTAAATCCAGGTCAAGATCAGAGCCTGCAGCATCATCATCACTGTCAATGTCTCTGTCCTCATCTCCTTCATCCACTGGCACCACAGAGTAATTGTTCAGATCTATTTTGGGGAGTGTCTGAGGAAGAAAGATGAAAATACCACATTAAGAGGGGGACACAGACAGCACTTTGCATGGCTTTGAAAGCAAAGCTGAGCATGACTCCAGAGATCTGAATGCTGACCAAAGGTGACAGAGGGATCAGTGTATCCCCTAAAACCCACTGGATCTGTAACATCAGCATCTCCTGCCAGCAGAGTGCACTGGCACAAACCCCACCCTTGCTAACAGATGCACCAGCCCAAATTTTGGGTAACAAATGGTGAGGTGAGAGCAGCCCTGCTGCCAGCAAGTCTGCAGCTGCTCCCATTCCAGTTTTAGTGGTCAGTTCTCAAGCTAAATCAAAACATGCAGAGCTCCAGCACTGAGGGGACACCTGAGGGCTGCAGGTCTGAAGAGCTGGGGACAGGCACAGCTACACAGCAGTGCTGCTTGCAGGGAGCCACCTGCTCCCTCCTGCCCCTTGGAGGGATTCTCCCCATCACACATTACCAGGACTTTCCTCCTCTTCCTCGATTTCTTGAATTTCCTGATTTCTTCCACTGAGTCTTCTTTGTCACCCTCTCCTCCTACAGAAACAGCCAGGGGAGCAGCTGTTAGCTAAACATGCTTGGAAAAGGTCATGGGAGGAGTCTGGTCCCATTCCCACCTTTCTGGGGATGCTCAGAAATTCCCACAGAAAAACAAATGGTCACACTGAAGGTAGAGGGGAATTGGAAGGAACCTTTTCCCAAACTCAAACCAGCACAAAATTTAACATCAGCCATGACAATCACCCACAATGAGCCTTTTCCCCACCTTTTTTGTGGTTTTAAAATAAAAGTTCACATTTTTAGAAAGCAAGCTCACTCCTCAGCAGGATAAATTTGAAGTTTTAAATTTGAAGTTTCTACAGCATTACCTGCAGTGTTGTTTTTTTGGTATGGGAATGCTTTCCTTAATCTTCTACAGAGAGAGTGAACTTCTGCCTGGCCTGTTAGAAACACCAAAATCCCACCTGCAAGAGAAAAAAAATTAAAATAAATAAATAAATAAATAAAAACCCCACCAAAAATAAAGTTCAGACATGCTCAGTATGAGGAACTGGAGGTTCTCAGAGTGAAGCTCTCTCACCTGCAGGCAGCATCCGATGGATTTTGCAGACCTTCCTGAAGCACTCCCCACTGTAGTCATCCAGGGGGGTTTTCTTGTTGAAATGAACAGTGACAGGGAATTGCCTTGCATCTACCTGGAGAGGAAACACCAGTAAAGGGTTTGGTTGCTGTCATAACTCCACACAACCTTCACAGCATTCATGGGACAACCTGAAAAGCTCCCCCCTGTGTTTCTGCTCTTGGCTTTGTACCCTTCAGAACACCAAGCCACAGAAATTACTGCTGGTGTCTGCTCTGAGCACCATAAAACCATGCTGGAAACCAAAGCTTTTCTCCCTTTCACATCAGCAACTCAGATTGAGGCTTTCCAGCTCTCCTGAACCATAATTCAGAGTTTCTCAAGATAATCAGATTCTGCCAGGGCGGTTTGCTGATAAAAGTGGAAAGAAAAACACCAAGTCCCAAAAGAAACAATAGCCTAAACAAAATTATTACTTTTAAATCTGAAAGATTTCAGCAGCAAGTGGAAAGATTAGAGTGCCCCTATTTTGTAGCTGGCTTTATGAAGGGTTTTCCCAGCTCCCAGGGAGGGGGCAGTACCTGGATGACAGGAGGTTTGGCAGAGAACAGCCTGGAGTTGTCAGTGAAATCCTCCACTCGCAGAGTCGCTGACATGATGATCAGCTTCAGGGGCAGCCCCTTCTGCAGGACACAGACCTGTCACCCTGTGCCCCAAACACCTCCAAAATCAACACCTGAATTGCTGCTATTCAATTATCTACATGTGTCCTGGGCACTGTAAGTCTTTGCCTGAGAAGCCAGCTCTTGGTTCTGATATTTACTATTTCCCCCTTGGTGTAGGCTCTGTGCTTCTTCAATCATACAGAAAGGCAAATATGATAACTGAGTGTTATCTCTGTCAGATTTCCATGGAATTCTGTTGCATACAGGTAGAGGTATTATAAAACAAAGGCTTTATAAAATATAGTTTAGTCTCTGCTACTCTAGCTAAGGTAACAGCTTGTAAGTTCCCATGTGAAAAATCACAACAATGAAAGCAGCACAACAAACTGTTCTGGTAAGAGAACTGTTTGCACCTGTAAAAAACAAGAAATGGCAATCAGTGAACAAAATGTGCAAACTATCCAAGAATATAAAGATGTAATGGACAAGCACAAAAGCCATTTACCAACCAACAAACTAAATCTCAGGGTATTGTTCACCAGTAAGGTTTAACACGTTAACTCCTAATACTCCCTGTAAGTTATGTGAATGGAGACTTTGTGCAGGAGGAAGCTGGGTGCTGTGCTGCTGCTCATGGTGCCCCTCCCTGGCACGGCAGGGCTGCCCCTCACCCTGTGCCGCAGCGGCACGATGCGGGACAGGAGCCCGACCAGGATGTCTGTGTACATGCTCCTCTCGTGGGCCTCGTCTATGATGATGACTTTGTACTTGGACGAGCAGGAAGTCCTGGGGAGAGAGATGGGTTTCACCACAGGAGGCCTCAGCCAAGGGTAGCAGAGTCAGGACACAGCTAGCTACACAAGCACTGACCCCAATGCACAGGGGGGTTTCTCACAGTTTAATGCACTCACTCTGCACAGCCTGGCTCCCAAGTCTCTTCCTGCTCTCATTTGGCCAGCAAGAAAATCTAAAGTTTAGGGACTTGGGCAGGAATGTCAAGGGCAGAGATGAAATAAATCTCTGGTGCTGAACGGGACTGGCAACAAATCCACACTGGCCTCTCTTCCCAGCTGTGCAAAATTCCCTTTTTGTGACACTGAGGACATCACCTCACCTTCTGGATCTCTTTGAGCAGCACACCATCCGTCATGAACTTGATCTGTGTCTCATCCGTGACGTTCCCCTCGTAGCGGATTTGATACGAAACCACTCTGGGGGGAAACACCAGACAGCAAAAAAAAAGAGAAAGCAGAGTGTCACTCCCAGAGCACCTCAGTGCCACCTTCCAGCAAGGCCTGGAGCCTTTCTGAACTCACCTGTGTGACAGGTTCATCTCCTTGGCCACTCTCTGGGACATGGAGACGGCAGCCACGCGCCGGGGCTCCGTGATCCCGATGGCGCCACTGGAGCTGAGGGCAGGGAGAGAAAAGGGTGGCTTGTTTTAATTAAACAGAGAAGCAGCCTGAAAAACAACAGCAGGATTTCTCACTGATAGCTCTAGATTAAGTGGCATCAGTCACACAGCCTCACTCCTATATTTGGAATAAAAATACAGACAGGAAGCTTTGGGATTCCCTTCTGTTATATCTGTGGATGCATGGATTACAGCAAAGTTTTTTTCCCCAAAATGTTGTCTCTGCAATTCCATTTGCTGCATATAAAACCCAATTCCCACCTGGCATATCCAGCCTCGTAGAGGAACTGAGGCACTTGTGTGGTTTTGCCACTTCCAGTCTCTCCACATATGATCACAATGGGATTCTCATTGATGGCTTCCATGACCACTTGCTCTTCAGCAAGGATTGGGAGCTTCAGTCTTGCTTCCTAAACAGTGTAAAATTCATATTTTAGTTGCTTTGTTTCTCACTCCTTTTTGTTCTTCCTCAGGATTGAAAGCTGTCACCTTCCTCAGAGCATAAAACCCACAAACAGGAATTCTGCAAGCCTGTGACTTGGAAGGCTCTGAACCAGTTCATACCACAGAGTGATCAGAGCAGCTTCCCAGAAAGCAGAGGGCAAGCCCTGCACTTTAATTTGTGAAACTTCAGAGTCCCTTGAGCTTCTTAATATAGCACTTCAAGGGAAAACTCATTTCACAACTGACTTGTCTGCTCAGACTCATGCAGAGCTCCTCCTGCTTCTGCATGATGCCCTACCTACAACAAATGGGACAGAACATTGCAGCACAGGACAATGGAGAGCTGAAAGGGACTTCAGGAGATTCTCCAGCAAAGGACAATAAAGGACTGTTAATAGATCCTATATGTAAAACTAAAGATAAATGTTTATACCCTAGAACAAACTGAGTTTTCCTGCTGCTGCAGCAGACAGGTTTAAGGCTCAGCCCTGGGCCTGCAGCAGCTGCCAGAAGAAGGGCCCTGAGTGCTGGAACACCCCACCCTCTGCACCCCTTCTGATGTGCTGTCCAGCGGCTCACCTGGATCTCAGGGCTCCTGTCCACAGGGACAAACACTGCAGGCTGGCAGGGTGCCCTGCTGGGGGCTGCCTGGGCTGCTGGAGGCTGCTCAGCCCCTGCCTGCCCCACTCCTCCCTCTGCCCTTTCAGCAGTGCTCACAGCACTGGCTGGGCACTCCTCAGAGTCCTGTTTCTGCTCCTCCTCCTCCTCCTCAGAGCTGCTGGGCTCTTCCTCAGGCTCTGACTCTGAGCCTGAGCTGTGCCTTCTCTTGTTTGCACCGCTGATGCTCCTGATCTTTTCAGGGACATCAGTCCTGGGCTCCTGTGTCACCCTGGAAACAAAACATCCACATGTGAACAGTGTTTTGGCACCTCAAACCAGACAGGACTTGCCCAAAACCAGGATCTCCACTCCTGGAGGTTTTCACAACTTTGCCAGGTAAAGCTTTGGCTGACCCAATTGATGGATTTGTATCTAAGCATTTTCTATCCTGGGGTTTGTTATTCATTTCTTCTGAAGGCATCTTTGTAGTTTAATCTATAAATCCATCTCCTGATAAATCCATCAACTCTGATCAACATCAGTAGACATCTTCCAGTACAAGAAAATAAGTAAATGTTTATCCACCAGTTTTGTAGTTTAGCACAATTGCTAAAAGCCTGCAGATTGTGTCACCCACCTCATCCCACATGAAAGACCAAGTTCTTCCAACTAAAATCCTCTCTTACAAGAAAATAACTATTACATTATCAGATAAAAATAGCAAATTATTTAACTCCATCCATTCTGAAGAACCTGTTTGCACCAAGAAGAAAAAAAAAAAACCACAAGGGAAAGCTCAGAATGCTGCTGCTCAAACAGTGATCAGTTGCAAGGGTTCTACCCAAAAAGCACTTTTACCTTTTAGGCTGAAACATGCGCTCCCCAGTCCCCAGTTTGGAAGTTGTGTACAGGAGTTTCATTTCTGCCTCAGAAGCCTGCACCTCGTTCAGCTTGCTCAGCAGCTCAGCTCTCTGTTTGGGCAAAACAACCAAAATCAGTGCTTGTTCTGACCTGGAAATTATTTCATTTTAAGATTTGCACTTGAGCACTTTAAGACAAGAGCACAAAGTTCTCTTGCCAGGAACAGCACCATACCTGCTTTTTCTTTTCCTTCTGCTCCAAAACTTTCTGCAGGTTTTTCTTCTGTTTCTTGCTCAGGGGTTTTTTCTGCTGTTGCACAACACCGGCCACTTTTTTCTTCTTTGCTCTTTTTGCTGGCAGGACCAGGGCATTACTTTCATCAATCCCCTTCAGCGTTGCTCCATCTGAAGGCAAGGCTTTGGTTATTCACTCGTGCCAGGTGGATTATTTTCAGCAGGCTTAGCAAGCACCAGGCCAGATTTAGCTGTTTCAAACAAGCACAACCCTCATACCAGCCAAAAAAAAAAAAAATCCTGCAACATCAGCAAGGGCAAAAGATCTCAAAATTGGGGATTCAATAACCCCGAGCTTTCTATAGCCCTGAGGGCGATTTTCCATGATTTATGTAACAACATTATGCAATTTTTTGCTTTTTTACTCAATTCCCCAGGGTCAGGACACAGTGTGCCCTGGGGTGACTCCCCAGCTTCCAGTGAATTTTAATACTAAAAAACTGCATTAGTAAATTCGGGATAATAAAAACAGAACAACAAACGCCACTTTTTAAAAGCGACATTTGAGAAAGCAAACGTTTAACATAAGAAATCTGTTTAGCAGTTGCTTTAATAAATGATGGAGCCACTGAGTGTCGTGATTCGGAAGAAACCCACGAGTCCCTGGAGGCAGCGACTGCTGGAACAGAGCTGCCAACGCAAACTGAGATTACAGAATTCGGGAATCAATTCGGCTGGAAAAGATCACCGAGCCCAACCTGTGCCCGACACCGGCACGGCACCGAGAGGGGACGGTGAATCCACCGGGCGCTTCTAAAAACAACACCACCTCCGATAAAACAACAAAAGTTCCGATAGAAATACAGCGGATCGCGAGAGCAGCCCCGAGCTGGCAGCAGGGCCCGGCTCCCGCGCACCTCCGAGCTCCAGCGGCAGCTCCAGCGGCGGCTCCAGCGGCGCGGCGGGCGCGGGGCCCTGCGGCAGCCGCGCCTTCCAGTTGTGCCGGCGGCGCGCGCGGCCCATGGCGGCGCCGGTGGCGGTGGCAGTGCCGGTGCCGGTGGCAGGGACGGGAACACGGCCCGGTTCGACCGGGCCCGGCGCGGCCCCACGTGCGGCGAGCGCTGCCGCCACTTCCGGGCAAGCGGGGTCTCGCGAGAAAGGGGCGGGGAAGGGGCGGGAAAGGGGCGGGGAAAGGGGCGGGGCGGTCCCGCGGGATCGGGACCCCCGATCCCATCTCATTCCATCTCATTCCATCTCATCCCATCCCATTCCATCTCATTCCATCTCATTCCATCCCATTCCATCTCATTCCATCTCATCCCATCCCATTCCATCTCATTCCATCTCATTCCATCTCATTCCATCTCATTCCATCTCATTCCATCTCATTCCATCTCATTCCATCTCATCCCATCCCATTCCATCTCATTCCATCTCATTCCATCTCATCCCATCTCATTCCATCTCATTCCATCTCATTCCATCTCATTCCATCTCATCCCATCCCATTCCATCTCATTCCATCTCATCCCATCTCATTCCATCTCATTCCATCCCATTCCATCCCGTTCCATCCCGTTCCACCCCATTCCACCCCATTCCATCTCATTCCATCTCATTCCATCTCATTCCACCCCATTCCACCCCATTCCACCCCATTCCACCCCATTCCATCCCGTTCCATCCCATTCCATCCCATTCCATCTCTCCCGTCCTTTCCCTTCCCCTCCCCTTCCCTCCCATTCCATCGCACCCCATTCCTTCCCATCCCATCCCATGGATCCCTTCCCTTCCCTTCCCTTCCCTTCCCCTTCCCTTCCCTTCCCTTCCCTTCCCTTCCCTTCCCTTCCCTTCCCTTCCCTTCCCTTCCCTTCCCTTCCCTTCCCTTCCCTTCCCTTCCCTTCCCTTCCCTTCCCTTCCCTTCCCTTCCCTTCCCTTCCCTTCCCTTCCCTTCCCTTTTCCCTTTTCCCTTTTCCCTTTTCCCTTTTCCCTTTTCCCTTTTCCCTTTTCCCTTTTCCCTTTTCCCCTCCCTCCCAGCCTCACCAGGCACTCGCAGCTCAGTGCAAAGTCTCAGTAAACATTTATTCGAAGCTTTGCCACAATACCTTAAGTTGATTTGTGAAACTGGTCTACAAATACTGAACTACGGAGTACATGGTTTGGATGGTCCAGTAAAGGAATAAATAAAGGCATGTAAAGCTCTGTAAAAATTAAGTCTGGTACAGTTGTAACTACTTAACAGTATTACCATTAGGATCTCGTATGTGTCTAGGATCAGAAGTGAACACACAGCAACTCTTCAGACCAAATCAGTTTTACATAAACAATTGTACAAACTTAAACACTGTAATCATGAAACCTGATGTACAAAACATGATGTGAAATCACTACCATCAGTGCCAACAACAAGTGCTACCACAGCAAATATAACTTCTGAATAAAAGGAAAAGATCGATTTTTACATGTGCTGTCATCACAGGTCGATGGAATTCTCCAAAAAGTTTAAAATACATGCGGATACAATAAAACCTTTTATTTTCCAACCCAGACAAAGAGAACTCATGGTCACTTAACGCCATTAGCTGCCAAATACGGATCAGTATGTGAGGCAAACCACACTGAAACACTTCCACACCACCGAAGAGCTAAGGTTGATACTGTTCTATTCTCCACACCGACGATGCAACGAGGCTTGAGAAGCAAATCACGAGGTGAAGGACGAGCTAGAAGCACAGCACTGAGCTACAGGTGTGAACACTGCACTCTGACACCCTACACCACGGGGGAAGCCACATCCCCAGGACACACAGGTACCCACAGGTGTGTCCTGAGGAGCCAGAACGGGGAGCACTGCAGAGTTCAAAGGCTGGCAGGGGGAACCCCTGGGAACCAGGGCCATCCTGGGCAGCCAAATTCACCCTCAGCGCTTGTGCCAGCCACACGCACAGGGATGGCTTCTCCAGAGGCTGCAGGAATGTCCAGGAGGGAGATCTATCTGCAGGAGCAGCCAGCTGGGGCTGTCCCCGTGTCACCTGTGCCCCAGCAGCAGCTTCCAGCAGGGCACAGCAGGCTGTGGCTGTGGCAGAGCTGCTCCACTGCTCCATGGAGTCATGGCAAAAAAGCAGGAGCTGAGGTTTGTCCTGTGCCACCCCTGCCCCAGCTGGGTGTCACCTGCTGAGGTTTGTCCTGTGCCACCCCTGCCCCAGCTGGGTGTCACCTGTGAGGTTTGTCCTGTGCCATCCCTGTCCCAGCTGGGTGTCACCTGTGAGGGCTGTCCTGTGCCACCCCTGCCCCAGCTGGGTGTCACCTGTGAGGTTTGTCCTGTGCCACCCCTGCCCCAGCTGGGTGTCACCTGTGAGGTTTGTCCTGTGCCATCCCTGCCCCAGCTGGGTGTCACCTGTGAGGTTTATCCTGTGCCATCCCTGCCCCAGCTGGGTGTCACCTGTGAGGTTTGTCCTGTGCCACCCCTGTCCCAGCTGGGTGTCACCTGTGAGGTTTGTCCTGTGCCACCCCCACCTGGGGCAGGTGTCACCTGCTTTGTCCACAGGTGACACAGAGCCCTGCCCATCTCTGGGATGCTCTGTGGGATACAAAAAGCAGTGCAGCCACTGGCACGGGTTTCTAAAAAACAGCAAAAAACCTCCATGGATAAACTAGATGGCCCAGTATGGAAAATACTTGTAAAAGGTATTTACAAAAGTTGAAAGAGATTAAATACAATACCACATTCATGTCCCCAAAAGCGCTTTCACTACAGTGCATGTTTAAAAATACAGAGATTTTTAAAGTATATATTTATATATATATATTTATATATATATATGTATTGAAGATTAGATTGTGCTTTAAAAAAATCATTACTTCTGAATTTGACTAACGTGAAAACTGAGTGCTGGGAAAAATACTGATTAAAAATACCCAATTTTATATATACTGCTTTTCACATAACATTTTGCTATACATGGGATGCAAGAAAATATAAAAATACCATTTTTCAAGCAGCAGGGTGATCAAAATGAAGAGCATTAATATAGGAGGGCTGGTTTTACAAAACCAAGAGAAATTATTAGAGCGAGATAGGGAGAAACTACAACCCAAATTAACTTGTATATAATACTTTTAAAGAAATCTTTATCATAGACAACTCTTAATATATAAATGATTCAGTACTTTTAACTTCAACGTTAAATATGGATTACACAAAATACAATCTATGCAAACTGACCATGCACCTTGTCCTAAGAAGGTGATGGAGCAGCTGACATGAGCAAGGTTTGCAAACTTTGGTCCTCAGGTCTCAAATTTGACAAAACACATCAAGACCTGACAAGCTTTACTAGTCAATTCCAAATTTCCAGGTTGGTGTTTTAGCCCAGTCCTCTGTGCAAAACAGTGGGGAGAACTGAGTTGACAGGGAAGACTCTGTAATACTATGGAAAATGAGCTGGAAAAAGGAATTTACTGTAATTTACATTTCTACCTTGACAAAGTTGAAATGTTGCCATAGTCCCTATCTGTCCACAGGAAAGATTTTAAGTTGTGATAACCAGTTATTTAACAACTCTAAACCATGTACTAGTTAATAAAAGGGGTGCAGGGGGATTTACAGGCGACATAAAAAATTAAAATGCATTCCAACCGTGCCAAGTGCATATGAACTTCAACCGTGTTGAACCAAAGTGATCACCAGGAGTAAAGGCCATTAACATGGATTTAAAAACAACCCCCATGGAAATGCCACACACAGACCCAAAGAGGTTAGGCAAGTAACACACACACTTCAAGAAGAACATTAAACTTCAGCATAAAGAGAAAAATCAATTCTTTGCCCCACAGTTACATTCAGCTAAGCATCACATCCAACAAAAGCTTTGCCCAGTGGGAGAACAAGCTGTGCTCAGCCTGTCCCACTGGAGCTGGCACTGGCAGGCACAGCTGGGGAACCTCCTCCTCCTCCTCACTGCCTTCCTCTGGAGCCAGGCCCCATCACAGACCAATTCTGCTGCGCTTTTTGATGGAGTTGTTGGTTTGGCCCCTATGGAATATGGAATGTTCCAGCTGTGCTCCATCCTACCCCTCCCTCCACACATCTGTGTCCTTGGATGCTGCTGTTTCCAGGTGAAACCACAGCCCAAACTTCCTTCCCTGAGGTTACCTTTGTTCAGTAAACCAGCACAGCCAGTGATACCCTACCAAGCTCGTTAGTTCTAACACAAACAGAAATCCTGCAAAAGAAAATTGCTTCAAAGCTCCACTGCTTTGAGAGAGAACCGTTTCCTGCACCCTCCTCTTAAAGGTGACTTGCTTTGCCCAAAACCTAATGAGGACACAGACTTCAAGCAAAAAGCTCCTATAAAACTATTATAATTTTAGAAAAAAATCCAGATCTTCCTGAAGGTCATTTATTGCCGCTTATTGGTCCTGAGAAAGCTTTAAGCAACAATACATTAGCACGTGTTTTAACTGCTGCCTTTTCTGAGAAAGTACGTGGGTCCTGAGATTAAAAACCATGTTTTAGTCTGTGCACTTAAGCTTGGAAAATGCTTCACTGTGCAGATCGAATATGAATTACAATTTGTCACGTTACATCTTCCTTCTGTGCCAATTTATTAAAGCAGATTTCCTTCCAGACACTACCAAATTAAAGTTCTCGGGATGGAATGCAATGGTAAAATGCCACACGTGCGCTTCCTCACACTGGACTGGCATTTAAGGACTTCAGATCTTCCTTCTCCCTCATTCCCCACCTCCTGTTAAAAGCTATGGTGTGAATTTTTTGGCCCAGATACCAGAAAATTCCTCATCTGATACTCTATGAAAGGCAACTTCAAGGCAATGAAATAAGCCAACAAAAACACACAAACATTCACAACTCTGAAGAAAAAATATGGACCCACAGCAGTTACTTCTCAATGGAAGTGCTTGGTAACTTGAGATTTTTTTTTTCTTTTTAACTGTTAAAGTGTCAAATTTGCATACGTTTAACTCAATTTCAATATCTGAAAGACTACTCAATTTGCTTTTATAAAAACTTTACAAAAGATGTTTTTAAATGCTTGTAAAAGTAAGCGTTTATCTACTGAGAAAACTCTAGTACTGGATAAAACTCGGAATATACAGCTGAATTTCGTAAATGTTTTTTTTTCTTTCTCCTAGAAGTCTAACGTGTTTAACCTAGATAAATTAGTCTCAGACATGATGAAAAGTTACAACTTTGCACACTTTTTACCATGTGATGTTTTGTTGCTTTGTAACTTCGGGTGAGACAGTGCTTAGGAATTTCCCGGAGCTGGTGTAGAGTGGTCACAGGGCCCGGCTCACTGCTCGCTGCCCCTGTCCAGGTTCTCGATCACCCTGGAAAGGCGGATGTTCAGCAGTCTGATCTGACTATCCAGGTGATCCATCTTCTCCTCCAGGCTGCTGTTGCTGTTTCTCCTCCAGTAAAATCCCACCGGCCCCGTCATGAAGTAGACGGCCACGACGAAGCAGAGCGGCAGCACGGCGTGCTCCGGGTCGCCCTCGTACTTCTGCAGGATGTACACGCACGACAGCGTGAACAGCGCCACCCTGGCGATCCAGAAGAAGCGGCCGAACAGCATGTGCAGCAGGTAGAAGAAGAATCCCAGGAAGAGAGATAAAAACCAATAGGCCAGCAGAATGGCACCGATCAGCAGGAGGGCGCGGGTGGGGTTGTTGGCAATCGCTGCTGGGCTGAAATAATGAGTCAGGTTGGAGGCTGAAAAACAAAGGAAAACGCACAGGATGTTAACGAGGGTGGCACAGGGCAAAAAAACCAGCACAGTCCAGAAAGGGCAAAGCCCCACAGCCATGCTTTCTAAGGCAAGGGGTAAAGCTGGTTCACCCATTTCTGGATGAACCTTCTTCAAATCACTGGCTCAGCTCCAATGATTCAACTGAATTCACTCCAGGAAACGTGCTAAAGGCCCTTTAAAGACAAACCACTGTAGAGTCTGAGGTCAAAATTCATACTGGGGCTACAGATCCTGCTTTGTAAAAGCTACATTCTAAATGCTCTCAACAGCATCTTTTCTTCCTCTAGTCCTCATTGATTTCCCTGCACTGCTCCTGGCTGTGTGAATCCATTTAATGATGACACTGAGGAACCAGCCGTGACTTGTAATTCATTCTATACACATCCTGTAGATACACACACAGAAATGGAATGCTGGGGTTCAGTCTTCTTGGTTGAAGATACTAACAGGAAAATCAAAGCCATGTGAAGCAGAGAGACACCACTGATGGATGTTTAAGCAGCATGATAAAATGTAATAGTTTTCCCATTTGCTTGTAAACACTGATACAGGCTGAGACAGTTCAAGGGTGAGCAGGCATCACACTTACCATCAATTCCAAGAACATCTAACAAATCAGTCCATATTCTCCAGAATGTGTCCATTAATACATCCACCCCATTCACAAACCTCTCTGTCAACCTTGAGAAAAACTGAGAAATAAAATTGAAAATTAAAAAAATCCTCAATTCCCAAAGTAACACTTTGAGACTTATTTGTCATGAGTAGAATTGTAATTCATTAAGCAAGAATTGCAGATTATTTTGCAGTCCCCACGGGAAAGATTGTAAATCTGAATTTTTTGTTAACTCTGAGAATCATGAATTTATGCGTTGCAATTATCGTTAGTGTAGGTATTTTGGCATGTAAATCTATACGTTGGCAGGATTTTAAAATGCACTTTATTGCCTTTACTATCGTTTTGAAGTTCAGAGAAAACATTACTACCAACAACTGGTAAAGCAAGAAGAAGAATTCGTTTTATCAAGCAACTGAGAGACGTCCCCAGCATCACACGCCAATGTCTCAGGTGTACTCCGAGGTCAACTGGACAGAATTGATTATTTCTCCCTCCTGCCCGAGGAGAGCAGGATCCGATGGCCGAGCAGCACAGGATGCTCTGCTGCTGCAGACACCCGGCATTTCACCCGGAGCGCTCCTCACCGCCAGCGAGCGGCCCTGCCCGTGCCCCCCACCTCAAAGCACCTCCATTTCAGCACTCAGCCGAGATTTCCCCCAGCTTGCTGCAAGCCCGGCCTCCCGTTTCCCTCCCCGGAGCAGCGCTCCGGCCGCTCCGCCGCCTCACAGCGGGGCGAGGCCACGGCCGCTCCGGCAGCGAGCCCGCACCGGGGGCGACGGGCCCGAGCGCCGCCCGCTCACGGAGGCGCACGGCGGAGAAGCGAAGGGAGCGCGGGGAGATGGAGGGGAGGATGGGGCGGCCTCACCTTCTGCAGGGCCCTCACGTTGTCCTCGCCGAAGAGGCCGCTGACGCCCTGGTAGAGACCGCTGGCGGCGCGGCGGAGGCTGTTCTGGCGATCGGCCCCGCGGCTCCGCGCGGCCTCAGCGCCGGGCCCCGCCGCGCCGAGCAGCAGCAGCAGCAGCAGCAGCACCAGCAGCAGCGGCCCCCGGAGCTGCACCCGCCGCGCCGCCGCCATGGCCGCCCCGCCGCGCCCGCCGCCGCCGCAGCGCCGCCCGCAGGCCGCGCACCGCACCGCACCGCGCCGCGCCGCACGGGCGGGGCTCCGGGAATCGCGGGGAAAACGCCGCGATTGGGAAGTGTGGAGGTAACGGCGAGGAGAGCGGGTTGTGCCCCTCTGCTCCGCTCTAGAGAGGCCGTGGGTTTGGGGAAAATCGCTCGGGAAAGGTGTGGAAGTAACCGTGAGGAGAGCGGGTTGTCCCCTCTGCTCTGCCCTAGAGAGGCCGTGGCTTTGGGGAAATCGCGGGAAAATAGCTCGGGATTGGGAAAGTGTGGAGGTAACGGTGAGGAGAGCGGGTTGTGCCCCTCTGCTCCGCTCTAGAGAGGCCGTGGGTTTGGGGAAAATCGCTCGGGAAAGGTGTGGAAATAACGGGTGAGGAGAGCGGGTTGTGCCCCTCTGCTCCGCTGTGGGGAGGCCGCGGGTTTGGGGAAAATAGCTCGGGATTGGGGAAGGTGTGCAGGTAACGGTGAGGGGAGCCTCCCCCTCTGCTCTGCCCTAGACAGGCCGTGGCTTTGGGGAAATCACGGGAAAATAGCTCGGGATTGGGAAAGGTGTAGAGGTAACCGTGAGGAGAGCGGGTTATCCCCCTCTGCTCCGCCCTAGAGAAGCCGGGGGTTCGAGGAAATCAATGGAAAATCTCACAGTAAAGACATGGAGATAACCGAGAGGAAAGCGGGTTCTGCCCCTCTGCTCCGGCCTAGACAGGCCGGGGATTTAGGGAAATCACGGGAAAATCGCTTGGGAATGGTGTGGAGATAACGCTGAAGAGAGCCTCCCCTTCTGCTCCACCCTAGACCGGCTATGGGTTTGGGGAAATCAGGGGAAATTGCCAGGCTGGGTGAAAGTGTGGAGATCACGGTGAGGAGAGCGGTTCTGCCCCTCTGCTCCGCCCTGTGCCCCGCTCGGGGCTCCTGAGTGAGAGCACAGAGATCAGGCGCTGCTGGGCGGGGGCCAGCACACGCCACAAACATGATTTGGGGTTTGCAGCATCTCTTAAGGGGTGACACTGATTTTATACTCCGTGTGGCTCAGCCTAAGCCTGGTAGCTGAGTATACATTTAGAATATCAACATCTCTGCTATGGACTTTTTCCCAGTGTTAGTCTGGCCAAAGCACTTACTTTCACATTTAGCAGAATGGCCCAGACCTTCCAGCATTGTTTTCAGTTTGGCCCTCGAAGAGTCGGGCCCAAATCCAGGAAGGTACTTAGGATTTGATTTCAGCAGGATATAGGTGCTTTACATATTTATAAAGGGTGCTTTCATTTAAGATTTGCTGATCTCTCAATACCTGTGCATAGTCTGAAGCCTCATCCTCTTCCAGATGAGGTTGGTAAGTGATGACAGGTATTTTTGAGGTTCTTGTGAGTTTTCTGGTTATTTGCCCTCAATTCCACATTGTGCTTATACTCTGAACACACACTAAATGTCAGCTTCTGGGCATTTCTTGCATGTAAAGAGCCTCATGATACAAAAAAACCTTGATGATAATTAACTGTCATGGGTGTTGTTTTCTGTGCCTGGTATAATTTTTTGTTTTGCTTCCAGTTGGCATGGCCTTCTCTGTGTCCCCTTGTGCTGTTTATGGTCCAAGGGATCTTTTTTGTGCAAATTTGGGAATACTGTATTTCTCTGTGTGAATTTCCATGGTGGAATCCCCTCAAATTCCCTTCTACAAAGTACCTGTTGTTTCTTCCCATCTGTTCTTCACAGAATTCCAGAGGCCTGTGGTGGTGGCTGCCTTCTCAGGGCTGTAGTTTGCACGAGGTCAGGATAATATGGGAAACCTTCCTGGTATTTAATTGATGTGCTGACCTGTCTCAACGAGCCTATTTCAGGTATGTTTATCTCTCCAGATGCCCAGCTCTTATGAAATTACCAGTGGTATTTCACCCTCCTTGTTTAAATAAACGAAATAGCATCTGCTCAAAGAATACATTGCATCATGGCATGGAACACAGGTCTCAGCCACACTGAACTTCTTGATGAGGAGAGCTGGGAGGTTTCTGGAAAGGTTCTCTGGTGAAGGGTCTCACTGTACAGAGGAAGCATGAGTGATTTCTGTTTCCTCATCTGCACCAAAAACTCTCTAAATTGTCTTACTCAGAGACAGGGATTTAACAACAATTTGAACACTGTTTAGGAAAAAAATTGGGAGCTTCTGGGTGTCTGAGTTTTAGCAGATTCTCTCTTTTAAAATAATCATTATGCTCAACAAGTGGCATGGCCTTAAAGAAAGCCAGCTGATGTTACCATGGACCAGTTCTTAACCTCACTGACCCTTAAATTTCTGCCTTGGCTTCATCTCACAGCCTCAGCCTGTCATAGCTGATCTCTTTATGACCATTTGTCATTTTAGGCCTTTTTTCCTTAATGCCCTCCCCATGAAATTTTTCTTACAATGTGTCACTGTTTGTTTTCTTCTTTTTGCCCCCACTTTTTCTTTTCCTTTTATTTCTTTTCTCCCTTTCTGAAAATGCCTTTGATTCTGATTACTTCTACTCCTGACACCATGTAGAGGTTGCAGAGATCACAGACATCAAATGAAACAGAAATTTCTTATTCTTATCCAGACTCATTAACCAGCTGGCTGATGTTCTGAATATAGGATCTTTTAAAAAACTTTCCAAAATCTTTAGATTTCCTAATCCACTTGTTGGTTCAATGGATCATGGTCAGGCCTCAGCTTATTGCAGACATCACCCTGAGCTATTATTACATAACTTTTATCTCATAGATCCAGGCATTTCATCAGTCAATTTAGTCTTACAGGTGACTCCAGGTTACCTCAGAGCCCACAGTGCCATCAGCAGCATTATTGCTGCTCATCAGCTCTGAAGCATCTTTTGAACAGCCCCTAATCTAATCTGATCAGAAAACATGATTTCATTTCTACCCTATTATTGCTATTAGCAGGCGTAAGGCAGGGCTTAAAAAGATTTGAAAATGGACAATTCCAGTTAATCTTATTCAGGCTATTTTCCTCTGGCTATCCTAATCTAGTCTCCAAACTAATTGCAATAGTCACTGCAGTCCTCTTAATGCCCATTTTCTCATTAAAGATTTAATTTTCCTTCTTTTGCTTGCCATTTTTTCCAAGGCGCTTCTGAAAGAGGGAAAAACTGGTTTGGACAAGGGAAAACTGGAATGAAGGCAAGGGACATGGATGCATAAACCCCTCTTAAATAAGGATACAATAGTAAAACTGCTGCTAATAAGTGAGAAAGTGCTATCAAGCTTTCCTAAAAGCCCAGTTTTATCAGCAGATCCATCATACCCCTTCCTCCCTGAGTTCTAACTGGGTCAGTCCTTTCTAAATTATAACTTTTTCAGCTCAGCGAGAGGATTTTTGGGTCCCTTCTCTGGTGATTAGCTGCTCATTTTCTTTTTAGGAGTACAGGTTGCTTTGGGTGGTAGAAAGTGGCAGTTCTGCTGCTGGTTTTAGGAGGAAACACTTCGCAGAAAAGGGTGTTTTAGTCTTAAAACCCATTAGAATGTGTTTTAGTTCTCAGCCCATTAGAGTGGGCTGCTCAGGAAGGTGGAATGAGCGGCCCTGGAGGTGTTTAAGGAACGAGGCGCTCAGTGCCATGACAGGGTTGGAATAGGTTGGAATCGATGATCTCAGACGTCTTTTCCAGCCGTATTTGCTCAGCGGTTCTGGTGTTTTATCCTAAAACGGGCAATTTCGGCATCGCCCCGGCGCTGAGGGGAGCCCCGGAGGGACCCCCGCCCCTCCCGCCGCGTGCATGAGAGCGCTGCTGTGATTGGGCACACCTCCCCCCGCCGCGGCCGCTCATTGGCCGGCAGCGAGAGGGGCCGCAGAAACCTCCGCGCCGATTGGTCCGTGCCGGCGTCGGCGCTTCCCCCGCCGGGCCAGCCGCGAGGAGAGCGGGCTCTGGGCTGATGTGGGGCCAGGCGCGCCGCAGCCAATCAGGAGCGGCGGCGCGCGGGCCGCCGTGCCCCGCGCGGGATCCGTCCGCAGCGCGGGCCCGCCCGGCCTGAGGGGCGCGGCGGCGGGCGGGGCTCGGGGTCACGGCAGCGCTCCGGGGGAAAAGGAAAGGAAAGGCTGCCGCGAGCCCCGGACTGTGAGCTAGCACCGCCGTGTCAACCGGAGCAGAGCCCTCAGTGCCGTCAAACCTTTGCTTAAACACCGCCAGGGACGGTGATTCCACCACCTCCCGGGGAAGTACATTACAGTATCTATTACGCTTTCTGGGAATACATTATTTTTAATGTCCAACCTAAACCTGTCCTGGTGCAGCTTAAGGCTTTGTCATGTCCTGTCCCTGTTCCCTGCTCCCAAAGCCCGACCCCCCGGCTGTCCCCTCCCTGTGCAGAGCCACAAGAGTTTCCCTGCGTCTCCTTTTCTCCCCTTTCCCAGCTCCCTCAGCCCCTCCTGGGGCTCCAGACCCTTCCCCAGCTCCATCCCCTTCTCTGGACTCCCTCCAGCCCCTCACTGTCCTTCCTGAACGGAGAGGCCCAGGGTGGGCACAGGCCTGCTGTGGGCTCCCCAGAGCACAGGGTCAGCGGGCGGCCTCAGGAAAAATGAGAGATTACTGCTTTGCTTCCACTCCTGCAAAGAGCCCTGCAACCACAGAAGGCATCCACCAGGTGTGTGCTCAGGTGTGATTCTCCACCTGTCCCAAAGCTCCCCCCAGAGCAGGGCAGGCTGTTCATCACCGGGGGGTGAATGGTGTGAGAGCTCTGAGGGCAAACCCCTCCTGCCCCTTTTGGTTTTTGAGGGTGTTTATGGCACTAACAGAGCATTAACCTGCGTGGGTACACCCACTGGCACACCAGTATGAATTCTCTCTGGCACAGATTGCAGCAAGATGGATTCTCCAGCCAGTTTCACCACCACTGCAGATCCCAAGCCCAATGAACCCTCCTGGACTGGACACTGGAGCTGCTGTCCTGCCTTCTCCCTTATCTCTGTGCTTGGCAGGTGTCTGCCCATGGGTTTCACACTTCCACTGACCTCTGAGCGCTGCCAAGCCAGGGAGGCACATCGGGCAGATAACGTGTCCCCAGTGTCCCCATTCCACCTCTGCCTCCCTGAGTTCCTTGCACTCTGGGGAGAGTTACTTAAAATACGCCAGATTTCAGGTCTGTCTCAAAGCAAATAAAAATTCTGCATTGTTTAAATCACATTTCCATGGCCTTCATATTTAATAAAGGAGTTGTATTCTTGCAGCACAAAAATCTAAATGACACATAGAGCAAGTATACTATCTACTACACATAGTTTACTTTCATATACAGTACGCCTGCATAATTTCCCATCAAATTCACATTTTGGAGGTTTCCATGAATTAGAAGCAAACCCATGACCTTCAAAATAAGTTACATAAGCAGCATGAATACACCGTGAATCGGGGAGTCGTTTAGGTTCTAAAAGACTCTTAAACATCACGGACTAGCACTGAATTGCATGTTGTTAAATGCTTTATTAACCACCAATTCCCGGTTGCAAAATCTCGATGGTGACTAGCAGGGCCCATATTTAGAAAGCAGAGCAGCAAGTTTTAATCCAAGGTGCAAGCCGCGTAGGCTGGGAGCGCTACACAAGCGCAGCCGGGATGGCGAGGCCACGGAGAAACGCGTTTCTTGCCTCATTTTTGGGTCAAATACACTTGGTACTTCTAGAGAGGAAAAAAAATACACGAAGAGAGCAGCGGTGATTTTGTGGAGATGCGGTGAAGCGATGGTTCCTGCCGGTGCCGACGCGGCGTGTGGTGACCTTTAGAGGTGACAGGGGCCGCGCTGGCGCTCTCGGGTGTCCGCTGCCCCATTCATCCCGCACCGCCCGCGCCCTCCCCGCGCCGTCCCCGCCCATCCCGGGCCGCCCCCGCTGTCCCCGCCGCCCCTCGGCGGGCGGGCCGCGCCGCACTTTTCTCCGCGGCGGAAGGTTACGGAGTGATGCGATCGGCGGCGCCCTTAAAGCGCGCGCACGGAGGAGGGGCCGCAGTCAGCGCCGGGGCGCGGCGGGAGCGGTGCGGGTCCGCGCTCTGAGGGTGCCTGCGGGACGGACGGTGCTCGCCTCGCTCCACTGCCGCCGCCATGTCCCGCGAGCCCGAGATCATGGAGTCGCAGGTGATGTGGGAGCCTGACACGAAGCGCAACACGCACATGGACCGGTTCCGCGCCGCCGTGGCCAGCAGCTGTGGGATCCGCCTGGGTGAGCGCTGGGCGGGGGCGGGCTGGGCTGTGGGGGCCGGCGGGCGGTGGATTCCCCGTGAGGCCCATCCGTGCGTGCCCGGGCACCTCCCGGGGCAGGGGGCACGGAGCTGCGGGCGGGATGCTCTGCTCTGAGCCTGAGCCGGAGGCCTGCGGGGCGGCATCCGCCGCTGTGCAGGTATGTACCGATGGGAAAGGCAAACAGCCTTATCTGCTCCCGCTGCTGCGGCTGGATGTCAGCCCGGGCAGCGCTACCTGCGGAGGCTCCGGCGTGCGGGCACCGCAGTGACTCGGTGTTTTAAAGGGATGTGGGAAGGCGGGATCGCCATGGCTGAGGGCAGTGGAAGCCCTGGCGTGATACTTCAGCAGCACAGGCGTGCGAGGGTGACGTTATGGTCATGCTCATATTTCATTATGAATAGTGTGTGTCCCGTAATATTCAGGTGTGCTGGGAGGTGGATGGTGATGTATAAGCTTGTTCAGTGGTGGAGGGTTAAGGGGGTTTTACTGTGAATCTGCCACAGCTCTTGAGCTGTAATCCCTGTTCTGAAATACCTGCGTGGTTCTTTGACTTGGAAACAACCTTATGTCTGATATGAGGCCTGCTTTGAGCAGGGGTTTGATGTCCAGAGTTTCTAACTCAGAGTGTTGTTTTTTCCATACTGCTGGCTGTAGGTCGTGTCTCCGGGCTGTCAGGAGTCAGTGGTGCTGCCTCTGTGGGCTCAGCTGCACCACGGACCGGGGAAACCTCAGTGCATGGAGAGGTCGAACCTTTCAGTTCCACCTCGTTCATTTTATGTCGTGCTCACTAAGTATTTGGGGACTCAAGTTGCTTGTGCAGCTTTCCTGTAATCATTTGTGTGATGGAGGGTGGGAGGAGTGTTGGCAAGTGGCTTGGAGGTTTGTCAGTCCAGGGTAGGTGTCAGTGGGGTGAGCAGACACGTTCTGGAGCGCTAGCAGTGTCGGTAGTGCTGCTGGCAGTTCATGTCTAGGAAACATTTCCTTGCCTTGATTACTCTGGGGGTAAACCAGCTCATTATTTTCACTGCTGGTGATTTCCCATTGGAATCCAGGTGTGTAGTGTCTTAACTCTCCTGCTGCATGGGGAGCAAGGTAACCCAGGGTTGTAGGCAGCTCCTGAGTGGAATGCTGTAGCTGGTACACATATGATCAAGAGTAAATGCAGTTTCAGATGAGCTGCCTGTGTTTATGGCTGAAATAACCAGAACTCTTTTCATTCCACATGGAAATGGCTTTCTCTACTGGAAAGTGGATTCCTGTGTACATCTAGAAGCCTTTGTCAGCTCCCATTAGGTTTGCACTGGTGCTTAATGGCGTGAGTGCTATTCACCACAAAGAATGGATGCTCTCTGTAACATCAAGATGTGAGCTCTGAGGAGAGCTGAGGGCACTATAGCTCCTTAGACAATGGCTTTGCCGGGCCCTGGAAATGTAGCAACAAAATGCAGTGTTTGATTGTTGAGTAACAGGCCTGTGCCCTGAAGGACTTGCATGCTGAAGCTTATTTGGAACAAACTGTATAGACAAACCACCACAAACTGTTTGTGCTGTAAAAAAACAAATCAGTAGTGACCTGTAGCTTCTCACACATCAAATGATTTGGAGCAGGTGGTACCATTGGGTTTTGAAGGAGGAGATGGAAACTTGATTTCTTGTGTCAAGTCTTATCTCTGTGTGGAGTAGAGGATAGTGCTGAGTAACTTTGGAGTGTGAAAAGGCTGGGGTTTGGGCAATGTACAAATTAAATCTGTGTTATGGAGAAGAGTCTTTGTCTTGTCTACCAGTAATACCTAGGGGAAAATCTCACTTAGACAGAAAGGATGGATGTGAAAGGGACAGACAGGATGGGGAGACAGTTAAGCAGTGGCTAAGTAGGAGTAACATGCAGAGATGGTTTTGAATGTTTTTCTTTTAAAAAGCTGGAAGATGTCTTCCTTGTAGAAAAGGGATTCTAAAGATGACTTCTGCAGCAATTGGCTGGATAGCAGGCTGAAAAACCAGAGATAATTGGTGAAAATGCCTTTGAGTGGTTTAGCTGAAAGCATTGCATAGGGAACAGTTGGCAGAGCAGGAAACTTACTGTCACTGATGGCAGAAATATTTAATTGGTTGCTGGCACACCTTCAGATATTGTGGACACGATGAGGAAATGTCACTTCCCAGCTTGGGATGAGGAATTTGCTTCAGTTATTCATACCTAGGACTGTTTTATGCTGAATTTCAGCATTTAGTTTGAATGGTGGGGTTTTTATACCTGCTTCAGGTTATTCCACATATCTCGCAATCAGGTAAGAATTCAACTATTTATTTCCATGTTTTTAGTGGCAGGTCATGATTTCAATATCTAGCTAGGAAACATCTTGTTTGATTTCATTCATGTTGTTGCAGCATGAAAAGATGAGCTGCAGTCTGTCAGACCTCATATTCACTAAAAATTAGCTGTGCTTCCTGTGACAGTGATGTTGATACCAGGGTTTGATAAGGAGTGCCTCTAATCTCTGTGTCCCTCGGCTATCAGAGGCCTTTGGCCTCAGCCTGCAAATGTCCCTTGTCAGGAAGCTCTGTTTATCTTTTGCTGTGTGGAAGTATCATGTTGATAGATAGGAAGTGTCAACAAGCAGGACTTGTTTAATCTTCAGTTGCACTGGTGGCAGGGGATTGTGTGTAGATATTGCAGGGAGTTATTAGAAAAGGTCACTGTCTCTGGTGGCAAGTGGCTCATATCAGTCAGGTGAAGTGGTGCCAGGTGCCCAGGTAGGTTCTACAGCCACTTGCTTTGAGCAGAAGTTATCTACTCTGTGGTCAGATTGATCTTCCTGATTGTTTTAGCCACAAATTTTCTTTATCCAGGATATCCCTGACTGAGTTTGTGTGGATCCCTGTATACTCTGCATGGTGCTGACACATATCTATTCCTTCCAGCCAACTATGATGATTTGTACCAGTGGTCAGTGGAGTCCTACTCAGACTTCTGGGCGGAGTTCTGGAAGTACAGTAACATTGTCTGCTCGCGCCTCTATGACGAGGTAAGTTCAGCGCTTATCTTACAGCAAGTGCAACACAAAGGGGAAATAAACCAGTGTTACAATCAGTCTTTTGACCTCTTCTCAGAACTCTGGCAAGTGATAGGAGGAATTATCTAGTTCTGAGTTTCCTGGTGCGGTGGGTGGTGGTGTGCTGTTGCTGGTACACTTCAGGACAGTGAAACCCTCGAGTTCTGTTGTGCTCTTGCCCACCTTGTCACTCCTGGCACTGCCTGCTGCCTTAGGACTGTGCTGGTGGAATATCATCCTGGTTTGGTAAATGCTGGCATTCTCTCAAGTTCATGTTTGCCTTCCCTGAGTCAGCTTACCTGATAAGCACACCTGTTACACTCTGGCTTTGCAGAACTGGTTGTGGAAGCTCTGCAGTCAGGTGTGGGCTTGAAATATCTCTGAGGGAATGGAGGTGGTTGAACACTGGACAGTGCCACAGAGTTCCTTTGGAAGAAAGGTGACTGCAGATCTTGCAATGGAGCCCTTGGACAGTCCTGCTGTAGGATATCAACATCACCCTGTGCTTTCCCATCTGAGGGAGATGTTGGGCTAGTTACTTGAAAAGCTTGATGCAGTGGGAAGCTTCCTGGGATTTAGTAGGGAGGACTGGACTTGTCTTAATGCCTGGAGTCCATCTGTCCCAGAGCCCCAGAGTTCTGGCAGCCCTGCAGAGGGGACTGCTAACTTTTGTTTTGACTTTTCCTGTTCTGATTTCTATACTGATAGGATAGATCAAGTGATTATTCCTGCATGGGACTGTGTGCTCAGGTGTCTTATTTAATTATTTCACCCTTATTTCACGAGTGTAAGAGCTAGCCTGCTTTGAAGTGTGTGGTCTGAGCACTATAAACTTAATTTTACATTCTCTGTAGGTGCTAGCTTAAACTCTGGGAACTGTCAAGAGTAACTGAGCTGGTCTGTGGTAGCTAGAGGGCTGAAAAGTTTGATTTGAAGTGTCTTACAGTTTGATCCCAGCTGTCTGCTGGAAGTAAACATTGTTTTGAGGTAAATAAAATTTTTAATGAAAGAGAGCTGACTCTTTTGTTCCCAAGCAGTGAAACAGCTACTTCCACAGGTCATTCTAAGAAAAACAGTAAAACCTTGTGTACAGAGCATACAATCAACCAGGATTTTATTTAATCCTAGTAAAGGTTTTAAGTATGTGGTGTGTAGCAGTTGCCATCTGTGTCACTTGTGACATGAACAGAGGCACTTCAGTGTGCAAAGCTGTAGCAGGCAGCACTGCCATTGGAATGTCAGATTACCAGCAGCTGTTTTCAAAAGGGATGTCTCTGAATTTCTCCTTTTGCTGTGAGAAGCACCTGACACCTGTTGGTCCTGTGGTGGGGCCTCTAAGGAAGAGATCAGGTAGTTCATCTAACAAAGATTGAGCATGGCTAGGAGCCACAGGTGTTACCTGGGGAGGAAATAATGGAGCGAGTCCAGCTCCTTTGCTGGTGTTCCTACAAGCTCTGTGAAGGACTTTTTCCAGTTCAGAAAAAACAGTTATGTTGGATCTTGTCCTGGAAAATGTTGAAAACATTCTGCTTGCTTTTCTTTAAGCTGAGGAAGTCAGAAATGAGTCAGTTTTAAGAGCAGCTTCTAATTGCTGCAGTAATGTATGTTAGTATAAAAATCATTTGTGCAGCCTGAGTTGATAAAGTATAAATGTTCTAACTCAGTTCTTGCCAATTGTTAGGAGCAAAGAAATCTAAGCTCCTTTTTTAGAAAATACATTTGTGCACTTCCACATGAGTTTTAAGTTAAAAGTTAATTTTAAGATTGCCTCTAGTAATACATACACTGCTCTCAAAGCATTGGGTTTTTGGAATGGGATGTGTTTTGAGGCTTGCTTGGCTTTCAGAAGAGCCTTTCACTTGGGCTGAAGGAAAGCTGTTTCTGTTATGTATGTGCAGTCCATGAGAGAGAACCTGAGGGTATAAACTGAAGCTTTCAAAAACACAACCATAAAATGAAGTTTCTATTTAAAGATTCCCAGAGAAATGTGCTGCTGAGCAGCTGAATCAGTGAGCAGAGGGACATTTTGGAAGGAATTTAGACCTCTGGCTAATGCTAAGGGGCTCTTTACCTATCAGTGTTATTAAGCTTACAAAGTTTAATACTTTGAGGTTTAATTAGTTCAAGATGTGGGAAGATATTCCAGCTGACTATATTTTTATGATTTTTTCATTGCATTTTTCAGTTCTTTGCATATCTTAGTCCTAAGTGGCAAGTTTCTTAGTACAGGTTTATTGGGTTGTTGGATCCTGTTAATTCTAAAAAATTGAATAAAAAGCTGGAATTCTTCAGTTACATTGGATTATACACTTAATGTTTTTGAATTACCATTGTGTGAGCTCCTGGGGAAGAGTGGGTGCTCCCTTCCAAAGAGCTGGGCAGTCTGGCCTGGCACAGAGCTCAGGTGTGCTGCAGCTCAGCCCCTGTTTGGGAGCCCTGTCCCAGAGTTCTGGGGGATCTGCTCTGGGTGTTGTCACAATGGTTTGTTTTACTTGTGTATTAAAGGCTGGTCCAAAGGTAGAACTGTCAGCAAGGAACTTTCCCTGCTTTGGTTGTGATGACGTCTTTGCTTGTGACAATTGACAAATAATTAAACTTTCCAGGCCTCTCATTACAGGATCAGTGTCTGGTTGCCATTGCAAGCTGGGAGAAGTGATTCTTGCCTAATAAAGTCTGCAAAGAGCTTGGAAGTGACGAGCTGACTTCTGTACAACTGTGAAAGAGCAATTCTGTTACAGCTCTCCAGGAATGAATGTGTGTTTCTTTCAGGTGGTGGATACATCCAAAAGTATTGCAGATGTCCCCGAGTGGTTCAAGGGCAGCCGTCTGAACTATGCAGAGAATCTCCTGAAGCACAAGGACAACGATAAGATTGCACTGTATGCAGCAAGTAAGGGCCATTAATGCCTTCTATTTCTTTGCTGCTCACAGCCTAGGCCTGATGAAACAGCTCTGATGAAACATGGAAATAAACTGGTTTGGATGAGGAGAAAAAAGGTGATAAAGTCAGTAACACTGCACAGTCTGTGATACAGCTCTGCAAAAAAACCAGCAAAGCATTCTCTGGGAATCTGGAAAATCCTTTGCAAGCTAAATTAAGTTTTCTTAGAATGTGCTCAACTGCATTAAGGTAGTGGAGGTCATGCTGTGTTTAACATCAGTCAGTATTTGAGGTATTATTTCACATTTGTCATGAACACTCACCTCCTGCTTGCCTCCAGGAAGTATTTTGGCACTGTAGCTTTATGATGTCCTTCCACCTTCTTCCTATGCTTTTTATTTTGGGAATACTGAGAACCACATGGAGTTTAGGCAGGAATTAACTCTGCTTTTGGCACCACAGAAACAACAGTTACGTGCCTGGAAGTCTTGGAACTTTACTTTTCTGGTGCACTAAATCTCAGTCTTCATTTTTATTACACTGAAGATTTGAGCCTAGTAAAATCTGTGTATACTCCTAAGGAGAGAAGGGACTTTTCTTTTTTGTCTGCTGACTTTAAGAACCAGTTCTAATCTCTGTTTGGTGGGATTATCTTCTGTGCAGTTGTGTGAGGAGGCAGGGAGCTGCCTTTGGGGCTTCCCTTCTGCTGGACCTAATCCTTGTCATGGGACTGACCAAGCAGTGATGCTTCTTAATGGCTTATCAATGAACAATGAAGCCTTGCAGCTCCTTGGTGGAGAAAATGGTGCAGAACTCTGCATTCATTGTGTAGGTGTTAAAAAAATCCTAGTTTCTGATTTTTAGCTACATGGGAATCACTTTTTGAGTTAAACAAGTTGGTTTTAAACAGCTGTGTGAGACAACAATCACATTCTGCATTGTTGGAGAAATACTCATCAGTTGTATTTGCACTGGTTAGGGGTATTGAAAGACTTCTCTGATCTCATATTTAAATCAACTACCAGTTCAAAGAGAATGGTGAAATCTGTGACCCAGTTTTGGAGTAAGAATTGATCTGGTAAAGTCTGGTGGAAATGAGGCTTGTAACCAAAAGGTGGCTTTAAAATAATACTAGATATCACTTTGAGATCATTAGAAGAGCATCTTATCTATTATTTAGTGGAGAGAAAAAAAGTCAGTGTAAAGTGCTTCTTGTGGAGCACCTGACAGCCAAATATTGATTAATAAGTCAGCTCTAAATGTATGTAAAATTGATGTGATTGATTTGTTAATGTTTAGCTTTGAACGTGCAACTTGAGGAAGGGAAGTTAAATATTGTCAGTTCAAATTATCACAGGAATTATGAACAATTCAGTGAATTGCTTGGTTTGACATGTGATTGCATTGTTCTGTAGGTCCTTTTGTTTAGGAAGTCCAGGGGTGTATCAGAGACTGCTTTGTCACATAATCACAGGTGGGGAGAGCAAAAGGAGCAAAGTTATTTCCTAGCTGCTGATTGTATGGATACTAGAATGAACAATTGGCTCCTCTGTGAACAGACTTCCACCTGCATTTCTTTGCTGACCTTCTGCTGTGTTTAATCTTCTTAAGACCTCTTAAGTCAGAGTATTTTTTGGTAAGTCCCTGCTGCTAGGTCAGAGTGCTGGTTTGAGGGCCTGGGTCAGGTTTGTGTTCACTGGAGCTGATTCAGTGGGAGCTGTGTGAATGTCCCAGGGCATAGGAATCTAAATGTAACTTTCCTAAACAATTTCACTTGTCACTGGTTCCCATGGTGAATCTTTTTTGTGATTCTCTTCTCCTGGGGCTTTAATCATGGAGCAAGATCAGTGTCTCATTTCCTGTTGTTCTGTGGGAACCCAGGCTCTGTTGGCAGTCCCTGCTCAGTTTATGAACTTCATGCAACAGGGATTTGGGTTATTTTGCATCATGACCTGTTCCCTTGCTCCATGCGAGTCCAGATTTATTGGTGTGAAGGTCTAATAAGGCAAAAGATTAAAAAATACCATTCCCTGCTTGAGGCAGTCAGACTGAGGGCAGCTGTTCTGGAAGGAGCAGGGTGAGCAGCTCACCTTTCCTGGGCCATCCTTGCTGTGTGTTCATGAGCAGTGCTGGACAGTGGGAGTAGGGCAGGCCACACCTCTGCAGCACTGAGGAAGTGCAGGGAGGGACTTTGAGGTGACAGATTTTCGCTTTCATAAACATTTAGGTTGGTTTGTTTTGTTTCATGAGTGATTTGAGCAGCTTATGTAACACCTGACATTCAGTACAATGGGGAGAACACCCTGCAGATCCTTTCAGAGGTGAGTGGAGCCCAGTTTGGTTTGTTTGCTTTGTGCTGCATGGACAAAGGCAGATGTTCCAAAAGCACAAAGTCAGGCCTGGATGTGCATGATTTTCTAGTCACTGATTTGCTGTAATAAAATCTGAATTTGGCAGCTTATGCTGCTTCCTAGACCTGATGAGAAAATTGAGCAAAAAGGGAAAATGAGGTTTTTATTATGTTAGAAATTACCCATGGTGAGTGCAATCTATTCACCATGAATCCTCCCTGAGAGCACACCTTTCTCCAGTGAATAGTTTGTTTCTGCAGATGTGTTTATCTTTAGAAATGTCCTCATGCCTGCTGAACAAATGCCACTGATTAATAATTGATTCCCATTAAAAAGAAGTGGTTTTGGTGCAGCATAAGAGGAACTTCAAAAGCAGAAATATAAATATTAGTGGAAGCTGTTCTCATAGAATTGCTTTCTGTCCTTCTAGGATTAGTTGTTTGTACTAGACTCATTGCAATGCCTGATTTCTGACTGATTGCTTTAATTTTCTTTCCTCAGGGGAAGGCAAAGAAGAAATAGTGAAAGTTACTTTTGAAGAACTGAGACAAGCTGTAGCTTTGTATGCTGCAGCCATGAGGAAGATGGGAATAAAAGTAGGAGACAGAGTTGTGGGTGAGTAATTTTTAAGTGACAAGAAGTGGATTTTTTTTTTTTAATGTGCAAGTGAGTAGTCAGTTACAGAAACATGACTCTGAAATAGTGTTTCACAGAAAACTTCACATAAACATTCTAAAGAAAAGACTCTTGTGCTGCTGTATTTACATTTGTAGGAAATGCATTTCTAGAGGGAAGGAACCTGCAGGTTCTCTAGCACTGAAGGGGACAGGAAAGTGCTTCATTCAGCAAGGTCTGCTTCAGAACCACTCTGTGGAAGCAGAGGTGATGGAGACTGTGCCTCTAGCTGAGCCTTGAGTCCCAAGGTCGGGCAGATTTGTGTGGGGGCAGGAAATGATGGTCCAGGGTTGGCTGCCCTGGTGCCACTGGCAGTCCTGACCCTGTGGCCCCAGGTGACCCAGTGCTCTGTGAGCTGCAGGTCTGGAGGAGAGAACTTGTCCTGCCACCAGAATGGTGCCAGTGAGCAGCTGGTGGGCAATAACTCAAGTCACCAGTGCAGACGATTAGAGTTGGAGCCCTGTGACCCTTTCAGCAGCTCACCACACTGCTGCAGCAATGCTTCCTGTCAAGAGACTGTCATGTGTGTTTTTCTACAGAAACCTGTGAGCAGCTTGTCCAGGCTTGGAAAGGAGTTACATTTATTTCTAAATTGCTGGGTTTGGTCTTCCAGCTGAGCTGCTTCACCTTTATTTTGTGTGCTCTGTGATGCTCTTTAATTTGTCAGTGTAGTGCAAGTCAGAACTGCAATATCCTTGAAGCTCCTTGGCTCCTACCTGGCAGTTCTGGTGTTTGTCACTGTACTGCTGGAATCCCATGTTCTTTGAGCAACACTTGGCCATTATCCTAAACAAGTGTGTGTAAATTCTTACATGATGCAAACTCAGTGATGAAACTCTTGGTTTGTTTGCTGCATGCTACAAACTTGAACCTGTGTCTTGAAAACCAAATTTTAAACCCACAGCTAGGACCTGGAAATGTAAATCTACTCAGTAGAGCTCATTTCTTGCATATGGTATGAGTGTGTTCTGTGGGACTGGCAGCCAAACATGAAATTATCACAGCTGGTGGCTTGTTTCTTAGCACTGAATTAGAGCTAAATCCTTAATTAGGTATGAACCACACAGTGAAGTTGAGATGCTTTGTCTGAATGGAGATGCTCTAATTTTATGTTTTCCACCTTAATGCTGTCATGTTCATATCTGACCATTTCTTGAGCAGCAACAGCAGGGAAAATGAAAATGAACTCTGTAGCTGGAGAAAACATGGTCTGGAAATATAGCTGTAGCCTGTGCTGCTAATAATGTTATTATAGCTTTAGTAACAGGTCCTTTTAGTTAATGACTGTCTTGTTTAGCACTGCAGGCTGGCTGATATTTGAGTTTTTCTTGATTTTTGTGGCTGGCTTACCTCATTTAAAAGCATAGTTAATACTTTCTTAAAGTATTAAAAAAGCCACTTTAGATACTTCTATGGGGACTCTTCTTGTTCCTCTGCTATGCCAGAGGATGTTGACAGTAATTGGAAGATCTCATCTGTAACTTTGCAGTCAAAGGCTGAAGCTTCTCAAACTGGGCTGGGGAAGAGACATTAAGTGTCAAGGGGGGAAGCTGGAGTCCTACACCCACTTGTGCTATCAAAAATCAGGCTTTCCAAAACTTGCCAGAATCCATGGGGATGCAATTTGTGCCAAAATTTAGAGCAGATGGCAGAGAGAGGCAATTCTCACTGTGGTTCATAGTAGTAACACAGGGCATGCTTCTAGTGCTTCTGCAAAATCAGTTTTGAAATAAAGGAGATACTCTATGAACTTCATTACAGCTGCCTACATGTAGGCAGCCTGTCAGGTCCTGACACCTTTTCTTGACACTCTTTAACATCTGAGCTGTTGGAATTACACGTGAGACTCTTATGTTGTTTTCCTGTGAATTTCATCTCCATGCTTTGCTGCCTCTAAGACAAGACTGCTTGAACTTCTCATTACACTTAGCATACCCCCTAGTTTGTTCAGCACAATTTATGGTTGCATCATGACAGTAATAGTGTGTTGAAGCTGGAGGTGGGTGAGTGTGGGTGGACAGGCAGTGGTGTCAGCACTTTTCAACTTGATTTCATTCCAGTCTTCCCTTTCCATCACTGAGTGAACATAATTGAAGCAGATGAGTTGTGAAATATATTTCTTCCTCTAAAGATGTCTTGCAGTACTGTCAGGGATTCTTGAACAGTTGGGAGAGGTGTAGAATACCTACTGCAACCTGCCCAGATCCACATGAGGTACTCCTGGTCTCCCACTGGCCATCACTTTGGCAAATAGCAATGACTAAAATAAGAATAAAATACAATTGGGAGGATGTTTCTCCTCTCTGGATAGGTTGCTTCTACTCTGTCCCTGTAGCCAGCTTTGCTCTGTTACAAGTCAGCAGTTAAAAACAATCTTATCTTCCCCATGTGTTCACACAAAAACATCCTCAACAAAACAGCAGTGAATTACATTGTCTAAAGCTGCTATTTTATCTATAGCAACTGTATTAGCCCTGGCTGCTTACGTGGGCTTTAAAGCTAGCTTTGTAAGGAGATTAGTGGGGTGCTAATAGCTTCAGGCCACAGCAGTGTTAGGCAGGGTGGCCACTTGCAACTCCTGCAGGAGTATGAGGTGCTGAGAGGGGAAATGGGAGTCTGGTCTCTGAATTTTGCAGTTTGACAGCTGGTGTAGCTCCCTAATACAAGACATTGAGAAGATACTTTAGTTGCTGCTCCCTATTTTCCTTCCTCTTGATGTATTCTTTCAAGGCTCTGACAGCCTTTGATGCAGGGTCCTGGTTCAATTGTGGATTTTTTTTTTTCCCTCTATGCACATGACTGGAGTTTGGGTGCCTCTTTTTCCAAGGAAAAACCTTTATTAAACCTTATGAAGGTGTTAAGTGCTTGCATGGAATGTGCTCTCAGCACTGAGGCATCAGACTTCTGCCATTGTTTTCAGCATAATTATATCAAATTTTTGGACTTCAGTTTTTGCCTGTTGTGTTGGTCAAGTGCTGCAGTGTAAATGAACACATGCAAGTGTAACCTTGGTGTGTGCTAGATTAAGCAAATAGCAACTGACAGAAAATGCTCAGGCACTTAGTCCTGAGCAGATCAGGCTGTAAGTGCCTCTTAAAAAAAAATCCAGACAGTGTTTTTTAACATGTCACTTGTCTTGCTTAGAGATTTCACAGGTTTTATGTCAGGTAAAGCTTTCATTTCTCTGTTTTTATGGAGCCTGTATGCATTTTTATAATTCAGGAGTGCTGCTGGGACCCTTGTGTGTCATACTCTGATATTTCTGCTTGATGAGTGCCCAGCTCCTGTGTTTTGAGCCCTTTATTCAATTGCTTTCTAGTTCACCCAAAGGAGGAAGATCCTTTTCTTTCTGGCAACAGAAGGTAATTTCCACCTTTCTTACCACCTTCAGGAAAGGGGTAAGGAAAGATGCAGAGAGAAATACCTTCTGTAGCCCTCCCCATGCTGGCAAATCCTACTTTTGATCCTTAGTTGAAATATTTTATCAAGGAACATGGAGGTTCTAGTTAAATATTTAAATCAGCAGTACCATTATCCCTCTGTAATACAGAGCTTTTGTACATAGGTCACTGCTCTGGCTCCTGCCTGATGTTAATCCAGCTAAAGAAGTTGCCTTTTTCATCCTCTTTGTCAGCAACATTGCTGTTTCTCCAGTTTTAGCCACTGGCTGCCCTGAGGAGTGGGCTGGTGCCTCGAGGGGCACAGTCCAATGCTGGGAGCTTTACATGCCTGGCAGTTGTGATCAGCTTGAGAATCTCTGATATGGGAGGAAGAAAAAGTTAATTTTACTTCTAAATCAGAATCCAGTTTTAATCTGAGACTGGCAGGTTGAAGTAGAAAGAAAAGAATCATGGGTTCTTACACTGCTGTGTTTGGAGGATCTCCAGCCAGAACAGACCCATCTTTTTATCTGTGGTGATGTTGGGATAAATCTGTGAGATCCCAGAGAGCAGCAGGATCAGGTGAAGGCACAGAAATGCAAACTCAGCTGCTGAGCATCGTTTTGTACCTTTGGGCACTTTTGGCTGGTATCCTCCAAAACTCAGCCACCACCTCAAAGCCAGCTGACAAATGAAAGTAACGATTTAATTGTTTGGCTGACAATAATCAGCAGAGGCTGTGATCTTGCCTTAGGGCTTTTGTGTGGAGTGGGAAAAGGAGAATTGCTTAGAACAGAGCTGAAGCTTGTAAGTTGTGGCAAAGTTACAACTGCTCCAAAGCACAGGGAGAAATCTTTGTTTTCCTTGCACTCTGGCCCCCTGATGGTCCCATCCAAGAAATGCTCAGTGGAAATAGTTGGCATCCATTAAAGAACTGCTTTTGTCACACAAAATGACATTTTGGTCTGTTCTGGTTCATATATTTCAAATTATTTAGGGAGGAATATTTTTCTTGCAAGAAAAATCACTGAGATTTTGGGATACTGTGCCTTGTATAAACCTTGACCCCAAGGGAAAAATAGCAAAATAAATAATGCTTTTATGGGCATGAGCTTTTGCTGTGCTTTATGTGCTTAAGAACTTTACTGAACAAACCACTATAAGCTGTAGGCAGTTCTAGGGTGTAATTTATATCTTAACATGGCATGAGGCTTTTATTCACAGTTGTGTGTTTTCCAGAAATTGTTGGGCTTTACTTATAATGCTGTTTTTAAAGTTGCTACTCCCAAAAGCACAGCAGCTTACAGTAACTGCAGTGGCACCACTGGTTTAAAAAACTGATTTTGCTCATTTTTGAATGAGGAAGAATCTCTGTTTGAGACTTAGTTTTGAAGCTCAATTTTTACAGAGTTGAAAAAGGATGTTTTTTTTTTTCAAGCAATGTAGAAAAACCTCACAAAAATCCATCTTGCTACCCTCCTACTTGGTAATATTAGCATAGCAGAAATTGCTGTTAAGATCATAGTTCCTGTCCTGAAATGTCCATCCATAAATATCCTTCTTTGAGGAGTGCCTTGCCCTGGTGCTTGCTGAGTGCAGGTACTCCTGGTGCACCTGCAGTCCAAGATCTCAGTGCCCACACTGCTGTTGAACAGGTTGGAAAGCATTTTTATTGCCATTTGAGTTTTGCCTTCAAATGTAGAATTTTAATTAGATGTCACAACACTGCAATTAGGCCCATCCTCTGTTTTTCAAAATTTTTGGACATCTTTTTGATTGCTTAAGAAAGGTGATCTGAAACTCCAGATCTTTGATCCTCCTCAGTGCAGTTGTGAATTCCAGTTGCACGTCTTCATTTGTGGGCTGGATTCTGAGCAGTGCAGAGTCAGACTCAGCCACCCAGCACTTTCTGGAGAGTTGCCCAAATTGAGCTCATTGAAACTAAAATCTGACTTTCTTGACATTAATTTATTCTGTATGTTGTGATAAATGGAATTTAGGTCTTGAAATCTTGCTGCAAGCTGATGAGGGAAACTTGAAGAGCCACATTTGTGTGGGAATGTTCCAGGGCTTGTCCCACTCTGTTACTCCCTTATCAGCTGAGACACTGGTTTGGCTTGTTTGTGTTTAAAATTCTGGCAATGTCTACCAGACAACATTTAGCTTTGTGAAGCTGAATCTCTGCTCTTGAGCTATTTATGATGTTTTTTTACAGATGCTGATTCTTTCTCTAATGGCTGTTCCTACAGCCTTGTTCTGTCCCCCTGCATTCTGCTGTATTCTCAGTCTCTGTGTACCCTAATCAATCCACTAATTTTCTCTCCCAGTAACTATTTTCAGTGTGCTGCCCTCTTATCCTGAAAGGCTTATTAATTAAACAGGAGCACTTATAAATTGGGAGTAATATTGTAGATAAAAACCCCGATATGGATGTTTTTATAAATGGATTTATTTCTGATTTGGCTTCAAGTGTGGAAAACTTTGAAGGGTGCTTCAGTCTAGCATTTTGCATTGTATATATTACACAGATATTTTTTAGTGTTGTTCCATCTCTAACCACTCCTCTGTGCCCTAGGTTACCTGCCCAACAGCATCCACGCCGTGGAAGCAATGCTGGCTGCTGCGAGCATCGGCGCCATCTGGAGCTCCACATCCCCAGACTTTGGCATTAATGTGAGTAGCCTCAGTCAGAGCAGCCCTTGCTGTGTCCCAGCCCTTGGTGAGGCTGATGAGCTCGGGTGGCAGATGGCTTCTGTTCCCTTCAGTCTTGCTGCCACCTCCTGGCACAGCCCAGCACTCCAGAGCTTCTCCAGCTGCCCTGAGCTGCACAATCCCAACTTGCTTTCAGCTGTCACTACTGATTTTCAGCTTGGTGATTTGAGTGGCTTTATCTGCTCACTCTTGGGATGTTTTCAGATGGACTCCATGGTCTTGGTGAGCTTTTATTATATTAAATATGCAAGTGAGCAGCAGTGCAACAGAGTTGTCTGAGGCTTGGCTCTTCTTCCCAAAGCCCACCCCAGGCTGCTTAGCCACTCTGATTTCCACACCCCAATTTCTTTGCCTAAGTTGTCCCATCCTTTGCCTTCTGTCAGGATGAACTCGGCACCACCCTGGTTGGTCTTTTCTACAAGGCTTTATTTGCCAACAGGGAGGACTTTCATACTAATATCACTAACCTGGTTAACTCTTTTTAGTGTGGAAATAAGTGTGTGTGAAGTTATGACATCCAAAAGGATGTGCCCTGGAAGCTTTGGGAATTTCTACTTCATTTGCCTAGTTTTTAGCACATATCTAAATCAGCTTCTAAGGGGAGTTTTGAACCTTTCTTGTATCTCAGTTTGCATATGAAAAATGTAGTGTTTTTGGGCTACACAATGCAGAGAACAATGTTTTTTAGATAAACACCTCAGTTTTGGTGTTTAACCCCAGTGGCTGGGAAAATGTATGGAATAATCATTCCTGGATTAGCACTAGAGGGCAGCAGCATTCTATGTCCTTACACTTGAGGGTGTATCATTGGGAAAAAAATATTAAATCATTACAGCATGTAATGATCAATCTGTTCTACAAATATTTTCTGCTTGCTCAGAAAATGATGGTATGGAGTATTTTCTGTGCAGTGTGATTCCATCTCTTATCTGGGGGAAGATTGTTCACTTTACTTGCATTACAAAGGACTGGTATATTTTCTGTCATGTTGGTGTGCTGTTGTTTTCAGTGCCCAGCTTTTAGTTTTTTGTGATAGCTTTTTAATGAAGCTTGGCCTTGGAGCTGCAGTGCCATCAGTATCATTTATTTTCCTTTGGCAGCATGTCTTGGCATGAATTCAAATCCTAAAATCCTGAGGGAGATCAGCAGAGGCCCTGAGAGACACTGGCTTCCACCCTGAGGAAAAGCTATTCCTCCTTTTGTGAAGCTGCATTGGCCCTGTTAGTACAAATGAAGACTTTTGTGCTTGGAGAAATAGTGTAGCATTTTCAACATTTGAAATCCAATTGTTTGTGTTTTGTGAAGCTCAGAAATGTCACTCCTCAGAGCTGCCTACACACACTGCAGGCTCTGAATGCCACCCCTCCAAAGGCTTCGAGCCTTGAGGAAGTCTGCTGTCAGAGAGCCACTGAGCTGCCTCCCACACACAGCACCACTCTTGGCAGCTGCTGCTTCTTCTCTCTGCTCCCTGTTACCCATTTCCATAAATTAATGGCAAACTGGTGGCCTGGGCATGAGAAATGCTTGGGTTTTAAGTTCATAAAGAAGCTCTGCTCCCAGAACTGGGTGAGGAGCCTTTGGTGAGCTCAGTGCAGCTCCATTTGTGGGGCCCTGCACGATTTTTTGGACTGAACTGGAGGCTCATGGAATAGAATGAGCCATATCTGCTACACCTGAGCTTTTTGTGGATGGAATTCCTTGCTGAGCCATCTGCTTGGATTGAAGTTCCAGTGTAGCAGTTACATGTTCCATCTGTTTGTATTGCCTGTATCATATCAGGCTGCCCTGTGGGATTTGATCCTGCCAGTGCTAATGAATCTAACTGGGAGTGTTAGCAGATTTGGTAGGACCCTGAGAACTGGAGCCATCTCTGCCTCTGATTCACTCTTCTCTTTAGAGTACCCTTAGTGCTCATTGGTCTTAATTTTTAAACATCAGGCAGCATGGAAATGGGATGTGTGCCCTCTGCACTCAGCATGAGGGTGTGTGCACACACAGAAATGCACACAGCACATGTGGCTGCTTGGTCTGTTCCTGGGAAATGGCACAAAGGAGGAGGGAATTTGACTTCATACATTAATACTGGAATGTATTATCTCAGAAATTGAGATTTAATTAGTTAGGTAACACACTAGGGGCTTCTCAACAACTTCTGTCACCAGAACAGATTTTGGTGATTTTTGTTTTTTGTTTTAAAGTAATTGATAAATTTGAATGTCAGTGCATTGTCACTGTATTTTCTTATAAGGTGAACAAGGAAAAGGAAATACATCTTTAAGTGACATTCTCAGCTAATACATTTATATTAAGCCACATCTCTGTACTTTACCTGTGGTTTCCTGAGGAGACAGCATGGAGAACTCATCAGGACAGGACTCCTGTCCTTTTGCAGCAGATTTTTTTGCAGTGCTGAGCAGCCCAGCTTGGAAAGGAGTTTGTAACAGACGTGAGTTGATTGTGATGTTTTTGCTTTCATCTTCTGATTTGGTAATAATTTGTTTCTCATTTTGGCTGCAATGTAGAGGGCAAAATAGAAAACAGAAGAATAAAGAATGCTGGGAAGAATAAGGAGATGAGTCAAGTCTGATTTCTGCAACATGATTTAGGAGATTGTTCTTGAACACTTAGCTGGCAATTTTACAGTATTGTGTAATCTTGTAGTTCTTAATGCTCCAAGTAATGGAGCTAGGGAGGTTTGAACATCAGTGTGCTGAGAGCTTTTATTGAAAGGATTTGCCTCTTGCTGTTGAATACAAAAAGATCCATTTCTGGTAGGCTGCTGCATGCAGTGTTCATGGAAAAAAGTAAATGCCAGAAGGGTTTTAATCTCAAATAGGATGATAGCTGTGGTAAATTCCTGAACACAGTGTAAGCTGGAGGAGACAGCTGAAAGTTTAGCATTTGAATGTGTTGTGCTGCAGAGATTCTAAAGGAGCTGTGCTATCTTTTGTTGGTACCTGTGTGTGTTCAACATCAATTTATTTTGCTAAAAAACCAGTGGTGCTATTTGCTTTGTTAATGGTGGCAGAACAAAGCTGCAGCTCGTGGGGAGCCACCCCAGCACATAAATCATCTCCCCAAGGCTAGTGTTTGTTGCCCCAGCCCTGGTGCTGTCAGAGAGGGCTCTGGGGGGGCTCCTTCTGCAGGTGCAGCCAGGAGTCCTGTGCTCCTTCCTGGGCATCAGTTCCTGCTCACATCCCTGCTGCTTGCCCTCTTCACAGGAGTCTGACCTGGCCTGCAAGGTGCTTTTTTAGCTGTTTAGGACTTGGGGAGCTTGGCCCTTCCCTAAAGGGTATTCTGTGATCTGTGGGGGTTTTATCATTGGTTGATCTGTTTGGGGGTTATGAAATAGGTTGTTACAAACCTGTTCTTCAGAGATCTTGTGTGAGTGAAAGACAAGCAGGCAGTCTTTTAACAACTCTCCTGGTAATTATTGTCCTTATTCCTGGCTTGTTTTGAAATTTGCATTTAGCACCCACTGAAGTTTCCTGCTGTAGCAGTTAATTTCATTTTTTAACACATTTTTCTCTTTATCCCTAGGGTGTACTGGACAGATTTTCCCAAATTCAGCCCAAGCTCATCTTCTCTGTTGAAGCTGTTATATACAATGGCAAAGAGCACAACCACTTGGAAAAGCTGCTGAGGGTGGTAAAAGGTATTTCACTGCATCCCTCCTGCTCTGTGGTTCTGTGAGCACTCAGACCTGCCCTGCCACTGCTTGTTGCTGTCCTTCTCCTTTACAGTGGCACAGTGGTCACTGAGCTTTTCAGAATAGATCTGGGTGAAAGCTGCATGTTTTTTTCTGTAATTGTACCAGTCTTCTGCTTGCTTAACTGTAATAGCTCATCAGAAATTAGCCACCAGCGGGAGCAGGGGCTGAGATGGTGTTTTTAAGCTTGAGCAAAGTGCTGCTGAAGACAAATGGGGAGGTATTACAGCACTAAAGCTTGCAGATTTACACATGAAAGGCTGGCAGCACTGAGGAAATTACATCTTGGGTAACAATCCAGTCCTCTGGGGTTTCAGTGCTCAGTGCATCAGAATTATTTCTGTTACTTAGTGCATTACACTGTATGATTCAATCAGGCAGAAGAGGCCTTTGCTTATGTAACTGAATGTAGGAAAGAGTTGTTTTCTTCCTTCTTCCAGGGCTTCCAGACCTAAAGAAAGTGGTGGTGATCCCATATGTATCTCCAAGAGAAGCCATAGATATTTCTAAGATTCCAAACAGGTAATGTGAGCACTGCTGGGTACAGAGGTGATCTTACACATGAGCTGGGGTAATGCTTTCAGAAAGTTTTGAAATGTCCTTTTTTTCTCCCCTCTTTCTTATACAGTGTCTTTTTAGAAGACTTCCTTGCCACTGGGAAAGGAGACCAGGCTCCCCAGCTGGAGTTTGAGCAGCTGCCTTTCAGCCATCCTCTCTTCATCATGTACTCCTCAGGCACCACAGGGGCACCAAAATGCATGGTTCACTCAGCAGGGGTATGTCCTCCCTCCTGGGGCTGCACTGCCTGTGCTTAACTGCTTGCCTTCCATTTTTCCTCTAACAGCATCACACCGTGGTGTATTGTAAGGAAGAATTGATTGCTGACAGTTTTTCAGTAACTTGTCACTGAACCTTTTTATTTGTTGGTGGCTATTTGAAAGCAAGTGTGGATTGGTAAGGATATAAAATACTTTGGTTTAGAAATCAGTGTGGAGACCTTTCAGATTCCAGGTGTTTTCTGGGAGCAAGTGTCTTTCACAAAAGCACCAGTAGATGTGGCCTGACTGATACTTGAAGAAAAGCCAAAGAACTTGAATTGGGTGTTTGCAACTGATTTTTGGACATTGTTAGCTTGTGGCCTGTAGGGAGCTTGCAGTTTTTATTATCTGGATGATTTTTTACCTTGAACATTGCTTCATATTTATCAGTTTAGAGTGTGTCATCCTCATCAATCCTTTAAGGAAGGGAGCCAGAGAGTTGGAATCTCCTTGAGTGTAGGTTTTGCATTGTATGGAAGCTGCTTGAGGCAGTGTCTTGTTGCTAAAGATACATTCTGGTATTGGTGCCAGAATGACCTGTGCTCACGTGCTTTGCTCTTGCTGTTGATGTTCTAAAACTCTTAAAATAGAGGAAGTGACTGCAGCAGTGTTGCAACTTTAATATAATCCTTAATAGAAAGCAGTTTTTCCCCCTTTAAGGCAGGCAGGGTGTTTTATCTAGAACATTTGTACCAATGTGTATAAATGGAGCTGCACACTTCTGCTGTTTGCTCTGCAAGTCAGGATGAGCATCCTGCAGGGCTGGCTGGCCTGAGGGCAGGATCTTTGATGCTGTGCCCCCAGTGTGTGTGTTCTTGCTTCTCTTTGATGGCAGGGACTGGAGGATTTGCCCCCAGACAAATCCCCTGCTGCCTGTAAACACTGCTTTATATCTTATCAGTCAGTAGGAGATGGTAGCAGGCAGCATGTGATGTACAAAATGGTCCCTTTGGGACACAAATCCAATGTTTGTGAGGAAGAAAGGAGGTGGGTTTTGAAGTTTGACAGCTGTTTTGAAGCTATGCTGGCTTTAGACTGGTTAAATACTTGCAGAGGTGGATTAGCAAAAACAGGACAGGTGTTTTGTTCAGTGATGGGTGATAAACACCAGAGATGAAAAGTAGCTGTAGATCAGACAATAGGACTTTGCTGTTGCAGAGTTCTTTCTTTTCCCTTGTTACCTGTGTTAGTTTGCTCTGAATCATGACTCTGCTCTCCAGCTGAATCATGTGCAGAGCTACCTGACAGTTTAGGTCCAGCCTACTTACCCTTGCTGGGGAGGAGAGCAGGGGATGGATGGATGGGTGAATAACATCTGTTGTTTGTGATTATTCTGTTCCCACTGAGCAGCTCTAGAGATGTGCAGAATGATATTTTTTTTTTTTTTTTTTTCCCCTAGGGCTACCACCTCTGGCTAAAAAGCAAATTGTTGAATTAGGGACCTCAGTGTTTGAACAGGGCCTACACAAAGTCCATGCAAATAAATTCTTAGATGGCTTTTACACACTTGATTGGGTTTGTCTGTTTGTTCTAAGCTTAATCTTGTTTCCACTGGAATTAATAGGATGATTTGCATTGATTTGATTTTTAAAAAAAGCAGAATTATCCTGCTGTCTTTGTTTTATTTTCCTTAAGCCTTAGTTTAAACCAAGTGTTTTTCTGGTAGTGAAAACAGCAAGAAGAGATGACATTTTGGTGAAGACATTTCAATTATTGCTTATTTATAGTATGCTCCAATGCTGGTTTGTTACTGTACTGATTTTAGATGCCAGTAGGCAGCTTATTTTGAATTCACAGCTCAGTTTATCTAATTCTGCAGCCTGTTTCTGATCTGTTTTCTTGCTATGCAGTGAAATGACATATATAAATAAAGAAAATGAAGCCAGGTCATGGGAGATTATTTTAAAAATGGTGGCTCAGAGGAGTAGGCTTTTTTTTGTGATCCTAGAAGCAAAGCTGTGTGGTTTGACCAGTTGGGTGTGCTGCAGGAAGATTTGGACCTGAAAACATTAGTTCTTCTTGCCTCATTCATATCAGACCTCTTTCCAGTTATTCCATGCTCCCAGCTATCTAAGGAGAGAGTTTTGAGGTGAAATCCTTTTCAGTTCATGTCTGTCCATCTCAAGGACTTGCAAGGCTTGAGCTTAAAGCTCTGCACTGCTGCAGGCAGATCCCCCTGAGCTGTTGGATGCTGAGGCTCTGCTGGAGAGCAGGGCCTGGGAGCTGCTGCTGGCCCTGAGCTCTGCAGGGCTCAGCTCTGCTCCTCCTGGGCACAGCTGGAGAGCAGTGCTGCTCTGAGCCCAGCCTGAGCCCTGCTCCTGTCCCTGAGCTCTGCAGGGCTCAGCTCTGCTCCCTCCTGGGCCCAGCTGGAGAGCAGTGCTGCTCTGAGCCCTGCTCCTGTCCCTGAGCTCTGCAGGGCTCAGCTCTGCTCCCTCCTGGGCCCAGCTGGAGAGCAGTGCTGCTCTGAGCCCTGCTCCTGTCCCTGAGCTCTGCAGGGCTCAGCTCTGCTCCCTCCTGGGCCCAGCTGGAGAGCAGTGCTGCTCTGAGCCCTGCTCCTGGCCCTGAGCTCTGCAGGGCTCAGCTCTGCTCCTCCTGGGCACAGCTGGAGAGCAGTGCTGCTCTGAGCCCAGCCTGAGCTCTGCAGGGCTCAGCTCTGCTCCTCCTGGGCCCAGCTGGAGAGCAGTGCTGCTCTGAGCCCAGCCTGAGCTCTGCCAGGCTCAGCTCTGCTCCTCCTGGGCCCAGCTGGAGAGCAGTGCTGCTCTGGGAGCTGCTCCTGTTCCTGAGCTCTGCCAGGCTCAGCTCTGCTCCCTCCTGGGCACAGCTGGAGAGCAGTGCTGCTCTGGGAGCTGCTGCTGGCCCTGAGCTCTGCAGGGCTCAGCTCTGCTCCCTCCTGGGCCCAGCTGTGCCTGCTGCTTCCCCACACTCCAGATGTTCAGCACTTCACTGGCTTCATCCCAAGGAGGAGCAGCAGAACAGGGAGTTGTTTTATCAGCTGCCAGCTCTGGTGTGAAGTGATAAATGCTTGGGGTTTGTTTGGAGGCTTATAAAAGTCCTATAAATAAATGAGTCCTATAAATTAACTCAAGAGTGTTTTGGGCTGTGAGTTGAAGCAGCTCTGCCTTCCCCCAGAGTTCTTTTGTTTGAGGTGTGCCAGGTTTTGCAGGGAAATTGTTCATAGCCTGTACCTAAACCCATTGTTAAAAGTCTCCTTTTCCTTCCCCTAATGAAAGAAAAAGAAAACCAGTATTTATCTGAATTGAATATAACTTTTAATCTTGCTCTTTTGCGTGGCTCTTCCAGAACCTCCTGCAGGGACAATGCGCTTTCCTTTAGAGATGCAGTAATTATGTAAACACCTGCAATTCTTTTGGCAAGTTCAGCTGGACACAGTGTTTCTAAATCCCGATTTTTTGGGCGATTTTCGGCTGTAGGAGGTGGCAGCTGTAGCTAGATGGCAGCGTTGTGACAGCTGAGGGTGCTCAAACAGCAGCAGGTCAATTCAGACCTGCTTCCTCTGAGCAGTGAAGTGAAAATAAGATTTACTCCTTTGTTTTTATTTAATGTTTTCTGCTTTTTCTCCCTGAGCATGTGCCAGTTTTATGAGTCTCCTTTTTCATTTTGAATGTTTGTCTGTAATCTGTTTTCTTTCAGTGTAAATCTTGTTTCATGCTTATGAGGCTCTTAATAGTTTCACTGTGACTCCGTGCATAAATGCAAAAACCATTTTTTATTTTAACATTGGCTACATTAATTTGTCACTGCAGTGAAGTGACTTAATGAAGTAGTCTGTAAATTTATTTATCCCAGCAAGTTATGCTTTAATAATGATCAGGAAGGTGGTTTAGCAGCATTTCCACCAAAAGGAAGTCATACATTTCAGGACATTATTAATATTGATGCTCTGAGCAGTGAGACATTTCACATTTCTTGTCACTCCAGTGTTTACAAGAGATCTGTACTGTCAGGTCTTTTGTCTCCTAGATGTTAATAGATAAGATAATTTGGACACATGGTGCTAATGTTCAGCAGCTGCTGCATTTTATGGCAGCTCTCAGTCCTTCTCTCCTCCCATTCCCAAACAGACTGAAAATGAAACTGTCAAAGGGCTTTTCTTGCAAACCTGACTGCTGAAAGCCTGCTGTTAAAATTGGGCTCTGCATGGAGTACTCTGCAACTCTGGTGCTGTGTGGGGCTGGAGGGAAGGGAGTTGTTTATTCCATGGATTAAAAGTGATGTGCAGTGGGAATTGCTGAGGTCTAATGAGGGAGGCTGAAAAGTTACATGAGAAAATGAAGAATGCAATTGCTGCTGCTGGTAGATAGGCCCTGGGATTTACTTCAGTTGTAGTCAAAGGAAATACTTGCTTTAATCCTGCAAGCTATTGACTGTTAGTGTTTTTTAAGTCTTAATGTGCTGTCAGAGTTTTGCTGCTCATTTATGATCTTTTATTTTCCTTTCACTCTTTGCAGGGTACCTTAATACAGCACCTGAAGGAACACATTCTTCATGGCAACATGAGCAGCAGTGATGTGATTATGTACTACACCACGGCAAGTGGGGCTTCAGGGCTTTTTAAAAACACTGTAACATCTTTTTCCTGTAAAGATGGGTCAACTTTTCATACAAATCCACAAGTACACTTCTTTATGTGTTACTTTTTTTTTACTGTAAGGAATTGTCCCATCTGAGTTAAAGTGAAATAATAAAATGCAACAGGGACCTTTCTGTTAAAGGTCAAACCCATGGTAAATGTTTCTGACCTAACTGGTGAGGAAAATGGGTTGATTTTTAGTCTCTTAGGTTTATTGATCATGCTGCCTCATCAATATCAACTCCAAATCAGATTCCACCTTCCTGCAGGGCTAGGTCATACTGAAGATGAGAATTTGTTGTGTCTCTGTTTTGGTTTTGAGGAAAGAAGCTGCCCAGCTCTAAGTTTGATAAAGGAAAGGGGGTAAACCTCATCTGTGTGGAGCTCAGTTATGTGGTGGGGGGTGTTTTGGTTTTTTTCCTAACCCTATGATAAAGAAAAATGACTCCTAAGCCTTCTGTGGCTGCAGCAGTTTGAGAAGGCTGATGCCTTTCCTCATGAGTTCCCTTCTGAGCTTTAACATGACTAGTCAGTTTGCAGTATCTCCGTGGAGGGATCATGGTAATTGCCTTGTCTCAGACTTGTCCTGTCTCCTGCCTCTGGAGCTGTGTGTGCAGGGAGGTGTGGAATCCTCCTCTCATGAGGTGTTTGTAGGGATCAGTTAGATCAGCATCCATCAGGAGCCTGCAGCTGGTGCAGGGACAGGTGAGAGGCTGAGCAGAGCTTCAGCCTTGTTTGCTGATCTGATCAAAGTCAGTGGTGTGGGTTTGACAGCAGGAAAGCTTCAGGCAAGGGAAGTGGAGGGGAAGTGGCACCTCTTGCACGAGGGCAGGGGTCCAGCTTCTGCCAAAATCTGCACCAGTGCATCCTCTTAGAGTTGCCTGTAGTTCCTGTTTTTCCTGTAAAGATGGGACAACTCTTCATACAAATCCACAAGTACACTTGGAGTCTTACCATTTTTTACTGCAAGGGATTGTCCCATTTGAGTTAAAAAAAAAAAAGGTGATATAATGTCTGTACCAGCAGGCAGCACTGCTGGGGCTGGCAGGACTGCAGGCAGTGACAAACTCATGGGGGTTTCTTCTCTCCTCCAGATTGGCTGGATGATGTGGAATTGGCTGGTGTCTGCACTTGCTACAGGAGCTTCAGTGGTCCTGTATGATGGATCTCCTCTGGTTCCTTCACCAAATGTGCTCTGGGACCTGACTGACAGGCTGGGGTAGGTGCCAGGGTTAAGTAAAGGGTGGTGGCTCCTGTCACACTGACCCAAACAGCCCCACTGTGTGTGGTCAGGAACTCATGCACAGCATGTCACAGTTTATCTTTTGGCTCAGCCTTGGGTGGAAGTGCTTTTAAAAATTTGTACTGAAACATTTTCTGAGAGAGGAGGAGAGACAAAGAGCTGATTGTTTCAAATTGGAGTCAGGTATTAGAATTCCAGGCAAACAAAGACTCTTGGTTCAATAGTTTTCAAGAGCAACCTTTTCAAAAGGCAGTAATTGGGAGCAATCTGAAGAGTAATTTCTCGGCACACTCAGAACTTAGTAAATAAGAATTCTTTTTTTCAAGCAGCTCAACCTAAGATTTTAATACAGAACTTTTGACTTAAAGACATAAATTGACTGGAAGGGCTCAGCAGGGCTGCTTATATTTTCATATTTTGTTTTTTAATCTTTAATGCCTAATTCATGCTGATAAGCTGTTCAGTAATTGTTTCATGCCATTTTTTGTGCCTAAAAATGCTCACAGCACCCTTTCTTGAAGCCTAGAGAAATGGCAGGTAGCAGATAAACAGCTGTAAAACCCTGTGATTGCATTTAGCTTTGTACACTTTGTTAAACTTCAGTTTTTAAAATTTATTTTGTAACTTTCCTATTTTGCCAACTGCATGTAAGGAGTAAATTTGAATTTTATTGCCAGTAAAATGAGTGTAATTTTTAATTGATAATTAAAATTGTTTGTGGTGAAAAGTAGATGACAAAAGATTCACTTTCTGACTCTGCATGATTAATAATTTAAACTTCACTGTCTTTTGTGACATGTAATATTTAAAGACTGACATTTTGTCTCTGGCTATTATAACTGCAGCTTAATGCCAAGTCAAAATGCTTCCAGTAAGAAAAAAAAAAATGCACAAAATAAACCCACAAATTTCAGTCATTCTGAAAGAAACCCTGGTAGAACAACAGGCAGAAAAATGAGAATTGAGAAACAACCCAGCTTATTTTTAAGCATTGTTTCCACATGCCAAAAGCAAGTGAAGATAAATGTGTCTGCATGTCTCACTTTTGTAATCTGGCGCTAAAAGCTGTGGCCATCTGGGTGCTGCTTCATCATGCAGTCTGTTCCCAGCTCACTCATATGTTAAATATGATTAAAAAAAGCCTCCAACATGTGAAGATTACCTTATTCTCTGAAGATGCACCAGGGTTTCCTTCAGGGAGCATATTCTCACCAGGATATCTCATCCTGGTGGCAGGAATGACTCAAGTGGTCACTCACTAATGGTCTGTGCAAGGGAATTGGTGGGTGGTGACTAAAGGCACTTATGTAGCATTTGGAAGGAAATAAAGGGAGATTTGGCTCTACATGTGCTGTAGAGGAAGTGTCAAAGAGCTTAAAATAGAGAGGCATTTTGTATTCTGATGTAAAATAAGCACTGGTTTGAGGCATGGAAGGAAAGTGAGATGTTACACAAGAGTAAAAATAGTTGATATGATCAGTGTGCAGGGAGCTGAGGAGCACTGGGCTGGGGGCTCTCGTGGCAGGGCTTGGAACCAGATGATCTCTAAGGTTCCTTCCAGTCCAAACCACTGTGTGCCCTTCCCATGTGCCTGATAAATTGCTGTGTGCACTGATGTGTTTGTGCAAGGGCCTGTTCCTACCTGAGGGGATGTTCCACCAGCATGGCAAAGGAAGGGACCCCCTTCTGGCAGTGTTGAAATATTCCCTTCTTGCCTGCAGCAGTGTCCTACCTCCCATCCTGCCTTTGGACTCACAGCCAGCCTAGCAGGATCTTATTGAAGCTCTGCTGGTGTTGGTGTTGCACTCTGCAGTCAGGCTGTGTCCCTTGTCCTCATCTATCTCTGCATTTTCTGGAGTGAGTTTATTGCTGAAATGTAAAATGAATCAGCAGAAGCCAGGCAAGAGGATTTCCTGAATGTCAGCAGGAGCATTAAACTGGCACTTCCATTGACAGATGGAAGGAACACAGCCTTTGTTTCAAGTTTTAATTATATTGTATTGAAGAGCTCCAAAATACACTTTGCAAGGGCAGGATTGAATTGTTGGGCCAAGATTCTTGTTCATGTAAGGCATGGGCAGTTCAGGCTTCCACCTCTGGAAACTGAACATCTGTCTCCAGAAAATCACTGGTAAAGTAATTTTTTTGTCAAACTGTGCCCTGAAATGGTAAAGCTCTTCTCTGTAAGCCTGTACTCTTGGAAAATTAAGGAAAATTATGGCCCATTAATAAAGTAAACATCACAGCATTTTGTGATGCCTTTGGAGTGTTCTGCAGCTACAAATTCCTGTGAATGTCTTTTTTTGAGATGGGAAAGCTTTGCTTAATATTTAAAAGATAGAGTTAAAAGTTTCAGAGCTGCAGAGATGACATTTGATCTGACTGATTTAATAGTTCAAAAGGATGTGCCTTGCACTTGGAAAGCTCTCAGAGGCTGCATTGTTTATCTCATCCACATACAGAGTGTGTAACAGCCTCTGCTCACTGCAGTGGCAATTGCAGGTCTTTAGAATCTTAGCATATTTAAATATGCAAAACATGTAAACTTTTTTTTTTTTCCCTCTAGGATCACCATCCTTGGAACAGGTGCAAAGTGGCTGGCTGTGCTGGAAGAGAAAAATTTAAAACCATGTAAGCTTCAAAAAGCTGGTGAATCCCTTCTGTCCTCCCTCCTACCTCTCCTGGTTCTGGCTCCCTGTCTTGCCACAGTCCTTTATGTAATTATTCTGGCTTGTGGTGACAAACAGCTCCAAACACTTGGAAAAATTCTGCCTTAACCTGTGCTGCTTTTCTCCTTTTTAAGGTGAAACACACAATCTCCAAACACTCCACACTATCCTGTCTACAGGATCACCTCTCAAATCTCAAAGCTATGAGTATGTCTACAAACACATAAAAAGCAGTGTCCTCCTGGGATCCATTTCAGGTGAGGCTTTTATGCTGCAGCATCTCAGGAATTCTCTGATTGCCTGTGCAGTTCCTCCCTGCTTGTTTGGGAAGCTTAAGCCTCTGGATCACTTGGGATTGCTTGTAGTTAAACTGGAATGAGCTGTCTTTAGTGCTGAGGTTTTTCTGCATAATTCACTGTGCCATAATGAAACTCAGGCACTCCAAAGCATTTTTGGTGGATGTTTTGGATTTGAAGTATGATCATTTATTTTGACTGCCTGTCCTTAGGGGTGGCAGGGTGAGATCAAGCAAGGAGTCTATTAACCTACAGAACATACTGTTCTGCATATAGCTGACTTTAGCAGAAAATACCTCTTGGAGAGTTCCCATTTCACTTCTTTTGTGCCAAGTAATTGGCACTGCAGATGGATTTTTTAGTAGATTATATAATTAGAGAAATACCAAGCCCCCATGCTGTGCAGTTTGTTGTGAGCAGTGCTGGCTGAGGCAACTTCTGCTCATGTCAGGTCCACCAAGCACTCCTCATTTTGCTTTGTAACAAGGACTGGCTTTTTCAAAGAGCTTTTAAACTGAGTTTGATTTTTAAAATATAACTCTTCTGCTGCTGAAGTTCTCAGACTCTGGGCTCAGTAAGAGTAGTGCTGAATCTAGAACTTGCTACTACAGACATGAATAGACTCAAATGTAGAAGCCTATTTTTGAGAAGCTAACATGATTGATTTGTGTCTTAATTCTCTTCCATGAAGTCCTAGAAAGACTATAAATACTCCAGTTAAGTAAGCACTTTGACAGTATCTATTTTTCTTAAGATAACTGTTCATCCTGAAGGCCTGGCTCCTTTATGAGGTATAAAAGCTGAGTAAATGTAGAGTGGAATAGCTTGACTGGTTACTTTAAACTAATGAAAACAAACAAGAAAACATTTCTAAGTAATTCTGTAAATATCTGTAGTCTGTAAAGTAGGGCCTGTTTATTTTGTCTCTCCTATAAATGGAAATTTCCTTAAATGAGATTAAAGAGACTGTTGAAAGGAGAAAAGTTTATGCCTTAAGGGATAGTTCTGCATGAAAGGCATACACACATAACAAGATATATAAAGTAAGGAAGAAAACCTTTTAATAAGTCACAACATCCTAGATAATGCTGTTTGTTCTGTGCTGCTTACTGTGGATCAGAAGCCTTTGGCAAAGGTTGGCAGTTGGCTGTTCCAGGCTTCCTGTGTAGTTTTCAGGCTTGCTTTCTCAAAAAAATACTGTATATTCTAAATGGATTTTTTTATTGCAGGTGGAACAGATATAATTTCATGTTTCATGGGTCACAATGTTACAGTTCCTGTTTACAAGGGAGAAATTCAGGCCAGGAATCTTGGCATGGCTGTAGAAGCATGGAATGATGAAGGTAACTGTGCACACTTAGAAATTACAGTAACTAAATTATCTTGACTTTAACAATCAGTAATAAGTGGAGAAGCTTTTTGCTTTGTTACTGTTATTTGCAGAAATAAAATGTGGAAAATGCCCCTTTTTTTCAACAGGAAAACCAGTTTGGGGTGAAAGTGGAGAGCTGGTTTGCACCAAGCCCATTCCCTGTCAGCCCACACACTTCTGGAATGATGAGAATGGAAGCAAATACAGAAAGGCTTATTTTTCCAAATTCCCAGGTGTGTAAGGATGAGGCAGAGGGGAGGCCCAGGTATATTTGCTGCTGCCCAGTGACAGCCACAGGTGCAGCTCTGAGTCCCAGCTTCTGCAGAGCTCTAATCCAATTTTGCTGCTGCTCTCATTGGGCAGGTCTGCCTGTCCCAGACTGCCTGGCACAGGTGTGAGATGGGGTGGGTCAGGTACAATTAATGAGTGCTGCTGCACCTCTGCCAGGCTGTCCTGCCTGCCTGGATGAGTCAGTCCCGGGGAATCAGCATGAGGATTGAATATACATTAAACACAATTTGCCTCAGACATGCATATGCTGCATCCTTAGCCTTGCACAGAATAAACAAACAGGCACCTGTGGAGCAGAGGCTTTTCTTAGTAATTGTGCAGGACTCTGCTCATCCAGGGCTGTTCCTGTTGTGGCACAGCAATGCCAAAATTCTGGTGCCTCTGGGGCAGGGATTTTTTTAGGAGCAGCATCTCCAGCTGCTGGTTTTTTTGGGTGTAGAAACTTTTTTCATTGCTGGGGACAGTTCTCAGAGTATATCAGTTGTATTTGTGTGTATTTCACTCAGTTAATGCCAGCTGAGTTACACAATGTCTGCTGTGACTGGATGAAGAAATCAGCTGCTTAACCTTTGCCATTCCCCACCAGGTGTTTGGGCCCATGGTGATTTCTGCAAAATTAACCCCAAGACTGGAGGAATTGTCATGCTGGGTCGCAGGTACAGTGATCTGCTGGGAGAGCTTGCAGGAAATAAGTGTGAAAATTTGCAGTCTTCACCTAGGAGTAAAATGCACATGGATTCTGTCACCCTTGCTAGCTTCATATTAATTTTATTAAACCCCATATTGTGGATTTCAACCCTTAAAATAATCAGAGCAGCTGGATTTAGGAGAAGGGAGCTCATTTTGAGGTTCTACCTCACTTTTCTGTTTATGAACACAAGACTGTACTGGAGTTGGTTTTGTGTTCTGTGGTTCACAGTGGTCACAGGAGTTTGGAGGTGGTGAATTGGGGAACTTGTTTTGTAGTCTTGGCTCTGCCATCCCCTTGTTTTACAGCAAAACTTCCTTTCAGAAGATCAGGTATCATGTTGTGCCTGTGTCAGTGATCAGACACTCAGGATCACAACTGAAGCTGAATTTATTATTTGCATTTCCAAGTTGCTGTTTGAAACAAATTTGAGTGAATTAATAATGTTGCTGGTCACTGTACAGATTCATTCTAATGAGCAAAATGCCTTTTTGACTCAAATTCTCTTAAAATTCTGTTTCTACTGTGGTTTTGCTTTCACTAGAGAGACTTGGTTAAGTGCATCAATTTTTCCTCTTGATTGAGCTGTAATCACACTTTAATGTTTCTTTTTTGTTGTGATTTTTTTCAGTGATGGTACATTAAATCCAAATGGAGTAAGATTTGGAAGTTCTGAGATCTATAACATAGGTATGAAATCCACTTTCCACCTCTTCCAGCTATGACATTCTTGCCTTAAATCTGAAATGGAAGCATTATGAGGGTGTTTAGAAGGATTAAGAAAAAACTTGCTGTTTTTCAAATGAGACAGTGCAGAGTATGTTAGCATCAGTAAAATTTGATTTTGTAAACTTAAAGCTGGTTGCTTTCCTGAGGTATCTGTAGGGTGGGAGGGTTTGGGATATACAAAAGCAACATTTTATGGAGCAGGTTTTTTTTTTTTTCCTTAAACAGTCAGGCTTTTCTTCTTGCCCTAAAGGCAAGCTCTTGACTCTGTTTTTATTGTACCTTTCCTGATAATTAGAAGTGTTGGAGCCCAGGAACCTTATTTGGGCTTGTGCTTTGTATTTCAAAGTCTGTGTTGTGACAGGTGGGCAAACTGTCTCTGCAGAGGTGCTGCTCTCAGACTCGGGGACCTGTTGCCTCCTTGTTCTTGTGTCACCAGGGCTTTCAGTCTCCTGTCTGTGCTGCAGTGGGGAAAGCCAGAAAATGGCTTAGTGGAAAACCTTCTGTCAAAAATAATAGTACCTTTGTTGTGGACTTTTGAATGATCTTTAAACCTGGATTTTGAGAGAAGAGATAAAATTCTAGCAGAGCAGGCAGAGGTGAAGCAGAGGAGACGATTTCCTTGTCCGACACAACCACGAAAAGCAAACTCTGCAAAACCCCATCTCTGCCTGCTTCCATTTGCAGTGGAAGCCTTTGAGGAGGTGTCTGACAGCCTCTGCGTGCCCCAGTACAACAAGGATGGCGAGGAGAGGGTGATCCTGTTCCTGAAGATGGCCTGCAGCCACAGCTTCAGCCGCAGCCTGGTGCGGCGCATCCAGGACGCCATCCGCCTGGCGCTGAGCGCCCGCCACGTCCCCGGCCTCATCCTGGAGACCCAGGCCATCCCGGTATGCTGGGGCAGCTGCCTCGCTGCTTTGCCACCTTCAGCAGCAATTAAGGAGCAGTTGTCACTGCTCTTCAAGCCCACATAGGTGGAAATTTTAGCATCTCAAAAGTGTATTCGGGCTTTATAAATAGTTTGTCTGCGTTGCCTGGCAACATCTTTTCATCTCTTCAGCTAAGCGTGTTTTTTGTTTTTTAAATGGGTTGAGTTTTCTCAGTAATATGTACTTAAACCTCTTAAAAGAAAATATTAAAAAGGTAATTTAACTTTAGCTTTTCTGGCTGTCCATAAGCACGTTTTGTTTTTCTGTTCTTGTTACAAGTGACGCTCTTAGCCAAGCTGAGAGCACTCGGCAAATTCTGGAGATCATTTTGTGAACCATTTCACTTTTACATCTGTTCAGCCACTTAAATGTAGCTCTATCACTGTCTTAACTGTAACAGTAATTAAAATGAAGTTGTTGTGCTTGTTCAGGGGGAAAAATCAGTGTAGCTGGAGGTTCTGCACGCTCAGTTTTTTGGTGCTGTTTGCTGGAGCTTTGTGTGAACTCTTCAGCTGGGATGTGTTTTATTGCCCTCTGTTAGTCTCTGAGCAGCAGAATGGGGGTGCACAGTGTGGTTCCCCCAAGTCCATTTGCACACAGAGCAAAGACTTGAGACTTCAGAGCCATCATTTGATGCTGGTACCCCTTCCTGCCAGTGAGAGTGCTGCAGGGTTCAGGAATACTCTGTGTGGTCCACAGAGGGATCTGGTCCTGAGCTCTTGAGTTAATTTTGTTTCAGGATGCTCTTGGCAGATTGTCCTTGGCTCAAAATGTCTTTGCAGGAGAGTTAAAATTCCCTGAAGTTCCCATTTTCTGGGCTGCAGCTCAGCTTCTGTGAGGAGTGCTGAACTTGTGAACTGAGTGAATCACCTGAAAGTGCAGCAGGGAGGTGTTTGGGATGGCTGCCCCTCAGGAGAGCCTGCTTAGATCATTAATTAGTTCACACATTGACTGAATTGAGTGAATTTTAATTACCTTCCAGATAAATCTGCCAGTGGTGAAGTGATCAAAGCTGTCACCCATCTTTAAAAGTTTTGCTTGGCAGGGAAACTGCCTATTTTCTGCTGCTTTTGGAGTTGTTTGAATCCTCATCTGAAAATGATCTGACACTATTCTGGTAGAAGCAGTACAGCTGTGCTGAGGTGATTTAGTAGCACAAAACATGGTTTTAGTGGGATATTCAGTATTTAAACCATAGTGTGAATCTGTCTAGTTCTGTCCTGACCAGATAAACCTTGTGGTCATCATCCCCAGGATTTACTGATAAAACTAATTTGCTTAGAACAGCCTTTGCTGTTTTTCAGAGGGGCAGTTCCCCTGCAGGCCACTGAGCTGTTGTGGTTTCTGGGCAGCTGTGAAAATGAGGATGCTCAATGTTGAGGGGAGAGATGAAGGTGCCTCAGGAGGGTTACACATGACTTCAGCAGGGCTAATAAAGAAAAGTTGGATCTTTTTGTATTGAGACAATATTGCAAGGGTGTGCTGAGGGTTGTTCCACCTGGCTCTGGATGATCTCCAGTGATCAGTGGTGGTGCCTGGAGCTCAGGAGGTTCAGTGGCTTTGGAGGCAGGACCAGATTGGGCAGCAAGAGCAGGTGGGCTCCTGTTCCCAGAGCCCTTGAGGAGGGGTTTGTGTCAGCTTTTCAAAGCTGCCAGCCCCAAAAATGTCTGTGGTACCAGCACAAGGAAGGGGCTCAAAGCTTTGGTGCCTCTAGAAACAGAGATGACCCAAGATGGGCCTTGGCTGCTCCTGTTCACACTGGAGCAAATCCTCCTGCCTGTGTCAGAAATTACAGTGCTGTGATCCTGAAAGAAGAACCAGGGTTTTTCCTGCAGTGTCCTTGCTTTGAGTCACACAAGGTAATAGAATTCTGTGTGATTCATAAGTGGAGGTGAAGCCTCTGCTGGTTACAGTTTATTTTATTTGTTATGGTTTGTCTTGAAGCATTTAACTGTGGAGTGAGCACCATTTAAGCTCAGTTTCACTTCAGCCTTTTGGAAGAACTGTCCTTTTCAGATAAGAAAATCATGGTTTTCTTCTTCCAAAGCCCAGTGCAGTTGGGCTTTGTTTTCTGAGCCCACCTTTAAAAGAATTTAAAATTGTTTGAACATGGGATGTGTCAGAACATTAAAAAACAAATATTTTTAGTGTTTATACCACGATTCTGATCTGGTTTTGTTGTTTCATATTGGAGCTTGATCATGTTCTCACAGAATTGCCAGTAGGAGTAATAAAATAACACAAACTCTTTGAGTTCTACCTACTCTTCAAGTGATTTTCAGAAGAAAGTGCTTCAAGTGTAACAAAAGAAAAGGCATTCTGCTAAATTTTGATAGAGTTCTGGAATTGGTGGGGGGGTTCATGAATATTTTCATAAAGCCACTATATGAAAAAAAAGTAAATTTATCTTTGCTGGTTTTGTTTTTCAGTATACAGTAAATGGGAAGAAAGTGGAAGTAGCTGTGAAGCAAATAATTGCAGGGAAGCAAGTGGAGCAGCGGGGAGCTTTCTCCAACCCAGAGGCTTTGGACCTGTACCAAAATATTCCTGAGCTTCAGGACTATTAAAGTCACTTGTTTGGGTTTTTTTTTGGTCTGTCTTTGTTCTGTATTTGTTTTGTATATACCAATACTGTATGTAAAGAAAAAGCTTTATTTAATACCAGTGGTTCTTTTAAAAGGAAAAAAAAATATTTCATGAAGTGCATTATGAAAGGCTTGGGTAAAGCTTAGCTCCCTTTTATTGGTTAAATATGCCATATATTTTGGAGGTTTTTCCAGCCTGGAAGGATAAACCTGCCTGTTCTGATTTTTATATATATGTGAGTGCATCTTTTCTGCTTAGATTTACATCAGCAGCCCATCAAATGGGAGCACCAATAGTTGCAGATAGACTATTTCTTTATGAAAGAACATTTGCTTTTTTTTTAAACTGGATTTTTAGCCACATTTTTCAATCTGTGTGTTTGTCCCCTGTGAGGGATGCACAGTGATTTTTAACCCCTTGCCCCTGAACCATGCAAGTGTTCTGTGTAGTGTGCATTAAGATGTTTTTACAAAGCCAAATCATAATGCACTAAACCCATTTGACTTGGCTCAGAATCATTTCAGTCTTAATCTCTCGTGCTACCTTTGAGGGTAATTGCTGCTTCATTTTGTGCTGGAGCCTTCCCTTGTTTTGAGCTGAGATTCTGGGAGGCTCAGGAGGTGAAGGGAGCATTTCCCTCCTCCTTGTTCCTGGGGTAACTCCAGGTCATTTCCATGGAATTTGCTGTCATTACTCTGGATTAACATCATTACAGCTGGAGAAGACATTTTGCTTCCTTGGTTGAAATCCTTTATTGGCTCTGAAGGTTAGCTGAGGAATTCCAGGGTGTTTCTTTATTAAAAGCTGAGTTTTGTAACTTTTTTTTACTAAATGTCACGTTGAAAGTGAGAGACCCCTTTTCTAGGTCTGTAACCCTCCAGTTTATAAAGGGAAAAATACTGTAATTAAAAAAACTGAGCTTACTGAAACAGTGACATGGAAGCACTCAAGTGTTTTGTTTTTCATAAACTACAGTTGCAGTAGTTGTACCAACCCTCTGGCATTCAGTGTCTCCTGCACTATTTGAATTTTGTGGGTGAAATATTATTGTACTTAAAATTGTGTTGAATGCATTCAGCATTGATAAAGAGTTAATTAAAAGGAATCAATTCTTTATATATATAATTATATATTGCATCCCTCAGTTGTTGCTGTCTTTATTTTCCTTTTGATTTGGTGTCATGAAATAATTTTTAGCTTAGTTTGTTACTGATTTTAATGGGTTTAATCCAAGTGTGACTTAGTCCAAAACTTTCTGTGCTGATACTTTCTTTACTGTACCAAGTCAGGCCATGCTGATATAACAAAAATACCAAGCACCCAATAGGAAAATACAAAAAGGAGCTATCAAACTGCCAATAACCTGTGGTTTAAAGTACTTTTAAATTCCTTCCCCTTCTGGCTTGCTATATATAAATTTTACATTAACTGTGACTTTGTATTCATTAAAACTTCATTATATTGTTCTTTAATTCATGCAAAACAGATCCTTATTAATAAGTAATTTTGGGTTATTTCATTAATTAAAGATACTTTGGAAGCACAGATACATTAAGAACATATACAATGCCTAGAGCCTTTATCAGGCTGGAAACACTGGAGAAAGTTTAATTAATGGATATAATTTGATTTCTTGTAATTGTCTGGGAAAAAGCTTTGCAACATCTGACATCAGTTGCAAACAAAAACACAGATTTCCTCCTGAATTGCCCTGAAAATTCAGGTTTTCTGGGGTTTTACCCAGAAACAGTGCCTGCATGTAGCTGTTGTACCTTCAGTCCTCTTTGATATTTTTTTCCTGTTGCCTATTTATAATTTGAGGTTGACAGTGTTTTGCCTGGAAAGCTCCATGTGCAGATTTCAGTGGGATGTGTGGCATGCAAATGGAGCTGGCTCTGGGATGACTTTAAGCTCTGACTTCAGTGTTCATCAGCAAAGCAATTAGAGCAGAGGCACTCCAGGCTGGGTGCATTCCTCACTCAGTCCTCTGCAAATCTGAGTTATGTGATGGAATCAGCCCATTTGCCCTTGGGAGATGTGGTTTTATCACTCCTCTCTAAGAAATGTGCTTTTGTCAGCTGCTGGTAGAGCAGGTACTTCCCCTCCCACTGCCTTGTGATTTCAATTAATTTCCCTGGTTAGTGGTGGTTCTCAATGAAATAAAATGAGCTGGTACACAGCAGCCCAGGCAGGGCACAGCTGATAAAATTGTTTATTGTTATGTGCAGGAGAAATGGGTTGTGTGAGTTACTTCTGCAGTGATTTTAAAAACACAGGTAATTGCCTGATGGAATGCAACTTCCCTGGGGCCATTATTGTCTTTCAGGTTAGCACATACATATTTAAAATATTTCATTTCTGAGCTGAGCAGTCACTCACACAGGTAAATGGGTGTGAAAATCAGGTTTGAAATGCAGCAGGAAGGAGTGCCAGGGTCTGAGACTTCTCCAGAGCTGTGTGGTTTTGGGCTGGGCAAACTGGAGTTTGGGGATGCTCTGGGCCACCTTTGAGTCCCTGCTCAGGGATGTCTCAGTGGCTGAAGGCTTTGCTCTTCCTACAGGTGCCCTCCTGGGGTCCTGCACTGAGCAGTTTCTCCACTGAAGTTGTTCAGCTGGAGTGGTTTCCTGAGGTGCCACTCTGCTGCCTGGATCTCGCAGAACTGAGACTAAATCCAGGATTGCTTGGTTCATCCTTCTCCTTTCAAGAGAAAAGGTATTTTTAGCTCATTTATAACCAGGTCTTGGAGAGCAACAAGATACAACTTCATTTTCTCCTGCATTTTTTTGTACAGAGAGGAGGAAGCTCCGTGTCCTAACCTGTGTTCTCCCAGAAATAAACCAGGGTGGGAGTTGCTGTGAAGCAAAGATCCAGCCTGGGAGCTGAGGGCAGCACACACATTTTCCTTGCTGGGACTTGGGGGCCTCTTTTAGATTCAAATAATGAGCTAATCAACATTCTGCTCTGCACGATCTGTGTGCAAAGGGGGAGTGGCTCTGGAATGCAGGCAGGGAATCTCAGAACAGTTCCAGCTGCAGAACACTGAGGTGTCCCCAAGGATTAGTGCAGAGGTTCCAGCTGTTCTCACCATTTCCCACCGTGGCTTCTCAGGGGCTGGGGCAATTCTCCCAACCCAGCAGCTGGAGGTGAGCTCCAGTGAGGGTGGGAAAATCCTCAGCATGCTGCTCTTTGGCTGGGCTGTGCAGCACATTAGTGAGAGCTTAATTGGGCCTTGTACTTCTTAATTAGAAAACCTTAACGAATTCTCGTCCTACTACTTTTGACAAGTGGTTTTGCAAAGTTCAAGGGGCTTATCAGCATTCTGTGTGAGGTTCCAGCTGAAAGGATAATGTCCCTTGGAAAAAAACCATCATCTCCAGGATTGGTAATTAGTTTACAAAAGCATATTAAAGCATACATCACTAATGTGAGGAGGTTCACATCACTAATGAGGAATCTACAAAAAAAAAGTCTTTTTTTTCCAGTTTTGTTCCCTCTTCTGTAGATTTCAAGGGAGTAAATAATGGTGTCAGTGATGGGGAGAGTTGTAGAATCAGGGCTTGGTTTGAGTTGGAAGGGACCTTTCAAGATCACCCAGTTCCACCCCCTTACTCTGTTTTTGTTTTGCAAAGACATTGATTGCTTCTAGCATTCCCAGTCTATTGATCTACAGCCTGTGTTTTGACAAGGATCAGGAGAGTATTTCTCTTCACCTTCTATTAGCTCCAGAGAGGTTAAAGCTAAATGGAAATAAATTGTGAAGAAAATGGAAGAAAACTTGGAGCATTTGTGCTGGTTTAGCTGGCTTGGTCTGGGAGGTGAGCTGAGTTTAAACCAGTGTCACTTCAACCCTCTCCAGAGCTGAAGGAGGTGGCCTTGAGTGTACAAATGTGATACTCAGCTGAGAATTTTAATTTGTCTGGTTCTCATGTATAATAAAATATGCTAGATACATGACACTTCATGAATTAATGCAGGAGCAGAAAGCAGAGGAGAGGCTCCTGTACAGGATTTGTTCTTACAATGCAAATGCCAAGCAAGGCTTTAAATGGCCCTGGCTATCTGGAACCACGGAGCCTATTTCATGCTTCACTTCAGGGTTTGTTCCCATTTCCTCAACCTTTCTGCAATTAGAGGCTGTGTGCAGGCAGGAGGGGAGGGAAATTAGGAAGGAAATGCCCAAACCAGCCCGTGGGATCTTTTGGGGAGGTCACCAAGGGAGGGAGCAGGGCAGAGCTCAGCCTGGCAGCCCCTGCCCCCTGTGGGAAAGGCATTTTTAAACCCTGCAGGGGCTGCCCATGGCCTCTGCACCCTCCTTGCCAAAATTCCCTCCTGCCCCTGCATGGATGTGCCAGCAGCTCCAGGCTGGCAGGTGAACCAACATTCAAAAAAATAAAAAAAAAACCCAAACCAAGGCTGATGGAAAGGTGATGGAACATGGAGAGCATCAGACAGCTCCAGCCTCCCACTGCTGCCAGGATATGATCACTCCCCTGGTGAAACCTGTAATTACATTAAGAGGACAGCTGGTTCTAATGGCATGAAAATATTGAGACATGACTGCAAAAACAGAGGTTTTCTCCTAATGCAGCTCAAATTAAAACAGGGGAGGAGAATATAGATTTTGATAGTTCATAAAAATAATTTTTTTTTCCTGAGTTAGTGCATTATCTCAATCTGTGTGAAAGTAAAGCAGCTCTGTGATGGGAAGAAGAATGTTACCCTCCCTGGGATTGCAGTGGTTACAGGCAGAGTGGGATCAGTGCTGAGTTTGATATCTTAATATCTCCAGGGCTGATTCTCCTCCTCTCCCACCCTTTGCTCCTCCAGGACCACTGAGAACCTCCAGACATGCAGGAGAAAAGGCTGAACACATTTCCTCCCTAGTTTAAGAGTTTCTGCCTTTATTCCCTGATGCAAAAACTCAGTTATGAGTTCTATGTGAACTGATTACTTTCATGTGCAAACAAGGAGGAAGAGAAGTTTTTAAGCAATGCAGAGTCTGGTGTGACAGTTCTATTAGGTTTTGATGGGTGACTTGTAAACTGAAACTCCAAAAAGTCACTCTGTGTCTTATCATGGTATTTAATTCTGTGTGCTTCAGCAGCAGGGGGTGAAAGGGGGCTGGAATGGGTTTATTCAGATATGACACAAAAATAACTACTTTTAAAAAATGTCTCTAATCAGGCAGAGAGAATTTTTCTTTCTGTTCTTCCCCCTTCAGCCTCCCTGGCTGCTGTACCAGCTTTCTGTTGACAGGACAGATCAGCTTGCTGGGGATGGTTAACTCCCCATGCTTGTTTTTCACTTCCAGGATTGCAAACCCATCCTTAGTGGAGACCTTGATTTGTACAGGTGGAGTTGGGGGTGTCACAGAATGGCCACTCTGAGCTGCCCCACTAACAGGCATTCCTGGGTTTAGGATCCCTGGACAGGCCATCTATGGACAGCAAAGGCATTAAGGTAATTAATAACAAAGCAAATGCCACGTTGATATGGTTTGGGAGTAGGTAATGCACCAGGAACCTGGGAAGGAGGATTTTGCTGGCAGTGACATAATTTACTGCCCCCCTCCCAATCCTCCTGCACATTCATTATGCCTTAAATATTCTCACGCTGAGTTTTTTCCAATGGTCTAATTATAAACTTCATTATAATTGTTCATTAGTTTTATTTTGTTCAATTAGCTTAACAAGTTGCCAACTGAAATACAAGGCTGGCAATTAGCTTGATCTAATTGTAATGAGCCACTCAAACTGGGTCACCAAATATGTTCGTTTATAGCACTTCTTTTTTTTTCCAATTGGTGAACAATAACATAAATATTCAGAGCATCTCCTGATCCAAGGAGTGGAAATTTCCCACTCATTTATTAGAATAGAAAAAAAAATCAATTGTTCTGCTCCTGGAGAGGGGGAAGTTCAGGTGAGCTGAGCTTTTCTCTTCTGGTGAGAGGTCATGGGAGGCTTTGGGCAGCCCAAAAACTCACTTTGAGCCACTGTGATGCTTTTGTTCAGCCCTGCCCAGCAGCAGGTTTTGCTGTGAGTTTTGGATAACCCTGAGTTGCCTTTTTTTGCCACCTTCCCCTTTTGCCTCTCAGCACTCAGATCTCCTGTTAAGCAGCAGCTCCTGGCTCACATGGTCCCGTGGATTTGCAGCCACCTTTTTTGGAAGCTGATTTGGGCAGGAGTGACTATTTGGTGTGAATGATTCCTCCTGCACGTCATGAGCATCTCAGGGACATCCAGATCTCGGGGATCAGCAGCACTGGGGCAGCTCCTCAGCAAACTGAAGTGGTGGCATTAACTCAGCCCCAGGTTTGGATTTCTCTTGTCCTGCAGCTGGATGGAAACACATAAAACATTAAACCAGCACAGAGACTACAAGTACCTGTAAGTAATTCATAAAACACCGCTGTGAAGGCAAGCCACGTGCCAGCCCCGGATTTATTGAATCCGATTCGGGTTTATTTGTAATAGAATACACACCAAACCCACCCCGGACGGGCGTTTGGTGAGCTGTTAATACAACCTCTAACAATTCCACTCTGTTCCACCGGCAGGAAGGGGGAGAGGAAGGAGTGGCAAATCCCTGCCAGCCGCTCCTGGCCCCAGCTGGGAGCGGCGGTGACAGAGACGGGAGAAAATTCACACCTCTGCTTTTCACAGACAGCTCCGTCAGCTCCTCAAACGCCACCCAAAGGCATGGCCGGGTTTAAGGAAGGCTCCTGTCGCAGCGGCTGGGGATGCTGCACGGATTCCAGCGCATCCCTGACGCCGTTTTCCACTCCAGCCTCCGTGCCCCGACCCGACCTGGCAGAGCCTGAGGGACCACGGGACGTGCCCGCCTCGAGGAGCAGCGACACCAGGCACAAAGGAACAATTCCGGGGGCTGGGACGTGCCTGGGCACCTGTGACACCCCGTGTCAGGAGAGGCCGCACTGACTGAGTGGTGCTCGGAGCATCGCTGCTCGCTCGATACTAGTTCTGCTCCTGGGCTTAGATCGGGCAGGGGCAGATGTAAACAGGTTCGTAATAAGCTGCAGAAATCGCAAAAGGGCCGCCTGACACATGGCTTTGCATCTGATTCGAGTAGTTACAGTCATAATATCCATTAATTTTTGTAGTGCTCCTGGGAGCAAAAGTCCCTCCTTTTCATTAGAGAGACCCGGATTTCTAAAGATCTCGGTGTTCGACGCAGCCTGCCCGGCGTTCATGCTGTGAAAAAATCCCTTTGTTTACACAGCCGATGGCCTGGGTGGGGACGGTCCTGGCAGCGGGGCCACCTCCCCTGCGTTTTATTTGAGGTTCTGCAAATCCTGCAATGCTCCTGCTCCGCAGAGAGGCGAAGGGTGGGCGGAATGGCTTAAAAAAAAAAAATTGAAAAAAAAAATCCAAAAAACCCACATATATTCCAGGCAAAATTTTTTTCTCAGTATAAATGTTATAAATGTTGAAGCGGAGCGGCGTCACAGATGACAGGTCTTCAAAAGCTGCGCTCGGGGAGGGAGGGAGGGAAGCAGGCAGATCCCTCTGCCTTGATTAGCGAGGCTTTCCAGCGCTCCCTTTCTGTCTCCGGGCTGCCTTTGAAAGCAGCGCTTTGACGGCTGCAGGCATTTCCGAGCTGAGCTGCGAAGGAGCGAAGGCAGGGAAGGGATGTGCGAGAGCGGCCGGGCCGTGCCTCTCCCGTGCGCGTTCCTGGTTAATGAGCAGGCACGCAGCTCGCTGTGGCTCCGGCTGTCAGCCCCTCTCCGGTGGTGGAGCTACCTGGGAAGTCTCCCGGCATGGAAAACGCTCGATGCTTCGGGCTGGTTCTGATTTCCATGGAAAAGCTCGAGGGGCGCAGGCACGGGAGCGTCCAAAGGCAGAGGCGCTGCGGGTAGAGCCTCCTCATCCTCCTCCAGGGCTCCCATCCCCGGGGGATGTCCCGGTGGGTGTCCCTCCCACCCCGTGCCCACATCCCATCCCCGGGCAGCAGCGCTGGTTTTTGGCACTTCTGCAAGGATGGGAAGTGAGGTTTACAGCCTCAGCTTGCTGGGAGAAGCACGTGCTCCTTCTGCTCGTGTTTTTAGGGGTTTTGTTGTTTTGCCCCAGGGCTGAGCAGCTCCCGTGAGCTCTCTGTGTGCGAGTTTGACTCGCTGGAAGTGGGGTTTTTATCCTTCGAGCCTCTCTGGGCTGGACACACTTCCTCCAGCACATCCCACTGCTGGGTGTGTGCTCCAGCTCCCCCAGCGCCTCCTGGTCCCTGGCACAGCCCTCCTGAGCCCCCTGCCAACCTCTGAACCCACAGAGCCGCAGGGGCACAGCCCTTTCCTTGCCACAACCCATTCCCCTGGCCCCAACACCATCTTCGCCCTCTGCGGTGCTTCCCAAGCAGAGGAGGAGAGGATTCCTCGCCCAAGGGGTGAGGAGCAGGCACAGAAGCCCCCTGTCCTTCGCAGGTGGCTCCGGGGTCGCAGGTGCCAGGCCCTGAGCGATTCCAGCTCATGGATCCTGCCGGGCACCCCCACCTACCCCATCCACGTGCTTTAAACGACACAGGGAGAAATCAGCCAGTCTCCTCTCAGACCTGTCTTAAACCAATTCAATTAAACACAGGTGAAGAAGGAAGCAGAAACTGCGGCGATTCATCACCTTTTACCCTCCGCAGGTGCTCGGCGGCAGGAGCAGCGCAATTCCCGCTGCTCTGCGCTTTTCCTCCTGGGGGGGATTAACCCGCTCCCTTCTGCCGAGCGAAGCCTTCTCATCCTCTGGGCTTCAGGGATAATCTGCTTCATGGGAAGATGATTAAAAGGAAGAGAAGCCTCACCAAAGCAGCGCTGTGATTCAGCTCCTGCCCCGCTCGCAGGTTCGCTGCCTGACGCGGGCTGGGTGAGTCACTCACCTGTGATTCACTGGGATTCTCTGCCTGCCACAGCAGCGGCTCCTCCTCCTTCGGTTCCTCCCTCTGGGGATACCGGCCACCAGGCAGGGACCTCATTTTTGGTACAGCTTTTAGATTTTTTTTTTTTTTTGATTTTGTATTATTTATATTTTTTGTATCGCTAACTTCCATCTCAGCATCCACCAGCGCCGTGCCAGCCCCCATCCAGCAGCCCAAGGATTCATTACCCCCGTGGTTTTCAACATCGCAGAGTGGATGCAATTTTTGGTGAAATCTGAGCTTTTTCTAGCACTTTCTTGGTGATCAGCGATCAGTGGGACAGCTGCTCTGAGTGGGGCAGGGTTTCCTCACTGGCAGAGTTTCTGGCTCTCTGCACACACAAGGTTTAAATCTCAATCTCGACATCAGTTACAGGACAAGGAAATGTCATTTTTGCCAAGCTCTGATTGATTTTTTTGTGCTGTGCAGAGCTCCTGAGTTACTCGAGCTCCTTATTCCCTCCAGGGAATCAGGGTCTAAACACAGCTCAGGATCCAGCCCCCATCCTCACCTCCCCCAACTCCCAGCTGGGGTTTTGCCTCCTAGTACCTTAAGACACCCTCAAAATTCTCATCCTTTCTGTTCTCCTAGGGGCATTCCCGAAACCTCCCATCCTTTGACATGTGAGTGACGTGAAGATCAACAGCTTTCTGTAATGCCGCAAAGTCTTTCCTAACACAGGTTGCCTCTGTGTGCAAAGTCACGCCAGCACGAGGGAAGCGTGGCAGCATCCCACCGGAACAACTCAAGAAGAAAATCTGCTTTGGGAAAGGAGCTGTTTGGAGGCTCACACGCGGGATGCCCCGGATCCCGGCCCCGCGGGCGGCTCGGCTGTCTCGCTGTCTCCTCGCCGCTCCTGATGCTCTCGCACCGGGAGGAACCGGGGAGTGACAAGCCGTGCTGCACGCCAGCTCAGGAGCTCGCAAACGGCTCAGCAGCGAGATGGAAACCAGAAACTGCCAGCGTGAATGGTGCAAATTCAGTCCAGGGAGCACTCATCGTCCTGCTGCTCCCATCAGGAAGCTGCGCTCCATCGGCTCGCTACTATTTTGTTGATTTATCTGCAATTTTTCCTCTTTTTGTATCTCCCAATAATCCCCTCCCGTTTTTTCAGGCCTCCTCGTTTAACCTCAGTGAGGCAAATCAGGTTGCTCTTGTGATCAGCTGGGTCCCCAAAACACCTCAGCACCCCCAGTAGCCCCTGCCGTGGGAGCAGCTGCTGTGCCACGGGCTCAGCCCACAAGGTGCTTTCTCACCTGGAAAATCCCCAATTCTGGTGCATTTTTCCTGTGAGATCTTCCCTTTTACCCGTTGGTTTGTGCACAGTCCCTCGTGTTCAGCCCAAAGCTCTCAAAGGAAGGTATTGCTGTTTGTATTTGGTTTTGTTGTGGTTTGTTTTCCTTCAACACAAACGAGGAAAGCTGTGGGAAGGAGAGAGGGCACTGCCAAGCCACCTTCCTACAGTCTGCAGACACCACTTAATTCATGTTTCCACTTCATTTGTACCAGAATATTACCTTCCATTAAAAAGCAGTAAAAGCATTAAAGCATTTTGTAGGGGATGGAGAAGACCTTAGAGCTTTATTAGGCTGGGTGATAATGGATCACTGCAGCCTTACTATCCATCCCAAGCACCAGTTTGGGAAGTAAGGTTTGGAAGGGCCAGACTAGTCCTGCATGGAAGGAATGGGCTGGGGGGTGAGCACCTCTGAGCCAAGTGGGATCCCTTCCTTTGTCAGCCTGCAACATTTCTCACTTGGGATTTTCTTTCACATGTTGGATATAAAAATCCCACTTTAAAAAGTGCAGCAGTGATGGATTAAAGTTGAAATGCTTCCCAGTGCTGCCCTAAAGGTGAGGTGAGGCCCCTGCTGTGCAGGATTTGGGCTGATGAGTGGGACAGGGTTCTGCACCCCAGCTGAGGGTCAGTGCTGGGTTTGAGCTGCACAAAATAATTGTTTCTTATTTCCCCAATGGATCACTGCAGCCTTACTATCCATCCCAAGCACCAGTTTGGGAAGTAAGGTTTGGAAGAGCCAGACTAGTCCTGCATGGAAGGAATGGGCTGGGGGGTGAGCACCTCTGAGCCAAGTGGGATCCCTTCCTTTGTCAGCCTGCAACATTTCTCACTTGGGATTTTCTTTCACATGTTGGACATAAAATCCCATTTAAAAAATGTTCAGCAGGGATGGATTAAAGCCTAAATGCTTCCCAGGTGAGGTGAGGCCCTTGCTGTGCAGGATTTGGGCTGATGGAGTGGGACAGGGCCCTGTACCCCAGCTGAGGGTCAGTGCTGGGTTTGAGCTGCACAAAATAATTGTTTCTTATTTCCCTGTGTGCCCCATAACTCTCCTGAGCCCTGCTGCTGTGCCCAGGGAGTGCAGCCGAGCTCACACACAGCTTTGGATGCCCCTTGCTCACACCTCTGCACGTTTCTTCCACAGTGGCACTCAGTGACCCTCCCAGGGCCTGGGGCAGCCCCTGCAGCTCCAGCTGGAAAACCCAACATCCCCCCACTCTCCCCAGGAAAGAAATGGGATGTCTAAAGCAGCTGGTTCCCTTATTTTGGACCACTGGATTTCCATTAGCAGCTGAACGTTCTGGTTGTATTTTATTAGATCAAGCACTGAGGGCAGACAGCAGGATGCTCTTCATTGCTGCCTCTTATTCATTTTATATACTTACTTATCAGCTTTACCTTCTTCAAGGAACCCAAATCTTTGGGTTCCCCACGGTTTTGTTTTTTCCCCACCTCTGTGGGTCTGGTTCCTCCAGCCTGAGGTTGATTCCCACGTTCTCTCACAGTGAGAGGGGAGATAAGATCTCTCCTACACGGGAGATAAGCGTTTATTCACGTTCATGTCTGTGTGGAGTCAGTTTCTGTGATGCTCTATGTTTTTGGGATGCTCTCAGTCAGTTTTCGGGATGCTCTCTCACTCAATTTTTGGGATGTTCTCAGTTTTTGGGACGTTCTCAGTCAGTTTTTGGGACGTTCTCACAGTCAGTTTTTGGGATGCTCTCTCAGTTTTTGGAATGTTGTCAGTTTCTGTGATGCTCTAAGTTTTTGGGATGCTCTCAGTCAGTTTTCGGGATGCTCTCTCACTCAATTTTTGGGGTGTTCTCAGTTTTTGGGATGTTCGCAGTCAGTTTTTGGGACGTTCTCAGTCAGTTTTTGGGACGTTCTCTCAGTCAGTTTTTGGGATGCTCTCTCAGTTTTTGGAATGTTGTCAGTCAGTTTCTGTGATGCTCTATGTTTTTGGGATGCTCTCAGTCAGTTTTTGGGATGCTCTCTCACTCAATTTTTGGGGTGTTCTCAGTTTTTGGGATGTTCGCAGTCAGTTTTTGGGATGCTCTCTCAGTTTTTGGGATGCTCTCGGTCAGTTTTTGGGACGTTCTCACAGTCAGTTTTTGAGATGTTCTCTCAGTTTTTGGGATGCTCTCAGTTTCTGTGATGTTCTCAGTTTTTGGGACGTTCTCATAGTCAGTTTCTGTGATGCTCTCAGTCAGTTTCTGTGATGCTCTCAGTCAATTTTTGGGATGTTCTCTCAGTATTTGGGATGCTCTCAGTCAGTTTTTGGGACGTTCTCACAGTCAGTTTTTGGGATGCTCTCTCAGTCAATTTTTGGGGTGTTCTCATTTTTTGGGATGTTCTCAGTTTATGGGATGCTCTCGGTCAGTTTTTGAGATGTTGTCAGTGTTTTTTTGGACGGTCTCTCAGTTTTTGGATGTCGTCAGTCAGTGTTTGGACACTGTTTTTGGGATGCTCTCACAGTCAGTTTCTGGGATGTTGTCAGACAGTTTTTGGGATGTTGTCAGTCAGTTTTTGGACGCTGTCAGTTTTTGGGACACTCAGTTTTTGGAATGTTGTCAGTCAGCTTTTGGGATGCACTCACAGTCACTTTCTGGATGTTGTCAGCCAGTTTTTGGGATGTTGTCAGTCAGTTTTTGGGACGCTCTCGGTCAGTTTTTGGGATGTTCACGGCCAGTTTTTGGGACGCTCTTGGTCAGTTTTTGGGATATTCACGGTCGGTTTTTGGGCTGCTCTCACAGTCAGTTTTTGGGATGTTCACGGTCAGTTTTTGGGATGTTCACGGTCAGTTTTTGGGTGTTGTCAGTCAGTTTTTGGGATGTTGTCAGTCAGTTTTTGGGATGCTCTCGGTCAGTTTTTGGGACGCTCTCTCAGTTTTTGGGCGCCCTTCGCCCGCCCCGCTCCCCCTGCAGTTCCGCCGGCGGCCGCCAGGGCGCGCGCGCGCTCTTCCCCCGCCGCTCGCGGCCGCCGCGCGCCCCCCCTCATGGCCCCCCCCTCATGGCCCCCCCCTCATGGCCCCCCTCCCTCAGGGCCCCCCCGCATTCCGGGCCCGGCACCGGCACCGAGCCCGGGGCAACCGAACCGAACCGAACCGAACCGGGCCGGGCCGGGCCAGGCGGGGCTGCCCTTCCTCTGCTCGCGGGCCCCGCGGGCCCGGGCACCGCGCCCCCCCCGTGGCGGCGCCCAGAGGCACCTGCGGGCCCGGCGCCGATCCCGCTCAGGTGAGCGCGGCCCGGCCCAGAGCCCGGCCCAGAGCCCGGCCCAGCCCCGCTGCCCCGGGGGAGCCGCCGCCGCCGCGGGCGGGGCGCGATGCGGCGGGGGCGGTGAGCGCGGGCCCGCGGGGCTGCCCCGGTTCCCGTGCCCGGTCCCTCCTCCGCCGGACGGCGCGGCGCGGGGCGGGCGGGGAGCGGGGGGAGTGGTTACGGGCTCCGGCGCGACACCCCCGGCCCCCCGCCCCGCACAGCCGCCCCTCTCCAAATAAATCAGCACCATGACTACTTCTGGGCATGGAACAAAGAGGATGCTCTCCCGGGGCCCCGCGCTGCTCCTGGCGCCGCTGCTGCTCCTGTGCCGAGGTAACCCGGCTCCCGCCGCCGCGCTTCTGTTTGCTTTGGTTTAGGGGTTTTTTTATGTGTTTGTTTTTATTTGTATTTTTTTTATATCTGCCCCCTCCCCCGGTTTTATGTACGGCCGTTTCCCCCTGCCTCCCTCCCTGCCCTGGAGCTGGGTCCGGGGCGCACCGAGAGTCCCGGCTCGGCTCCGCTGCCCCCGAGTGCCCCCCGTCCCCACGCGCGCTCCTGCCCGCTGCTGCCAGCGCCTTCCTGCCGGCTCGGGGGGAAAAGGGAAACTTTGGGTTTGCCGGAGCTCTGGGGATGGACAGAGCTCGTGGGGTTTGGGGTTTCCCACGGGGCGGCCGATCCTTGCTCCTCGCCCTTTCTGGCAATCCACGAACGCGGGTGGGGGGAAACGTGCAGGAGTTAAATCTTCTCTGTCACAAAATACTCGTGCAACCTTTCTTGCGCTGAATCCCGGGTCTCGGTGGGCAGGAGGGGAGCGGGGTCTGGCCCCAGATTGGGCTCAGGTGGGATTCCCTCATCCCGGCCAGCTGCGAGGCAGCGCCCGGCCAGGGAGTGAGCCTGGGAGCTGCTCTCCTCTGTTATTTATTTATTTTTAATTTCCTCCAGCTGCACTTGGGAGCAGCGTTTCGGGTCCAGGTGCGGGTGTTGGCCGGGGAAGGGCTCACCCCAGAGCGCTGCCCCTGGAAAGTCCTTAGCAGGACTTCACTCTGGGGACGCTCTCATCCGTGCGCTCCCTGGCAGATGCTGTTCCTAATAAACAGGGGCTGTTAAACGCAAATTAATTAAGGTGCATCCGTGCTGAAGTTGCTAGGGGATTCGTTTGGGTTTAGTGCTTCCCGGGACGGTGCTCGCGTTCGGCCGTAGCGTGAAGCTTGGGCTGCTGGGGAAACTTGACGGGGGTTTAGGAATATGCCTGAATGCAAGGATTTTAGGAAAAGGAGTGATCCATGTGAGGGGTAATTGCAGAAGGCGTTGTGGTGAGGAAGTGTTCGAGGAAAGGTTCCTCCAGAAGGGCAGGAACAATCTGCTGGGAAGGAGGCATCAGCCTCGGGGACACACAGAACGTGGACAGGTCCTCGCTCTGCTCGCCCCAAAAAGCAGAGCGTGCCCCTGCCCTCCATCCGCCTCCTCGGCTGGGCTGTGTGCACTTGGAAATCCTCTGGAGCAGGACACCGGGGGTTTGGGGTGCAGGGCGTGGAAAGTGGGGTGCAGCTTGTGGGGACTGGGGCAGCGAGCACAGGAGCCCCGCGGAACGGCGGAATTCTGTGGCACTGCCATGCCCTGTGCAGCTCTTTTATCGAGGAGAGTTAGGCGCAGTAAGGGAGCAGGTATCTGGGGTTTTTTATAAAATCTTTTTTATTTATTGCTTTGACATATTAATGCTAATCTTTTCCCTGATCTTCCCCCCTCCCGTCTCCTCCTGTGTGGGTAGCTACCATGGTGAGATTGGGCTGTGGGTGTAATTCTTCCAGCGCTCTGAGCGCTTAAACATATGGAAACCCACTTTGAAACAGTTTGTGGCTGCAAACCTACCGACGGATCCCTGCTCAGAGTGCGCGTCAGGAGCTCGCAGTGCGCTCTGAGCTCGGGCTGCGAGCAGAGAACGCGTTCCCTAATCCTCTCTCCTCTCCCGGCAGCAGCATCCTTGCGCTGCCCCTGCCCTGTCCCGCCCCAGCGCGGACCGCAGCGATGTCTGTGTGCGCACGGGGGCTTTGGGATCATTCGGGATCAGGGAAAAGCTCTTTGGAGAGAGGCAGAGCCCGGGACCGCCTCCCCCGGGGCTGTGCGATCCTCTGCGGCTCGCTGTGATCCCAGGGGATTTCTCCTCTGGACCACAGGGGTTAACGAGCCGCATCTCTGGGCTGCTGCGGCCGGCAGGGACACCTGCGTGAGTCCTGCGGCGGTGCTGCCTCCCCGCAAAGCGGCCGCCTTGGGCTCTTGCCATTTTTCTCTATTTACTCGCCCTCGCTGCCTCCCTTCCCCCTTGGCTCTGGGCAGGCTGCGATGCACCAGGCTGAGCTTCTCCATCCTCTCCAGGGCGGGCGCCGTTCTCTCTGCCCTGAGCAGCCTGCTGAAGGTGCAATTAAGAGATCACTCTGCCCCGGCTCGCTGCTGGCGCACACGGTGCGTGTGTTTGGCAGCGCGGGGCCGCTCCCGCTGCGCCCGAGGATGTCTGTGGCTGGCAGCAGCCCCCGCTGCTGCTGGCACCCAGGCACGGCTTTGGCCGCCTTCCCCGCTGGCGGCGGAGCTGTCTCCGAGGTGATGCGAATAGGTATCCTGCGAGCGAGCCGGATGAGTTACCTGCGTGTTTTTGTTTTCCTGCCCGCTGCTGTGTCACGGAGCGCGCTCCCGCACCCCGCGGGATGCAGGCAGGGAGGGACGGATGCGCTCGGACCTTTACACCGGCTCCAGGGGGGCGTGGGTGGAGAGACATTATGCTTATTTGATTGTGTGTCCCTGTATCACTCTGCCTAATATGGAGACACTTTTTATTCAGAGGCTGTTTAGGAACAGAAATGAAAGACTTGTGTTATCTGCTGCACAATAGATTTGCAGAACATGATCGTACAAACTGTTGAAATGCAGGTTATATTCCCCAGATTAGTGCAGATCTCAACACTTTCTGCAATTTTACTGTTCAAACTGACGTGAACTGGGGGATAGTGGGCTGGGGGGAAGAAGTCTGAAGTTACAATAGTGCCTTTTGCTCCAGCATCCATTAGAGCAGGATATTTAGATACCCTGAGTTTACTTCCCATCAGCTGCTCTGAAGTCAGTGGAGCTACTCTGGATTTATGGATTGCTGCTGCCATTGGCATTGGGCTCTCTGGGAATGCAGGAGGCAACTGTGTGACTTGCCCTGCACAGCATTTTTCACTTCAAAATCTCCTGTCACTGTGCTGCAGCCTCCTTTGTGTGCTTGAAACGGGGAAGTCTCACTGGTTTTAGGTTTTGAATATTTTCTTCAGTTTGTGGGGTTGGGTCACAGAACTCTGTTCACCGACACCTGACTCTGGCTGATCAATTGTCTCTTGTGGTTTGAATACCCAAATAGTTACATTAAAATATACAAAAAATCAATTAAGTGCAATTAATTTGCTGTATTTTATTGCTGGGAATGCTAGTCACTCCCAGCCCTATTATCTCTGTGTTTGAAGCAGCTTAGTGAGGCAAGGAGCAGCTGCAGGTGGTCAGAGCAGAGGGTTGCCAAGACTGGGACAGGGTTTGTGCCTCAGGAAGGATTTTTTGGAAGAAGGATGCATTCCTGAGCCAGAGATGGCTCCATTTATTTAATTGCTGTGTTGGGTTTGCCATCATGGATTTGGTTGCTGTTTGAGCTCAGGCAGCAGTTTGGAAGGCACAGTCCCTGGGCAAGCACTCCCTGGTTTCAAAGGAGAGAAGAGGATTTGGATTGCACAGGGCTTTAGGCTGAGCAGGGTTTTCCCCCTGGTGCCAGTGGGATGGAGATTCCACCCTGCTGACCCCAGGGTGAGTTGGGCTCCTCCTGCCCTTCTCCACAGCTCCTCAGGATTGTGTTTTGCTGCTCAGGGGCCTGTGCTGGCTGAGCCCCTTTGCTGAAGGGTGGAGGAAGGGGTGTCATTATTACATAATGCTGGGTTATGGCAACTGGTGCTGCTTGTCCTGGCCTTGGTGGATGATGCTGGTGCAAAGCACAGGTTTTGCTGTGATGGAAATGTTGCTTTGTGAGCTGCCTTCACCAAGCCCCATGTTCATGGAGGTGGCTGCTGACCTGTCCTGTCTCAAAAAAGAGAGGTGGCAGCCCCCCAAAACCAAGCAAAACCAAGGTCTCCTGGCCTTAATAAACCTCCCAGTGAAAGAGAAGCCATCCCACCAAAATAAACAGTCAGCTCAACAGATTTAATTCGCTGAGCTTGCTTCCCCGTTCTCTCCTTGCCTAAATGTAACTAATGCTAGTTAATGACCAGCACTGGTTTGCTGGCATAGCTGCAGCTCTCAGCCCTGCCAGTGGCTCACTGAGGTGCTGCTTTCCCCAGCAGGGCTGTCACATCCTCACACTGGGTGCCATGTGGGCTGTGAGTTACCACGTGCTGCTCTAGGTGTCGTGGAAGATGCTTTGATTTCACTCAGCCAGGAGTTTCCCAGCTGGCATTTCAGAGGAGGCAGTTCCCTCTGAGGATGGGCAGGCAGGAATTACAAGCAAAGAGGTCCCTGGAGACAATTTACAGGGGGAGGATGGGGATTGCTCAGTCTGGCTTTCCCTGGGAATTCCCTCTGCCCTCTGTGATGTAGAGTCTGTGATGGGAAGTGAAGCAAAGGCTGCTGGAGTGTGTGTGGTGCCTGAAATTGTGGAAGGACTTTGCTCTTTGGGCGGTACCTCACAAAACTTGCTTTAGACTCAGGTGCAAGGGAAATATTAATGCTTTTTCCACGCTACCCAAAAATTCTCTTGCAACACACTTTGAGCTTTTTTTTGTTTACATAAATGTTTGTTTCTGACAGCGTTCAGAAAGCTTCATGAATTTATGATGTGCTCCAGATTCAAGCCTACCTTTTCCCTTTTCTTTTTTTCCTTCTTTTTTTCCTCTAAAACCACTCTTTCCTCCCAAATTTTGGTGATGAAATGGCAGGAGGAATGCATATTTCAGCAGGCTATTGAGAGGCAATGTAAACACCATCTCTCATGGAAAATCAGTTTGTTCAAGTTCAAAAGCAGCCCAGCCTCTCCACTTGATCAATTTGCCTGTCACAGGAGATGATTTTAAAAGCGGTGATTATGTCCAATCTTGTCTCTTGCAACTTCAGGCAAGGAGAGAAGATGAAGTGTAGCATTTGATTTTAACTCTGATTTTTTTTGTGGTGGTGGTAGAGAGAAGCCAAGGGGTGCCCTGAGGGGTGAGGGATAGCCAGGAACAGAGGGGTTTCCACCAGGCTGCTGTCTGCTGAGTAAACTAATTGGAAACTGCATGTAAACCAGCCCTGCTCATCTCACCGTGCCTGCACCAGCTGGCCTCAGGAGCTGCTCTGCCCCAGCTCCCCTGCAGTGGCAGGAGATGCAGTGGCAGGAAAGCCCTTCAGCAGCTTTGTCACTAAATCTGGGCTTGGGAGGATGCTGTGCCACGTCCTCCTGCCTGGGGATGGTGCTGCCATCTGCTAAAAGGCTGTGCAAGGACCACAGCTCTGCTTTTGGGGAGGGGATGGTGTGAAACCACCCGTGTGGGCAGCTCGAGCTTGGCATTGGTGATGGAAAGAAACAATGGAAAAAACTCCATGGAGGAAATTCAAGCTGGGGCTAAATGGAGAACAGGGATCAAAATCCTCATTCTGGCCGAGCCAAGGAGTTCAGGAGGCTCCAGAAATGTTTTCACAGGTGTGTGTGGAGATGGTGCCTCTGGCCAGGCAGCTGCCCCTGTGCCAGCCCATTTGCCCACTCACACCACCTTGGCAGAGCCTGGGGGCTGAGGCAGCCCTGGGGGAAAAAGCATTTCTGCTAGAGAGGGGAGAAATGTCATCCTCATTACCCCAGAAATAAAACCCTCCAGAAGGTAAAATCAGAGGTGCACGTATCTTTGAGTTTTTTGTTTAGCTTGTATGGAAACATCTCAAAAACAGATGGCAAAGCAGAGATTTATTTCCTGTTAAGTGCAGAGGGCTGGTGCACAGGACCTTATCTGCTTGTGGGCCCTGCAATAAACCTGCCAGCAGGTGATTTAAATCCAGTTTTTCTGATTGGGAGAGTAGTGAAAGGAACAGGGTTTATGTTACTTAGGAATTTTATGGGCAATGTTAGATTTTTAAGATGCAGGAGTGATCAGTGCAGGCTCTGTAGCACTGGAGACGTTCATTTCTTTAATAAAGGATCTTCCTGAGTCAGAAAAATGAGCCATTTTCCATTATTTAGCAGCTGAGCTGCTGTTTGCATGAGTGACAGATGCAGCTACTTTATATCTCAGTTTAGGAGTTGTTGTCAATTAGCCACAGCTCTTGCTTAGCAGCAAGACTTTCTCCACAATGGGCAAGGAGAGCTGTCTAATGGATGCTGCAGCTCTTGAAACAAACATTTATGCTGCAGCTTCAAAAAAAGGATGAAACACACTAAAAATAAGCCAGAGCCCCTGTGTCCTAAAAGGGAGCCCTTGAGCAGATGGAGCAGGTTTCTATGCAACAAGCAGTAATTAGAAACTCACAAAGAGTTGGTAGCTGCTGACTGGTCTTGGGGCCCAGATTTTTGGTTGAAAAAGGAGAATATCCAAGATGAGTTTTGGAAGGAGCTGTCTGGGTGTCTGTGTGGGGAAGGACAGCAGCCACCCAGCCCAGTGCCTCTGTCCTGACTCTGTGGGGACATTTCAGCAGCCTGAGATGTCACTGGGAGCAGCAGGGACTAATAGCACAGGTCTGATTGTCCTTCCCTGAGTGCAGAGAGGGCACAGCACAGTGAGGCAGGCTTTTAAAAGGCTGTCAGAGGCACCCAGAGAGGATGCTGAGAGCTTTGTGGAAGAGCAGAGCTCTCTCAGGGCAGGCTCAGAGGCCTCAGCCTCTCCAAAGCACGGGAATTAGAGCTGGAGGAGCTGGCAGATCAAACTGCCTTTGCCATCCCTGGTGCCTGGGTACAGCCTGTTCCTGAGCATGGCTGCTTTTCAGTGCAGGACTTCTGCTGCTTCCTTGGCACAGAGCTTGGCAGCCCATCAGACCTCTCCTGGATTCCGCCCACACTTCTCCTGCTTTGCCTCATTCCATCATTTGTTGGATGACCTGAGCTCCCAACTTTCCACCCCTACCACCCATCCACAGCAAAATCCATTAAATGGGGACAAATGGTGAAACAGTGAGTGGGAGATGCTCAAAAAAGGAGCTGGATCTGGTATGTAAATAGCCAGCATGTAAATACATTTACAGCTGCAGGTTATTTGGAGAAGAGAGGGCAAGGGCTTGAAACACACATGGTGATGAGCCAGAGATGATGCTCTGAGAACACTCAGAAGGCAGCTCCAGTCACACTATCTAATTCATCTCCCACTAAGACATTCTGCTCCAAGGTGTTTGGAAATAATGGAGTAGCTTAGATACTAACATTATTAAATCCTCATCTCTGACAGCTATGAGAATTAATATACAAAGGTTTCTTCCACTTTTTTTTTTTTTTTCATGCAGCACAGTTACTCATTTTGGGTCCTTTGTGTAGTAGTAGCCCACTGAAAGTTATTAACCTGAATATTGGTGCAAAGAAGGCTCAACTCCTTTAAAGAGGAGAAACAAGCAAGAGATAAACACAAGATAGCGTGAATTTGATTGCAGTTGAGACATTTTTTTTGTTTTCAAATATTAATCATTTATCATTCTTTCACCTGTAGATCTCAAGGGGCTTTAGAGAAAAAAGTGGGCAAAGCCATTGTCTGTCCTCTCCATCATCCCCATGGGGTGCCCTGGGCAGCAGCCCAAAGTCTGAGCCCTGCTGGCAGGGAGAGCAGAGGTGCTGGGTGAAGCTGGGCCCTGGGGTTATTGTTCTGATGGTTTTTGCTGCTGCTCTGGAGGGAGTGGGGCTCACCTTGGGCAGGGGCTGCTTGCTGAGGTTTGTGGCCAGTCTGTTAGCCCAGGTGTGCTGGGCACTGCCTCCTCCCCCACATCTCAGCCCTGGCCTGTTTTGGTGCCCCTTGGCACCCCCAAGATCCATCCCAGGCAGTGCTGAGGCTCTGTAAGGGATCTCTCTCTGCCCCAGGGTTGGCACTTCTTGGTTCTTCTGCTGTGTTTGATTTGCACCAGCCCATTACAGTTTTATGGGAAGCTGCAAGCAGAAATGAGGAGATGGAATTGTTGTTCTTTATTGCTAAAATACAGAGGAGAGCCCAGATGGTGGTGCCCATCCCATCACCTCCTTGGTGTGATGAAGCTGGACCATGGGGATTGGGAGCATCTTTCCAGGAACTGCACTTCTTTTAAACCCCAAATGTCCATTATTGGTTAAAATAAGGTTGTGCACCTTATTTCACTTATTAAGTGTCATAATGAGATTATTGGAATGTGCTGTAAGCCCTGGGGGCACAAGTGTCAGCTCCTGGGTACAGCTTCAGCTCTGTCTTCTCCAGAGTTGGAGCCTCTCCCTGCCTTTCTCAGAGCATACTGCAGCCCAAGACATGACATGTGGCAGAAAGCTTTATTGCATGGGGGAGGCCAAGAGCAGTCATGGCTGTGGCTCCTGCACAACCAGCAAACTCTCAGGTGCTTTCCCAAAGTGCCCCAGGCCCTCTGTCCCCTCACCCCTGCTCCCAGGGCTGAGCTCTGGAGCAGCCCAGCTCTAACACACACCTGCCAAAACTCTCATCCCTTCGATCTGGGAATTGGATCTCACTCCAGTCAGTCTTTGGGACTTCACCATGTGAGTTATTATCTCCAGAACAGAGTTATCTCCCTCAATGGCAGTCTCCTGTTGGAAACAATCTCTTTCAGCAGGGCACTTGCATTTATTTACTGCACAGCTTCTCCCATTAGTGTAATCATTACTCCTTGGATTGGGTTTGAATTCAGAGCATCCCACTGTGGTACTTAAAGAATTAATTACAGTGATGAAAGAATTCCTCTAAAGACTTCTATGAATTGGTCTGGTTGAAGTGTTGTAGCTTTGCTTCAATTGGTGCAGCTCTTGTCAAAGGATGGTGAGAAAATGCATGGGTCAGTGATTTAGATGAGGCAAATTACGTTAGAAAAATTGATTTGATTTAGAAAGTGAGCTTTCAGATCACAGGGAATTGCCTGCTTCTTTCTCTGCCGTGCTGATTCTCCCTGAAGATGAGCAGAGGCAGATAATTCAGGGTTAAAGTGAGTGGCTCTTGTAAAAGGTTTGTCAGGGAGCAGAGGAGAGATGGGCTGACACACATCTTTAGATAAACCATTATTGACCCATACATTGCTATCTGTGCATCAGCTGGGGTTACAGACAGATGGGGATGCTTATAAACACAGTTCATGTGCTTTGCTAAAGAACTGAGCCCTTGTTTTTAGGTTTGGCTTTTCCTTTTTCTCCCCAGAAGTGGTTTTTCCATGCAGCATACCTTCAGAGCTGGCACAGATCTGGCAGTGTGTGCTCTGTGGCTGCCTGGCTCTGTGCTTAGTCATTCCTGGGGCTGGCAGTTTGCTTTTCCCGAGGTTTTTCACTTCCCCGGATCGAACTGAGTGTTTCCTCCTCCTGTCCCTCGCCTTCCCTTAAAGGGGCTGAGTCCCTGCAGTGGGGGATGCCCAGTGTCCCCTCGGGGCATCCTTCCTAAAAAGCACCTTTGGAGCGAGCAGCTCCCCTCCCTGCTCGCTGAGGGGTTTCTCCCGAGCTCTTCTCCCAGCCAGCTGTTTGCCCAGTGGGATTGGTGGCTGTGAAAGCAAAAGCTGCTGGCCAGGGACCCACATTGTTCCTGACAATTCCTCAGTGGCTTTGAAGGGGAGCAGGGATGGACCTGGCAGCGTTTCAGTTTGCACTTGGGAAAATCTGTCTTTACAAAAAAAAAAAAAAAGTTAAGGGGGTGACTTTAGCCTAGCATTGCTTTTTGTTTCTTTCTCACCTTGCAAAACCCTCTACACTGCAGATTGAGAGAGCTCATTTTGGTCTGTCTAGCACTGGTGGTATTTGTCTCCATCACTCACCAGCTCCCTGGCATGAAAACCCAGGGGCTCTGCTGTGCACAGGGTGGGCACAGAGAGGGGCAGGGCCCGTGTGGACCCACACGCGGGCACGGGGCTGTGTGCCCGTCCCTGGGCTTGCAGAGAGCCCAGCCTCAGGCTGGCGAGCGAGATGACAAGTGCAAGGAGAGAAATGATGCTGGGGAGAGCTGGAACGGAGCCTCCCGCCAGCAACCGAATTCCAGGCTGCAAAAAGAAGTTGCAAAAGTAGCAATCCATCTGTCCACTTAGTGGGAGAAGCCTAAGATCATTTCACAGTAATCAGCCCCCTGGTGTTCAAAAAAAACCCAACCAAAAATACTGCAGGTTTTTGCTTTACTGTGGGTAACTGGCAAATTCCAAAGCAAATTAATGTTCTCAGAGGCCGTGGGGCTTTTTTTTTCCCCTCTTTTTGACAAGTAGGGGTTGTATCAAGTTAAAAATTACATAAGAAACAATAGACTCACTTTGCTTTTTTAGATAAGCTTGCTTTTGCCATGCATTTCAGACATCTTCTGTCCTCACTGAACCTCTCTGGTTAACTAGCAGCAGAGTTATTGACTAGTGGGGGTTTTTCTGCAGGGTGACCATCACTGACCCTGCAGTGGAACATTCCCAAGGTGATGCTTTGTGCCATGCTAAAGCTGCTTGGCTGGATCAGTGTCTCCATTAAAAGCCACAATACTCAGGGATTTTAATTTGATTGTAAAAACCTGCTCCAGGCACTACAAAGTTTGTGTTTGTTTATTTATTTATTGTAATCTCACTTTATTCTTCCTTTCCCCTTAACTGTGAGGGCACAGAGGAAACAGGTTCCAAAGATGATTCTTGCTTATGTGAATTGAGAAGCACTGAGCTGGTGAAGATCACTGATCTCTGCCTCTGGAAATGTTCATTCAGATTAAAGGAGAGGTGGCAAACAGGGAATTTGAACATGCCAGGCTTGAAGGTGTCCATAAGGAGCCTTCTTGCAAGACATTACTGGACTGATTTGCCAAAATAAGAGTGTTGGTCTCATACTGATACTCAACTGTGAGGGACAAAAGTCTCTGTAACAATTTAAAGTTAGGAAGTGTGTGTTTTTGTGAGGTAATCCTCTAATGCACACTGCCAAATCACAGGTGATCACAGAGTCTATTTATTAGCAAAGGAATCAAACAAATTCATATTCATAATAACAGCCCCTCCCATCCCTCACTTCCTGTGGTAATTAGCTTGAATGGCTGTTAAGCACTGATTGACTTCTTAAATTCAGTCTGGGGTCATTTTTGTGGGGAGGGGTCTTAAAAGGAGGAAGTAAGGTGAGGCTTCCTCACCCTGAGCTCCTGACCTTTTCTATCACTGACAATACAAATGATTTCTGGGGATAGTCCAGTTTTTCACAGAATGGGTTTCTGGTTGCATTGTTCATGTTCCTTTGGATCTGCTCACTAGTTTTGTCTTTTCCCATTGTAAGCCCAACTGAGCAAACATAAGATGACAATCAATTATTTAAGTTTCAGATAACTACCTCAAGTCCAGTTTTCTTTCTAACTCTTAATTATTTTCAGCAAGGTCTATCTATCCACTTGTTCTTAATTAATTCTAGTAAATAACTAACTTTTAACTAAAATCCTAATTTTTCTAAGATTAGTGTTTCAGCACAGAGATGTTGAGGGTGGTGTTTCCTCATGCCAGGTGTGGGTGGCACATCCCCACAGCCCCTGGGAGGATGTCCCTGCTGTCCCCAGCCAAGGCTGCAGCCACCTGGGGCTTTTTGGGAGCAGAGCTGCACCTGAGCACACGAGTGAGGCACAGCAGGAGTTTGCTGTGGCACCAGAGCTGCTGAATGGCAGCAGATACTTTGCTGCTACACACCAAATTGTAATTAAAATTTGCCATCCTGATTAGGTGAAGCATTTAAATTAATTTGCAATTTTTTTTTCACCCTGTATTGTGTAATTAGCAACATATGATGCTTACATTAGCTCAGTTAAAAGTTATAATTAATTTGCACATCAAGGCCTCCCCATGAATCAGCAGAGAGCTCAGAGTGGAGCCCACATGGTCCAGGGGCACCTGGAGGCTCCAATGAGGTGGTTCCTGGTGCTGCAAGGAAACAGCATCCCTGTGTCCCCAATAAATCCAATCCCTGTGTCACTCAAAAAATGACACTGTGACCTTTGCCGGGGTGTGGCCTTTCCTTTCTTGCCTCTAAGCTGGGGGTGATGCATCCTAGAGCTGACCATGCAGTTGGGAGCACTGAAAAGTCATAAAATATATAAAATATATTAAACATTGTTCTAAAGTGTTTCAGCCAAATTCTGATTGTTTTTACCCAGTTTAGTCTTTGATTAGCATGAGTTTTGCCTGAAGGCTTTGTAAGTCAGAGTGGAGCTCTAACTAGTAAAGAACCTTGTTCAAGGAAGCCAAAACCAACAAGAAAACTACTATAAGCTAATTATAATGAATGTCTTCTTTCTTTCTTATCTAGTCATAATATTGCCTTTCTTTCCACCTTCTGCTGAGCTGTGAAAATATTCTGCAAAATGATATTTTTGAGTAGATGGAAAAGTACACCCCTGTCAACAATATTTTTCTATTGTTCATCAGAGACAGGCTTCACAACAGAAAAGATCTGTGCTGCAAAAGTACATCAGCTGCAAACAGCTTATTCAAAGTCATCTCAAATAGCAGAGAGAGTTTCTGAGTTCCTGCTCCAGCTGAAGTTGAAATGCAAAATGCAGCTTCTAATATTTCAGAAACATGAAAGGTGCAGGTCATGATAATGTATTGCCATTTTCACAAAAGATGGGTTTTATATGAAAGCTTCCAGTGGAGAAAGGTCTGGAGGAGTCAAAACATTTCCATCTTGTTTAAGTTCCTGTGTGAGGGTCCCATCTCCTTCCCTGGGCACTGTGGGGGGCACGGGGCTGAGTGGAAAATGAGTTCCCACCTTGTCTGTTCATGCACCTGTCTGTGCACCTGGGTGCTCTGATGTTCAGTTGGTGGGGTGTTAAATGTTTCACTTTTCCAACCATCAGTTTCAATTGAATTTCATAAGCCATTAAAGTTCTCTGCTGCTTTCTTTGCTCTTCCAGTTATGTGAGCTCCAGCCATTTAGCTGTGGGTCCTGAGGCATGATTGCTCTGTGAAGCAGCAAAAGTAAATTGGTTCCTGATGTAAAATCTTCTTTTATATATATGTGTTATTTTTTTTTTTTATCTCTCTAAGTCACTGTGGTGTTACAGTGTTGGGCTGATGATGGGGATCTTCAAACTTGGATTTTTCTGGATCCCCCCCACAGCATCTTTTTAAAAGCTTTTGTGCCTGGCTTGAATGGCAAAGACTTATAGAGGAAGAGGGTTTTTTGTTGTTGTTTATATATTTATCTTTAGAATCATGGTGGAAAGATTGGACTGGGGTTTTGGGTTTTCTCCCTGTAGAAATGTTTATGAAGATGATAGTTATTTGGATCAAAAGAGATCTTTTGGCAGTCCTCTGACTTTGATTCAGTACTGGCAGTGCAACAAATAATGAAAAAGCAATAATTTCCCCTTCTCCCACTTTTATTCTCAGGATAAATGAATGGTTAAGATCTCTGTGCTCAAAAATAATTGCTCATGGCTTTTACAGAAAAAATGAAAATCCATAACACTCACCCTTTAAATAGATGATTTGATCTTTCCTGTTGGTTTGTGTTTTGAACTATTGAGTGTCTTTGCTGCCAGTCTGAGGCTAAACTGGACAAAGCTGATGTGCAGGCTTTGCAGACTGAGTCTGTGGGAAGGAAATCTGGATAAGTAACTGCACCACTTTGGGCAGCAGTTCCCATGGTGGGAGTTGAGCAGTGGGCATGAAGCAGGGCCTTGCTGTCAAGGTCCACTTTTTGCACAGCACAAAGTTAAACAGTCTGACAGAACACAGAATGAATGGGAAAAAAGGAAAACTTTAATTTGCCACGTGATTTTAAAGTAGCTCAAGCAATTCCTAAAGTGTGAGTGACTGCTGGGACCTGCTGGGCAGCTCAGTGTGCTCCTGCTCCAGCTGCCTGGGGCTCCATGAACAGACAGAGGTGTCCACCAGAGCTGTGCCAGGATTTCTCTTCTTTTCTTTCCTTGCCTCTATGGCAGTGCATGTGAGGATGAGCTGCTATATTTTATATATTCCCTCCCTAGCAGCCAAATGGTGCTGAGCAAGCAAGCTCAGCTGTCCATCCCAAGGACTGTGCACTTCACCTTCCTGGAGCACAAACCTCCCATCGTTTCCAGCAAAGCCAGGCATAAAAGATTAGGCTGGGCCTGTACTCTTTATTTGGGAATAACTGCAGCAGCTCCTTTTTTTGTTTTTAAATCCTGCTAATTGGTGCTCTCAGCCTCAGCTCCAGCTTAATGAAGGCTGCTGTCTGGGAATCATCACAAACAGTTATGGAAATGCATTTAAATGCTTAAATCTGTTGTACTTTTCTCTTTATGGGCTTATTCTTTCAAAAGCATAACTATGCCCAGGGTTCCTCCATGCCCAGGGTGATTTATTTCCATGAGCCCTGTGGTGGGGCTGTGGCACCTGTGCAGCACAGAGGGTACAGGGAAGGTTTGTGCTGAGGGATTTTTGGTCTGTCTGCTCCAGATGGGGCCTTGAGAGAGCACCCAGCTTCCCTCCTGCCCAGGGCAGAGCAGCCCTGCTCCTCTGACCTGCCCAGCTCCAGCACCATTCACACAAACCCTGTTAAATGGGCAGAGCTGCTGGAGCCACTGCACCCCTGGTGTCAGTCTGTCTGGCAGGCAGTGCACGTCTGTCCCTCTGCTCCTCCCAGTGAGAACTCTGCACAGGGGCAGAGCAGGTTTCAGCTAAAGGCAAAGGTCTCTTGGTGGGTTTTCCCATCCTGGCTGTGGCTGTAGCCACACATTCTCCAGCTCTGGAGAGGTGTGAGCCAGCTGCACCTGGGAGGGATCTGGATGAGGGTTTGTGGCTCCTCCAGAGGCAGAGGAGCACCATCCAGTAAAACAAGTGCTTGTGTTCAAAGAACAACGTGGGATATTGTTTATTTGTGCTCTGGTTAGAGGGGAGAGGCAAGTGGTCTAATTCCTGCATTTTGAGAGCAACATTGAGCCTGTGTGATGGACAGGGATGATGAGAGGAGACTGCTACAAGCCAAAAGCAGCAAACCCATGGAGCAGAGCTAGAGACAGCTTTAAAGCTATGAACATAATTACCCGAGGAGCCTGCCAAGGAACCAGATGCTGGAAATGAAAGAATAACTTCCATGGCTTGGCATCTGTCTGCCATGCAGGGAGAGCAGGAGAAGCAGGGGAGCTGCATGCAGGGCTGGGAAATGGTTGCTCCATTGCAAAATGGGTACCTTCAAAATATTTAGTGTATACAGGCATTTCTGTATGGATGAGAGTGAATGTGTTGGAAAGAAGGGAAGAGAGGTCAATGTGCTTGTCCTGTGGGCAGTCTGACCGTGTTCTGCAGGTTTGGTGTCACTGTTATGTGGTTGGTTGGCTGCTGGGAAGATCTGGGTGCTGTGGCAGCTTAAGCAGGTGGTGATAAATGAGGAAGATGTGACTGGGCTGAATTGTGAACCTTTGGGGATCCATTTGTGCCCAGAACCCTACAGAGCACTCTTATTTTCCATGCATGGATGAGCTCAGTTGATATTTAAAATAAGTGGCTGCATGTGACTTGTCTGAGGTCAGGTCACTCTTGGCAGTGCTCTAGTTTCAAAAAACCAAACTAGAAAGTTCCTGCTATTTCTTTCCCCAATTTATTTTTACAATTACTGTTAAAATAATTGCAGTCCTAGCAAAGGTAAACAGCTGGGTTCGACATAATCAGTACATAAACAATATCCATCATTTATGTGGTATAAAACCTCTGCTACACAGCAGATTCCTGAGGCTGCATCCTAGGGGGAAAATAGAAAACCTTTATGGGAAGGGGAGCAGAAAATCAGCTGGGCTCCTCATGGATTGAGTACATGTGGATAACAGCAGTGGTGCAGTCTCCTTTCTGCACCAAACCCCCCAGAAAAAGGTGGTGATATCAGAGCTGCACGTGGGGCATCTTCAGAGCCAAGCCAGTGCTGCTTCCTGGGGTGCAGAAACATAACTTGCCTCTCCCAGCTGGGAAATAAGGGCAGGCAGCAGTGCTTAGAGGGTGTGGGGCAGTTCATGTGGTTCCAGGCCAGGACTGCAGTGTTTTCACTCCAGCAAGAGGAGCTTTGCTCATGGCTTAGAGATTTTTTTGCTGTTTTAATAACCTTATTTTTTACTCCTATTTGGCTCTAATCAGTGGAAAATCAATGAGATGGACATGTGAGTGGGATGGAGGGTTTGGGAGTGGGGGGCACCACCAGCATCCCAAGAGCCTGGCAGGGAGCAGGAGGAACCTGGAGGTGATTGGGGGTGAGCTCAGCTGCTGCCTCTGCACACTCCAAACCTGCTGCATGTGCATCTTTCTATGCAGCTGTGGCTATTTTGCCTCAAAATAACAAACCTTTTCTGCAAGCAGGAGTTGGGGGAGGTCTCTGTACTGCTGCAGCTTGGGGACACAGTCACATGCAAGTCAGAGAGCCACATCTTGTTGAGTGCTGAGTGACTCTGCTTATGAATATAATAAACCAGAGGAACACACTGTCACGACAGTCTGCAGCGAGAATCCAGGGGATTGTTTTAACCAAAGCACATCAAATCTTTCTGTCTCCTGAAAATTGCACCCTGGAGGTATGGGCTGGAGGGTAGGAGGGGTAGGAGCATTTACCAAGGGTTTGTTGGAATTTTTATGCATATCATGGTCTCAGAGCAGTGCTTTGCTGTCTGGGGTTTTATATCTTCCCACCACTGTAGTTAAGTTCCTCAGACATGATAAGAAGGAAAACATTCTCTCTCTCCGTTTTATTTTTTTCTCCCTTCATTCTCTATTTTCAAGATGAAATTTTCTCTGCTGTAGCACTGATACAAGACCTTTTCTTCAGATGTATTATATGAAAACATGCTGTCATCCTCTCTGAAAGCTGTGAAGTGTGTGCATGTGTATGCATATTCTATATACTCAGGCATACATATATTCTATATACAGAGATACATGTGTGTACACATAGGGTTTTCTCTCTCTCAGACAAAATAGGCTTTTCTCACCTTTTTAACAAAAACTGAGTGTTGTTAGTTGGTGGAAGGTAACATTCTCACAGGGTCCCTCGATGGGCTCACAGCTGGGATTGATTCGAGGGTGAGGGCACTGCTCCCCTGCACCCCTGACTGGGATTTTGGTCACTGGGGGTGTGGGTAGGTTCACCAAACCCTTGGGGAAGACCTGGTGCTGATCCCCTCAAGGTATTCTGTGCTCTCTGTAAATGCTGAGTGCATTGGGCTGGTCCTTCTGCTCTGCCTGGGAGTGGAGCTGGAGCAGCCCAGAGCAGAGGATGTGTCTGTCTCCCCTTTGCCACCCTCTGGTGAAAAGTGTGCCCACATCTCCCTGCATTTCCTGTGTGCTGCCTTGACACACAGGCAGCTCTCCTCTTTTTCTAATCATGAAGAGGGTTCAACACATTGTCTCAAAGCTTTTTTTTTTCCTCAACAGGGAGGTTCCTTGAGGCAGTAATTGACTCTTTCTTTCAAGCAATGGCATTTTACCTGGGAAAGCAGCCAGTTGGTATTTTCAGCACAGCAGAATTCTGCCTTGCTTTGAAAGGAGGTGGTTCCAGATCCTCCTTGGCTTTTTTTTTCCCCTTAGGATGATGTCATTTTACTTTATGCACTCTCTACCATGCTGCACAAGATCTCTCCAGCTCTTTCTTGGAAACACTTCCATTAGACAGGCATTTAATTTTATAAAGCAGCACCTGCAGGAGCAACAGGTGAATAATCTGGAGTCCTCAGCTGCATCATGTTGGGCAACTGAAATGTCCTTTAAGTGACCCTGAAGGGAAGGCTGAATTATTTCTGATGGTTTTTTCTTTTCCATGAGAAACCATAGAATGGATGTGTGATAACACAATAGAAAGTGAAAAAGATGCTGGATATGGACAAGAAAACTAAAGAGACCAGGAGAGAGAGATTTCCAAAGCAGAAACAAACTGTTCTTTGTTTTTCATGCCAATTTATTGTATTCTTGAAAATTGCCTCAATTTAACTTCAGGGGAGAGAAGAAGCTACAGAGTTGCTGAAAGGCTGCATCCTATTTTAGTAAGTTTGCTCTACTTCAGATTTTTATCTAGAGGGGCTTTTTAATGGTACTTTCTACCAGCAGTTCTCCACACCTGTTTATTTTTTAAAAGCACTCTGCAAGCTGCAGGAAAAGGATGCTCAGCACAGCTTTCCCTGTTCTGCAGGTAGAGGGAACTGGCAGAGATGTGCAGTGACTTTGGTCTCTGCCAGAGCCAGGAAAGGAGATGAGCCTTGAGCCCCTGGATCCTGCCCAGCAGCACAGAACCCTGCTGGGAGTCATCCCAGTGTGACTGGGGCAGGAGGGGTGGGCTGAGCTGGTCACCCTGCTCAGCTCAGCCTTGTGTTATGTGCCCCTGTGTGGCAGGAATGAGAGCAGTGCTGGATATTTGGGATTATGTACACCTTGTATAGCAGAGGCATGAAACCTTGACAGACTTGTGTTGGCAAGGATAAGGATTTGACAGGAAGGGCTCACAGATATGTTTGTATAACAAAAAGATCTTTCAATGTAGAATCTGAAGAAGGAATAGAAATGATAGCAAGTTTTGATATAGAAGAAAAAAAATTGCTGAGCCAGTCTAACTAAAAAAGCAAATAAATTAAAAAAAACTTTTATGACTCTGAGCAAAGGATAAATCCACCTCAAACAAAAGATGTTTTTACCAAGCAAAAAGATTTTCACAGACAAACAAAAATGCCATGTTGCAAGTTGTGCTGGTTGTACATGGAAGTCACTTAAGAAGAAGGCACACACACACACAGAGGTTTTTTCTCTGTGAGAACTTCTCTGTGAGTTGATTGGGACCAATCAGAAGTTGATTTAATAATTGACAGCTTGGAAAACTGATTAGAAAAGTTACTTTACCTCCAAGACACAAGCAAACCAAGACACAAATAAAGAAAAGAGCTCAACATTTTCCACTGCAAGAAAACCAAAAACAACTTCTGGCTTAAACTGCTCCTGGTTGCTGTTGGGATTTATCAGTGCAGGGATGGGCACTCAGGGATTATTGCTCAGAGCCAGTGCCCTGCATGTCCCTGTCACACACCCACCCCACTGTCCCCTCCTGATCTCCCCATGCCATCCCCTGGGGAGTTTGCAGTCAGGAAATTAGGCAGAAAATGGCATTGCCTGTTGCTGGTGGGAGGTGGTGGCACAGGACAGCTCTTTGCTGGGAATTGATGCTCATGGCTATTGATTGGAAAGCACTTTGCATTGCACTGAATGTCAGTCTAGTTAGTTCATAAATTTATGGATGTCATTCTGCATTTGCCACAAACTTTCCTGCTTTCTGTCATTTTTATCAGGAGAGTTTGAAAAAAAAAGGCAACGTGATCTGAACAAATGGGGCTATGGGAGTGAGATCCTAGCTTTTTAATTTGCATTTATTCTATGTCTTGAAGAGCAGTGTTCAGCTACCTCTGCTTTCTAATTTTGCCTTTTAACATGGTGTGAAGCCCAGGGAGACTCGTTAGATGTTGATATAATGATATTGGTAAAATATTGGTATTTGGAAATGATTGTCAGATAACTTTCATTTTCTGTGCACAAGTGCACAGTAAACACACATTTATCTAATACTTTGGAGACAGCTTTAGTCTTTCAGATATACACTGGGTAATTGAAAACAAATGTTAGCTTCTCTTTAATAGTGCTCCACAGTAGTCACAGTGCAGTGTGACCGAGTTTTCATTTTACTGTTCTTCAGAGACGTTTGAAGTATGCAGCTGCTTAAATCTGAGCTGACTCTGAGCTCTGTAAAATGCACTATTGCAGCTGTTGGAGGAGAGTCTGGTGTGCTGGCTCCTCCAGGTAATGCCTGCCCTGTTCCAACTGGATGCTCTCCTTGCAGCTGACCAACTTCCTGGGCTGAAATTTGATAAAATCTTCATTAGCAGAGGCTCTAGTGTGGCACCTGGCATCCGGGAGGCACCTTGGGGTGTGGTCGTGCCCAGCAGGGTGTCCAAGGGCCACACTCACCCTGCTGGGGGCTGCTTTGTGCAGCAGAGGGGAGCTGAGCTGCATTCAGAGCCAGCACTGGTCCTGCACACCCTGTCCCCAGGGGGACACTCAGTGGCTGTGCTGTGGGGACAGGACTCCAGGGGCAGCTTGGCTGGGCTCTGCACAGAGCATCCACCCTGGAGCAGCACCCCAGGGCGTTCCACAGGCAGCCAAAACCAGCAGTGCCAAGTCTGCATCTTAACCTGTTGGAAAAATCCTATATAAGAGCATGTACTGGGGAGGGTTGGTGCTTTTAGCCATTTCCTTATTGCCATTGCTTTGCCATTGCCTTTGAGACTGATGTGCTTTGTAATAAATCACCTTTTTAACTATTAGCTGCTTGGCTTATTTAAGATAACCTGACAGAGTAGGAGCCAAGAGCTCCTGAGTTTGGTGCCATAGAGCATTGGAGGTCAGAGAACCTCACACCCTTGCATATGGAATTTGGGCTGATGATGCTGAGGAGGAGTGTGCCACATGTGGGATGGATCTTGTCTAACAATTAGTCATCCTGAAGAGGTGCTTGGGCTCTGCTGCTCCAGAGGCAGTTTGTCCTGCTTTGACCCTGGTGTGAGTGCCCAGGGAGAGGGGATCCCTGGGCACTGCTCTGGGCAGGGATTTCCAGCCCTGTGTGCCCTCACCCAGCCCTGGAGCAGAGGAACATCCTCCTCCCCTGCCACCCCCTCGGGTGGGGCAGGGACCCTCCAGCTGTGCTGTGCTGTGGCCACCACACTGCTCTGCAGAGCACCACAGGTTTGCTCTTGGCAGAACAAACCACTGCTGAACAATGGAACTAATGAAGAGATTTGAAGTGCATTTATCCTTTGAAAAGTGACTCTAAATATAGTGCTGTGGAGTTCAATATCTGTCTCTTCAAGACATTTAGATCAAATGTACCCATTTTGAGACTTCTGTGTTTTTTCTATTTTTTTTTTTTTTGTCTGTAAACCCAATGGCCTTCCCCTGGGAATTTACATTCCAGTTGAGGTCCTTTGGACTCATGAATCACTTCCAGTCACAAAGGCACCATAGTGCACTTGGGATGTGGGTAATTATGTTAGTGTTCAGCAGGGCAAAGCAGAGCCCAGCTCGCCTCCCTCCTATTGTATCAGCTTCTGGTGCTGTCTTGGGAATAGTAATAACAGTAGTAGTAGTAATAATAAGAATAATAAAAGGGCTGCCACGAAAGCCAGGGAATCTGACTCAATGCACACAGGCAAGAGAGGCTGAGGAAGCAGCAGCACTTCCCAGGTGCTCCCCTGCCAAGTCTTTACAGCCCTCAGCCTTTTTTTGGATGAGCTGGGGCCATGATCAAGCAGTGGCTTCTTTTGTGAGACAGTTATATCTAGAAGGCCATTCTCATACACTGAATAAAAATGGAAATTCGTCCCCAAACATCCACATTCATTTGTAAAACAGTTAAGAAATGAAAACTGTCAACACCTGAGACTGAGAGCCCATCTGGCCCCCTGAAAGAGAACAATTTTCCCTCTGCTGATCTGGGCCAGGTATATAAATGTGATGGGCAAAACAGCAGCAGAGGTGCCTGGGCTCATTTCTGTTTGCATCCATCCACTAGAGACTTCTTTTTAAGGATTTGCTCTGCTCCTGAATTGTCATCTTACCATAAAAAGGGAAATAAATCCTTTTGTTTTCCCTGTGCTGCCATTCTCCCCAGATCTGTGCCAGAATGGTGAAGTTCTCTGCCCATCGTGGTGAAGTTTGGAAATCAACTTAACCCGTGCCTTGCCATGCACCCTGCTGAAATGAAGTGCTGAAGATTTGTTCTGTTCATTAAATCAAACTAGTAGGGAAAAGGTCACATTCAAATGTGTTATTTTCCAAGAGTGACATATGCTGTTGACTCACACAAATATGTCTCCTCTGGAGAGTCCCCCGTGTGAGAAATCTCAGAGCACTTCATCTTCAGTCCTCAATGAGAATTTTTCTTCTAGCAGAGCTATTCAAGACTCTGATCTTAATTCTCAAAAACCCACAAAAGGCGTCAAACTGCACAAACCCAATATTTGATATGTTAATAACCAAATGCAACCTGAGGAAATGCACTGTGCTTCCCTGGCTGCTGTTTATTGCCATCCCTGTTACCTTGGTAGCAGTTTCTGATGCATCCCTGGATAATAGCATGCACACACTAATATGACAAATGTGCAGAGCACTGGAGCATGTCTGTGCAGGTGAAATTAGGAGTATTTCTCTTTTTGCTTTTTCCTTCTGCTGTTCTCAAGGCTGTGAGCTCCTTAGAAGTGATCTGCTGGCTCGTGCTGTCACAAGGGTGGTGTTAGTGTGGCACTGCCAGGAATGACCTGAAGGGCTCTGCTCTGCTTTGGGGTGCAGCAGTTGTGCTGTAGGAGCAGAAATGGCATTTTCCCTTTTATTTCAGTGGACAACTAGCAGCCTGTTGTGGCATGTGGCAATTGTATTTTCCTTCCTCTGTCCTCTATGTCAAGGAGAAACCTCTCTGAGGTGATTTGTGCTCAAGTCTCTGCTGTGCAGGCTGTGTAAGGAATGGATGACTTGGAAATCCCAATTATTTTCCTGCTCTTGGACAGTCTTTTGAAAGATGCTCTCAATTGCCACATCTCATGGTTTTAATACTTTGTTTCAGCAGAAAATGCACAACTTTCTCCTCTTTGTGCAGCCCTGAATGGAGGGATGGAGGCTTGAAAAACTGGATTTACCTTGGTGGGTTTGGGGACTAAATGAAGCTGAAAGGTTTGAAATCCTGACCCAAATCAATTTTTCTTCCTGTCCAGACAGTTCCCCTCTCCCAGCAGAGGCAATTGCCATGTCAGCTGGGCAATTTAGAGCTGTCTCAGGTGGTGCTGTCACACCTGTTCCACATGGGGATGGTTCAGTGATGGTTTTGAAGGTTCCTGTTCTATTTCTAGTGCTGCACCAAGTTCAATAAAAAATGTTTACAGCACATGAATGGCAAAGGACATCACAAAATGTATATAATTATAATTGTGTAATTAAACAGATACAACATATACATATATATAAAAAATATATAATTGTGTGTGTATATATATATATATATATATAATTGTAAAACTAAATGTATATAGTATATAAAGGGACATCAAATATATAATTCCAGTTGGGTATTTATTTATGCTCAGGTAGGAGGGGCTTCCTGGGTGTATCTTGTATATCCTGGATTATTTTGTGATGTCACTCACAATAAATAATGGGGTTGGTGCTTTTCCCACAGGCAGGATTTTCCACATTGATTTGGATTCCTCAGCTTGCACATGTCTCTGGTCTGCCAGCTGTACATTCCTTGTGTTGCCCAGTTTATTCCCAGTGAGCAGGAGTTTGAGGGAAAATGCAGAGTTGTGTCTCTCCAGTGTAAATGAGCATTGGGCAGGGATTGATTTCTGGGATTGGTTAGGGATTAGTGGCTATATTGGGAGCTTTAAGAGTTAGCTACCTTTAAAAAAAATCATATAAAAATTTGGATTTTCTGATGGAAAATTTTATGGGAAGCAGAGAAAATAATAAATCTGCCAGGCTCTGCTCAGCAAAGTCTTTCTTCCCTGCACTCAAATATGGCCAAGTTTAGCTGCTGACGTTCCTCAGAATGAGGGCTGGATCTCCAAAAGCTTGTCCAGCTCTGGGAGTCAAGCTCAGTCCTGCAGGATCCTGATTTTTTTTTTTTTTTTTGCTTTTGCTACCAGAGCATCCTTGCAATATCATCATGAATGCTCAGTGAGTCCAACTTCAACCAGAATTTTTCAGGCTGGCATGTTTTTGCTCCCACTGTGGGAAAGGAGAGGCTGCTTGGAGCTGAGTGGGGAGGCAGAGTGTGCCCAAATTTTGGTTTTAGGGCTGTTATTTCCTGCAGGGCTGTGCTCTGGTGGATATTTAGGTGGAGCCCAGCTGTTTCCTGTGGGTGCCACTGGATGGGAAATCTTTGGCCATTTGATTCTGAGATGCTTTAGCTTGCTGCTCTCGTGGAGTTATGAAATTCTGTAGAAATGCTGACAAATTAATGACTTGGAAAAAACAAGCTTTCATAATGAAAATGTCAGAGTTTGGAGACCTGCTCGGTGGCTGGGAGAGTCTGGTGGTTTTTTCCATTGATTATGAACGTGCTGGAATTTGGAGCTTTTCTCTGCAGTATTTTATGGCACTTTATATACTTGGCATAACAAATCAGGTCAGTGCCTTTACTATCTGCTTGTGCAACATGTAGCTCCTTGGAACTGCAGGGCAACATTTAAAATTTGCACAGAAATTGGAATTTAGCTGTGAGGATTTGAGACACTTATTTTGCTTGGATTATGCTCCTGTTTATCAGCATCGGAAGGTATTTGAGAGACCTAAAAATTGAATTCTAGGTTTTGCATTTGAAAAAAAAAATCTGTTAGAATTAATTTCTCTTTGGGGAAGTTGGATATTGAGTATAGATCTGACTCTCCTGTGTCTGCAGAAAGAGGATAAAGGATAAACTAAGCTTATTCTTAAAAGGCACATAATAAAAAAATAAGTTTTTTTTAAAAGTCTATTAGACTGCTTTGAATCAACAACAGTGAACTGGGAACTTCTGAAACTTTTTAGAACAGATTGTGCTTGCTATCTTTTTATTTCTGTAAAAACTAAAACTTAAAAAGAGAGGAAAAAGTAGCCACAAATGAAAACACTGAGTCAACTGTTAACTATCATTTTTGATTAAACCCTTTAGTGAGGAGCCTGTGGGAGTTGGCTTGAAGAAGGATATTATTATTACACTGCTTTATAGCAATACCAATTTTTAACCACAGAATCTGTTCCTTAGGCACTAAATACTGGGGAGAGCAAAGAAAATGAAGATTCTGAATTACATAAAGCTGATGCAAATACATTTATGGGATGATCTTTCTCTGCTGGTGAGAGAGTAAATGCTAATTTACTTTTGCTGTCCAAACTGAGCTGGAGTGACAGGCACACCTATGGTGAATGTTATGACCTCTGTGTTGTGCTGCTGTGCTCCCTCCCAGAGCTGGTAGCATTTTGTGGAACAACAAAGCACTTTCCATTTACATAAAGGCTTTCCAGCTCCTCTCTTGAATATGTGATTCACTTTGGAGAGGTGCAGTTGTCTAGCAGAGCAATGGCTGTTGCACTTAGTAATGTATTTTGAGATCTTTGAGACTGGAAGATGCTATCAAACTCTATGATGTCTGTTATTTTAATTTTATGTTCTGCTCTATACAGTCCTGAAGCCTAATATATCTTCTATTCTGCTAGAGGGAAGTGGCTTCTTTTTAAGGTTTTACAGGCTGTTTCTGTTGTGCAGTGGAATTCAAATTAGGAATTACTCTGTTCTATTCAGAAGAGAAAATCTTGTGTTAGGATGGAGAGCTAGGCAAGGCTCAGTGGCAATAAAACCATGAGGGAACTGGGTCCATGGCACTTAGACACCTGCTGTATACTGATTATTGCAGGGACTCATTCTGGGTCTTAAAGAATGCAGGTCCCTTCCAGATTATTTGGTGTTCCTTCTAAACAAGAAGGTTTCTCTTCAGCTCTTCCCTGCTATTCCTGGGGCACAAAGTGCTTCAAACCTTGCCTTGGCTTTGCAATGAAAAACCAGGTTCCTGCTGTGTGCTCAGAGCCTGGAGCTCGATGCCAACCTTTAGGATGATGGATATGTGCCTGACACCTGCATTGATGAATATTGATCTGGGAAAACTGATGAGGGGCCTGGGCTGGAGTGGTCGCTGTGCCTGGGACCAGCTGCAGCCTTATCTCAGCTTAATTGATTATTGAGGGTTTGTCTGCCTTGCAAGGCAGAACAAGCTCTTATTAGATTTGGTCTTTAATGGCAGAGCAGTTACCTGAGGGCAGAGCTGCAGTGTTACAGCCTCTGGATGTTTACTGGCTCCTCCCTTCCCTGAATGCTGCTCAAGGTGACTGTCAAATCCACAGCCTTTCCTGATGAAATGTAGAAACTGTAAATCTCTCTTTTTAAAATTTTTTTCCCACTCTGTTCTTTTTATCTCCTAGTAATCGTTCCCCTTAGGATTGGCTGCATGATATTAAAGAATTTTTTTCTTGTTGTGCAATTAGTTTCAAAAAGGCACATTGACCCTGGGGTGCTGGGGAGGCCAACAAAGACCTTGGCACTGCTGCTGGGGGGCTCTTTTGGAGGCCTTGGAGGTGAGGATGTGCCATGAGCCAGGTCTGCCTCCCACCCCATGTGAAAATTTGTGCCTGGCTGCTCCCAGGTGATGTTAAACCTCTCATCTGCCCTGGGAAGTGAGGATGGAAGCAGCAGCATGAAAAAAATTAAGCTCCAATAAAATATTTAAGCACCTAAAGCCCTATTATGATCTTTAGTAAAGCCTGTTTTGGTGAAGCCAAACTTACAATATTTGACCAGAGTTGCACAGGAGTCTGTTGATACCAAACTTGGGTTTTCCAGCTCAAAGCCAGTTCCTCACACAGAGAGCTCTGTGGAATTTGTGCAAACCTTTCTGGGCCCCTGACTTGTCTGGATGGACTGGACACAAGAACAGCTTAGTGAATTTAGCAGGGTCAAATTTTCAAGGAGGCTGGGAAAAAAAAAACCAGCAAGAGGGATGTGCTTGAGTATGGAAATCAGAGGTGTTCTACTATTTTTAATAGGTTTGGAAAGCCTGCAAGCTCTGAATTCTTGCTTTTCTTGAATATATCCTACATGTTGTAAAGCAATCTAGCCTTGTTTTAATGCAGAACTCTGTGCTGTAACTCCACAGGAACAGAAAACTGGGAAAAAACCATTTTGTGTTTTCAGCAAGCCTGCAGTGACTGAGTTGCTATGGGTCTTCTTTTGCAAAGTTACAGAAGTGAAAGGTAGAAAAGTTCTTTTCAAGCCTCCTATGTTCCATTCAGAAAAGCAAATCTACTATTGTTGCATTTTAAAGAGTTTTTACACTGGTGTTCAGCACTGACCTAAAGTTTGGACTGGCAGCTACAGGAAAGAATATTTATTTAATAAGCCACCACCATCATGAAATCCCTTTGGACTTAAGGAAAAAATGTGCAGAAGAGAAATTAAATGCAGCAGAGGTAAACAGAAATTTAATAAGATTCTATAGGAATTCCTGTACAAACCTAAGGAGTTTAATAGAAAATGAGAGGTTATTTTAAATCATCCTCTGGAACTCCACAGCACGTTTTTAATTAAATTACGTAGGATGGATAGGAAAAAACCTAAGGAAAGATGACTAATTTCCTATTAACCTTTATTCAACTTTTTCATAAAATGAATTAAGTTAATGAGTCAAATCTGTTTGTGTCCTCTTGGTGGAAGCTCATATTTACAAAGTTTAAACTGTCTCCAATATTTCCGGTCAGTCCTGTCCTCCCACCCCTCATTTGCTTATTCCCTGTCCCAACATGATCACTCAATTGGAAGATGAATCTGTGTGAAACATGAGAATACAGGATATTAAGCCATGCTCAACCTTTGATGTATTGTGGAACCATGAGAGTTTTTAGCTTTTTTCATTTATTCTGATTCCTGGGGAAAAAGAGATTCCTGAATTTCAGGTTCATCCTCACTGGTTTGAAATGGGTATCTAGAAGAAGGATCTTGGATCTTGGCCATCAGCAACTCAAGAGTGGAGACATATGAACCCTCTGACTTTTTTTTTTTTTCTTTTTTTACCTTTTGTGGCCCTGTTGGATTTGATTTGCTGCTTTAATAACTGTAAAATGCAATAATTAAGGAAAACTTGAGAAAGTCATCAACCTTTTGGACACATAATTTTTTGCTAGGCTGGGTAATGATTGTGCTCACATGGGCTATTAAATGAAATTTCATCCTATGCTTTGAAAAAATACTTTGACGTTTCCTTTAGTATGAGAGAAACCAAGTCCACAGACACCCCCTTGAAAACAGCTTTATTAATTAATCCCACGTGGCTCATCAATGTTGCTGGTGTCTCCATTACTTACATGCAGAAATAAAGACAAATGGCTCTTGTTAATAGCCCCAGGAATGCATAAATCTTGCTTGTTTATGGAGGAAGGCAGCACAAGGAGACATTATGTTACAGGGCCTTTTCAATTTATGGCCTCCCTGCCTGTGCTGGCACAGATTTAGGTCAGAATTGTGGTGATGGGTGCAGTGTCCTGGTTGTGTTTGCATTCCCTGGGGTGCTTGCCCTTCGTTCTGGGTCTCAGCCTGATGCCCTGCACAAGATCAGACTGTTTGCACAGTTTTGGTAGAAAGGCATCTCCTCCTCTGGCCTTCCTCTTCCTGGCCTGTGCTTTCCTGCAGCTCATTTAATCCCACACAGGCTGTGTCTCATGCCACTGCAGGAATACCAGCTGGGAGGATCTTCTGGAGGGTTCCAGCCTCCAGCTGGGGCAGGACAGCTGCCCACATGAGCAGTGGTTTTGCTGAATCAGTGGCAAATCCTCCTCCCCTGGGACTGGGGTTCATCCCCTCCCTGGGGCCTGTTCCTGTTCTCTCTGAGGGAAAACCTTCCTGACCCCTAGATTAAGTTTTCCAAACTGTATCTCAAGCCATTACTGCAGATTTCCTGACAGATCCCCTTTTGGGATCACTCTGTTATTTACTGCACTCAAATTGAGCTGGTTGTGCTCCCTCTGGGCCTTGCAGCCCTGTTACCACCTTCCCTCCTGCCTGCTGAGGCTTCCCCAGTGCAACAGGGTCAACAGGACATCACTTCCTGAAAATATCTTGGGTTTTCAGCTCTCACAGCTCACATCTCTCTCTGCCCTTCCATTGCAGCCCTGCTCATCTCTTACTGCCTGTCCTGGGAGAGCAGTGGTCCCCTCCTGGGGAGGAGCTGCCCAGGGTGCTCACCATGCCTGTGCTCACCATCTTACCAGAAGGATGGATTTTTTTAAAAGGATGCACATGAGTACTTTTGAAAACCATGGTTATCTGTCTAAGAAAATTGAGGTTTAATTTTTCTCCATGACTGAGCAGTGCTTTATGGAGTCAGACCTCCTGGAAATCCACTGTGCACTGGGAAGGGACTGTGGCTGCCCAAACCACTGCTCGCTCCCCAGACAATGCAGGAAGGAATTTCCTCCTAATTTTGAAGCAGAGGAACAAGCACTCAGTGTGGCTTGTTTTAACAGTTGATGTAATTAATTCTGCTCTTTTAGCTGGGGGTTTGCTATATTTATCAGCCCTGGACTTGCATACTGCTGTAGTAACAGCTCTGGGGCAGACCTCCTGTTCCTCCCAGTCCCGAGTGTGAGGTACAGCTCTAATTATATTTACAGTTAATTCACAGTTCAGTGAGCAGAGCTTGGGGCCAGTTTCACAAGTGCTTCACTCTGTTATCAAACTGCTAATAAATATGGGGAGCTGTTGTGAGGCAGCAAAATCCTAACACGAGTGAGAATTTGTGTGTTACAAGCCCTATGGTCCAGCAGCTGATGGAAGGCAGAGCCCCACAGAAGGAGCACACAGGATATGGCAGAGCATCAATCACACCCATGGTATTGAACATGATTTAATTGGTGTGTAGGTTTTGCTGCTCCCTCTTGAATGTTGAATGGTTACTGAGGTATTTGGACAGAGGAGAGCAGGAGATACTCTTGTGTTTTAAGTTGTTAGACTGTGATCAAGAGGGGTGTGTTCAGTTCTGCACAGTGGCTGGGCTTTGAATTTCAGCAATGCTTCTCCCCTGCATGTCTCAATTCTCAGGGTTTCTCTGCCCTGTGCTCCGTTTGCCTCTGGGTCTGTCTCAGTTCCAGCCCTGAGCTGGCCCTGCTGTCCCATGGGTGTGGTGAGGCAGGGGCTCTGGGAGGGCAATATCTCATAATTTCTCTCTTCTTTCCTGTAGTTGCATCTGGGCATGGCAGCTCCCCACTTGGAAGCTGATTTTGTGCAGCTGTTTTCAGAGCAAACAAGGAATAATGGGAGAAGAGCTGGTTGGGATGGTGGAAAACTTCTGTGCACATCTGCCTTCCCTGTTGACTTAGCTTTTACTCCAGCCCTCCCATCTCTGAGGACTGAGATTCCTTCCTTCTTGTGTCTCCCCAAAGCTCTTGGTACATTTTCCCATTAGGTTTTCTCTTTTCCAGGCTCAGCAGTTGGAGCTGATGGGATTTCAGACCAAGCAATGCCAGTCTTGCCCATCAGTGGGAGTTTCCTCAGGGGGGTGCCTTTATTCCAAATCCCTGCTGTTGAAGCTGGGTTAACTGTGAAATTTCACAGCAAACACCCCAGCTGAGGCAAGTCACCAAACTGGTGCATCTTTGGTATGGAAATATTTCCAGGCTAATTGAGAGTCCTGTGCACCAGTAAAGAGGAGGAAGGTTGTGGTGTGGCCTGGCCTTTGGAAAAATCCTGAATTATTGATTTGTCTGGCTGGGATAGTTGATATACAACATGGCACTGTTTTGCCTTGCTTTCCTCCCAAGGATAGGCTGGATATTGATTGGAAGATCATCTGTGTTTTCAAATGTCTTAGCCAGGCTGTAGGTGTTGAAGAGTTTTTCAGCGAGTACAACCAAATGTCAAAGTTATTTTGTGCATTAAACCCTCTCCCTCAACTAAAAATTCCCTCCTGCCTTGACACTGTGGTATGGATGTCGATGTTTATATTTAACTTTATTTTTAGACTACTGGGCCAGATCAAAGCCAGAAATTGCACATAGGCAGTAGGCAAAAGCTGCCCATTAAGAGATATGGGAGTCGTGCAGCTTTTCTGCAGCAGGGCTATGCAGGAGCCTAAAGCCCTGTGGTAACTTATTTTCCCCCAAATCCACTCCTGGCTGCTTAGAGCGAGCAGTAATTTACATCAAATTGTGCAAAAAGTGGAGAAGAGCCCCCTCTGTCCCTGCTTTTTGCCTTCTCAGTTGAGTTCCATTTTTCTGTGCTCCCAAGCTGTTTGCCATTTCCCAGGGAGCTGAGGGGGGTGTGTCATGGGCAGCAGTCTGTGTGTCCCTGTGGTGTGGGGCTGGGGTTACCCACTGGGCAGAGCTGAACTCCAGGCACTTTTCCTGCATTTTGGGGTTATTTTTATCCCTCACTAATATACCAGCTGATAAAATACCAAGATCTAGTGGCAGGAAGGCACAAACACTGATTTCACCTTATACAAAATCAGTGCTCTGTGTTTATATTTCCATGCTGGTTGCCAGCCATAGGTTCCCTACTAGTTTTTATCCAGTTATTATCTCTTGCACTTGTTTCAGGTTTGGACTGGGAGCAGAGTTTCAATGCCTTTGCTCTGAGAGAAGAAGGGTGGCAGCCCCAGGTGCTCTGCTGTCCCATTTCTGGAAACACTGGCTGGTGGAGGTGTCCACCTGAGAGTCAGGGCAGAGGAGAGAGGGCAGAGCTGAAGCTGGAGCAGCTGCTGCTGGAGTTTTCTGCCTGCAGACAGCTGGTGGGGCTGGCTGACATGTGTTATTTCCCCATGGACCAGCTCTGAGCAGCTGTCATAAGGAGTGACCTTTTTTTCTTTCCTTTTTTTTTTTCCTTTTTCTTTCTTTTTCTTCCCTACCCTGCTCTAGAAGCAGATCACTGTAAGTCTCCAAAAGGATGGGGTGCATCAAGTGTATCACTAATTATAATTAGCTGTTACAGCAGGAATTATATTGGGAAGGCAAGCCCTGAGCCACTGAGTCCTCACTATTATTTAAACTCTTTAGGTGCTTATGTTGCTCTTGAGAGTCAGACTTGAGCTCTTAAATCACTCTGAATCCTTTTGGACAAAACAGTTATTGGAGCTGGGGGCTTTTTTTACAAGACCTTGTGTACGTGAGGTTTCCCTGTGATGCACAGAGGTATTTGTAGAGTTGTAGCTGATACATTTTAGTGGGAGAGACATGGCAGTGATTAATAACTTGGGCAGCCCATGCTGGCCCTTCCATTCCAAAGGCAGCAGAGGATGGAAAATGCTGTGCAGAGAAACTCAGTTCTGCTGGGGATGCTGGGCTGGGGACACCTGGGCAGAACAGCCACACAAAAAGTGAAATAATGCAGCTAAACTGAGGGGTTCATGGAACTGCAGATAACAGTGGTGCAGCTGCATGAAAACCTTTGTAAAACCTGAGATGTGAGTTCTTCCCTGACTTCACAGGATTAAACAGAGCTGGGCTCTTTGAGAAGCCCAAGTCTCTAATTCCCTCAAGTCCCACATTGTTCCAGGTGACACAGGGGGACAGTGACACCAGGACTGCCCCCACATTGTTCCAGGTGACACATGGGGACAGTGACACCAGGACTGCCCCACATTGTTCCAGGTGACACAGGGGGACAGTGACACCAGGACTGCCCCCACATTGTTCCAGGTGACACAGGGGGACAGTGACACCAGGACTGGCCCCACATTGTTCCAGGTGACACAGGGGGACAGTGACACCAGGACTGCCCCACATTGTTCCAGGTGACACAGGGGGACAGTGAGCAGTGTGTGAGTGCTGGAGGCTCCTCAGCACCATGGATGGAGCTCAGCAGCCTCTGCCCCAGAAGAAACCCATGGCAGAGGAGAGTTCTGCACCAGGACATGGATAATATCAGGGATTGTGGCCTCTATCAGTGGGTAGCAATTAAGGATTGTCAAGATCATTAATGCATAATTAATCTTAATCTTTCTGTGCTGTGTGTACTTTACTAATACAGAAGCAGGGATCTGTGTCCTCGTTTGGACACTTCAGATAATAGAGGCCAGCAATAAACTTGCTCAGTGCATACTTCTGGTTTTCCTTGTGAGTAAATTTCGAGCTCAAACAATTAAAAATTACCTTTAAAATGATTCCCATTAGGAATTAGACCACCAAAGGAAAGGCAGGGTTGTGTTTTGGGCTCTGGCCTGCAGTTGTTGTTTTCCTCTGAGCTGCTGATTGAAATGCAAGGTAGATATTTCAAAGGAAATATAGAACTTTTAATTTCTTGCTCATGTTTGTGAGCATTCCTGAGTTAGCAAATCACCAGGAAACTGGCTAAAAAGAAGTGATTTCTTAGCAAATGAATTGTTAATTATTGAGCTCCTGTAAATTCCTGTAATTTCAAAATCGTGTTGGCAACGGATCAAAAGAACATGTGGTGCCACAGTGTTAGAGTATTTTTATTTATATCTGATTCACAATTGTCTCCATGGCAATGTGAGAGATGAAGGCAGAGGAAAGAAATGAGTTATCACATTATTAAATGACCCAGTGGAAAAAAAATTAAGACATGTTAAGGATTAATTTTACATTATAGGGCTGCCTAGCAAGCCATTATCATTATAGCTAAGGATTTGTTAGCATTTCTATTATAAACGTGGTTTTGAAGTGTTTATTACTGTTTCTATTTGCATCAGGATGCAACTTTGCATACAGGTTCTCTGAAAAAGGAAATCCAATTTTAAAATGCACCAAGTAGAGCAGTATATTAATTTTAGAACATTTTGGTGCTCTGTGTAGAGAGATTTCTCCATTCTAATCACTAAATAATGTTTTTTTTTCCTTCAAAAAAGAAACCCCAGCCCCTCCATTGGAGAAACAGCCTTTATTAGGTTTTTTTTAGTGGGATTTGGGGCAAATCAGTGTATGGCTTTTGTAGAGGTGCACACAGCCCAGCTCTTTGCAAATTGAGCTTTTTCTGCTCTGCTTTTGTCAGAGGCATTGTCAGTAGATGCATGACTCAAATGGAACAAAGAACTGGTAAAAGTCTCTTGGAGGACAGAGGTTTTGTTTGTTTTGTGTGGGTTGGGGCTTTTTGCCCCTTGGCAGAGGGGGGAATGCTTTTCATTAGAGCACACAGTTTATGCAAAAATCCCCTGCTCCCGGTGGATTATTGCATAATGCACGATAGCATTTTCAAGCTTGGCTAACTGTAATTAGGAAGCTAAATGGAGGGAAAAAAGCAACAATTTTTGTTCTAAAGCCAAATCTTTTTTGAGTCTTTCACCAGCCAGGGTGCTGGTTCCCCAGCAGGGAGAGGGCAGAGGTGGCAGCATCCCTCAGCAAGGGGAGAGCTCCCCATCCACTGGGATTTGGGGTGTTTGAGGGGTTGGGCAGCTGTAGGTGCCCCAGAGATGCAGTGCTGAGGGACAGTGTGTCAGGAGCTGTCTGGAGGACAGATAGTGATGGAAGTGGTGCTGGGGCTGAAAACAGAGGGAAGAGAGGAGGGAGGGCTTTGTGGAACAGCCCATTTATCTTGAATTCCCAGAAAAATCTGTGAGGCTCTGCAGGGCTGGCTCCTGTCCATCTCTGTTCAATATTTTCATTATCAATCTGGGTAATGGAATGGAGAGTAGGTTTGTTAAACTGACAGGTGATGTAAAGTCAGGAGAGACTGCAGATGCTTGGGGAAGAAGAACCCAGAGTGTTTTACTTGACATAATCTGGCCAGATTGAAATGGTGATCTGGAATGAGGGATGGAAGGGCCAAGTGATGGGATTGCAGCAGAGCAGCACTTCAGGGAAGGAGCTGGGCTTCCAGGGGGCTCTCAGAGCACAAACATCAGGTCCTGGGTGCCAAAAGCCATTCTGCAGGGCTGTGGGGAGGGCTCAGCAGGACGGTGGGAGAGACTGGGAGATGCACTGGATAACTGGGAACTCAGGGCACCTTGTTTGGCAATTCCTCCAGGAGCTCTGCTGCCTGGCTGAGGTGTTTATGCAGAAGAAAAAAACAGTAATGCACTTTTATTTTGCAGCTCACCCATTTTTTTAACATCACTCTTCTGAGCACTGGCCTAACTTGACTCTTCTTAGCTTTCACTCAACTTTAATTTTGAAAGAAGTTATTAACAGGGTAACAGCACTGAGCAGGATGGAGCTAGCTGAATTCCCTCTATGAAATGCTACTTTACTTGATTAAGTCCAATGACATCTTTGCATTCAGCTAACTAGCTCTCTGCAGGTGATAGAATAACTAATCAGAGTAAAAACATCAGATGAAATGAAATATAGACTGTAAACACCATTCTAATTAGTAGTTTTATGGGACTCTGTCAGTGAATGATCATGGAAGAGATTTCTTGTTTTCCATCTTGAGAATATTTGGGTATTAGTCATGGCTGAATGCCTGTTTGTGTCTTCCTAGCTGGGATTTAGGGTGTTTAAATCCTGGTTCTCTGTGCCTGGTAGGAAGTGCCAGAGCTGTCCTTGGCCTCACACTCACCTCTGCCTTTGTGCCAGTCCAGTGAAGTTGAAGGAGGTGACCTGGGTTTGGTGGCCCCAGTCCCTCCTCACAGTGGCCCCCAGCTCCTGGGCATGGGTGCCCAGTGCAGCAGTTTCATTTGGGGTTTTATTTTGGGCACAGTTGTTTATTCCTCTCTCTTTGGAGCCAGCTCAGCCATGCTCCACTTCTGGAGCCAGCAGCCTTGGAAGTTCATCAAAGGTGATTTTCAGTAATTAACTTTCCAGCTTGGAAAAACAGAATTTCTTGACTGCAGAATTTCTGCCTGTTATGTAAGCAGAACCATTTTTATACAAAATCCCCAAGCACTTCACATCTCTATCTGTAAATATAGACTGTGGCTGCACCCTGCACTTCTGAGCTAGTGGCTGGGACAGGGCTGCACCTCTGAGAGCCAGAGTGCTGTGGCAAACGTGGCAACCACCCTAAGGGGCTCTGGAGAGGATCCCTTGTGTTGGGACCCAGAAATTCCCTGCTTGGGTGGGGCAGTGGGAGAGGAGCTTTCCCAGAGCTGCTGGGGTTGGATGTGCTGGGAGAGGAGCTGGGGGGCTGAGAGCTGGAGAGGGGCTGGAGCAGGGGGCTGGTGGTTTTGTTAAAGCCTTTCAGGAAGATGGAGAGGAGGAATGATTTCCATGACAACAATTCAGCTAGGGAGAGAAATGATGGCTCTTGGAGAGGGAATCTGAAGGGAAAGGTGTCCCTGCCATGAACCTGGAGGGGTTAGGGGACAGCAGGAGACTGAGTACAATCAAAACATTAGAACACGAAAGCATGATTATTGCTTGAGAAACAGCTCTTTGAGAGGGAAATGGTGTGAAGCAAGCCCTTGGTGAGGAGCTGGAGGGCTGGCAGGGAGGAGGAGGAGGGCAGGGTGCTGCTCCAGCTGGCGCCTGCTGTGGGAGGGGAGCAGCTCTGGCAGTGGCCACACTTCCCCAGGAGCTCTGCCCTCACTCCAGCGCTGGCTTTGTCATTTGTACGAGTGAAAGCACCCTCTGGGCACGGCTGGAGTCCATCCCTGAGTGTCCAGGCAGAACACACGTGTGCTCTCTGGTTTTTGGGGCTTTCTCCTCTTGCCCTGAAATCCTGCAGCTGTTCATGTGCCTTGCACAATCTGGCTGTCCCTGCAAGCTGCCACAGAGTCACTTTCTAAATTCTTTTCTTTTGTCACTCTTCCTTAGCTGATTTTTTTCCTATATCCTTGTAGCCAGCTCCCTTTAATGCTGCCTAGAAATGGTCTATCATCTCAAAATTGCCTGGGCCTTCATTATGATTATTCTTCTTTTCAGGCACTATGATTTTGGGAGCTATGTAGACTGGGAGCCCTGGTTCTGGCACTGACACTGTCAGTCTTGAAAAATCTGCATGGTCTTAAGAAGCCCATCCTAAGACAATGCTGATTAACAAAAAAAACCAAAAACAAAACAAAAACCAAAAACAAACAACCCAGAAGCAAAATGTGAATAATATCTAAACTAAACTTTGCAGAAACGACATTGACTGAGCTATTTGAATTCTGTGCAGCCACAGCAGGCTTGGAAGACACTTGGATACATTTTCCAGCCATAAACCAAACAGGTTGTCAACTTGAGAGGTACTTGGTTATTGCTGATAAAAGACGTGGCCAGTAAAAGGTAGGAAGATACAGTGGGAATAAATAACAGAGTCTATAAACAGTCAGGATTTGTTGTATGTCTTTGTAATGCAGTGTTTCTGCAGACAAGTGCACTGAAATTTCAACTTATCAGATTAAAACAAAACAAAAAAAAAGGTAAATAAATTCTGCTTGGGGTGGGAGAGATAGTGCTGAGCAGGGTAATCAGTCTCTGCAGCAGCACCGTGGGGGTGTGAGATTGAAGCAGAGCCAAGTCCCAGAGCCCTGAGCTGCCAGGGGCTGAGGGGCTCTGGGCCAGGACCTGAGTGCAGCCTGGGGACCCCCTGGTGGGGCCAGTGAGTCAGGGGTCTCTGAATTCTTCAGAGGGAAACCAGAGTGCACGGATTAAATAAATTTTAGGGTGAGTTCTGATGTTTTTAGTAAGTGAAAGGTGTCAATGCCACACTAGCAGTGAGTGTTCTAATGAAGGTTGAAACACACTGGTATCTTCAGTGGAGGCTCCAGGCCCACAGCTGTAGACAGGACTCAGACATAATAGAGCTATAGTGAGAATATTGCTGACATTTCTTAGATAGAACAAGATAGATGGTATGAGTAGATCTGGTGTGCTAAGAAACTAGAATTCTAACAGGTTAAGGAGTGGTGGTCTGAGTTTGCATCTTAGCTTGTTGGAAAAATCCTGTATAACAGTATGGATTGGGAGAGTTGTTGCTTTTTAGCCATTCAGCTTTTAGCCACTTGCTGTAGCCATTCTGGCTTCCAGCCATTTGCTATTGCTGCTGCTTTGCCATTGCTTTTGCTCTTGCCTTTGAGACTGATGTGCTTTGTAATAAATCACCTTTTCAGCTATTAGCTGCTTGGCTTATTTAAGATTACCTGACAACTAGGAGCCAAGAGCTCTGGAATTTGGTGCCATAGAGGGGTCAGAAAGAACCCCACACTCCCAGAGCCCCCTGCCCCTGGGGACACCCCTGCCCTTGGGGACATCCCTACCCTGGGGACATCCCTACCCTTGGGGACACTCCTGCCCCTGGGGACACCCCCGCCCTTAGGGACACCCCTTCCCTAGGGACACCCCTGCTCTTGGGGACACCCCTGCCCCTGGGGACATCCCTGCCCCTGGGGACACCCTTGCCCTTGGGGTCACTGCTGGCAGCACAGGGAGCAGGGCAGCAGCAGCTGCCTGGTGCTGTGGGGTGTTGGCACACCCAGATCCTCCTCCCCAGGGCTCTGATGGTGTCTCTGGGGGTGGGTGCAGCACGGATGGGGGAGCTGAGTCCCCCTGGCTTTTGGGAAGGCCAGCTCTCAGCTCTGATATAATTAGCACTGCCTCCCCCAGGATCTGGCTGTCAGCACGGCCATTAATTGTTTGGGCTGTGAGGATCCATGGGCGTGGAGGCTGCCACTGAATTATGGATTGTGAATCCTCCACTGCAGATTTGGAGTGTGGTGCCAAGGAAATAGGTGCAGCCCACACTGCCTTGGTCATCTCTGCTGCCCTGCCTTGCTCCCTGGGGTCCCTCCTCAGCATTCCTGGCTTGCAGCAGAGCCAAGAGGCTCCTCTGGAAGGGAAATGCTGGGCTGGGATTTGTGCAGTGCAAGCAAAGAGCTGAGCCTGAGGCACCCCAAATCACTCAGCTGGGGTGGGTGAAATTCGAGGCTTTTGTCTTATCCCAGCTCTGGAGCTGAGCCCTGGTGCTCCCATCCCCAATGTGGTTGTTCAGGGAACCCCAATTCTTAAAATTTTTTGATTGCTGACTTATGTAAGTGTCAGGTTGTGGGGGTTTTTGATGTGTGTTTGATTCTTAAATGTCACCTCATGTGAAATAATTATGCTGCCTTAACTGAGGAGCAAACCATGCCCTGTGATAGTGAAAGCCCTGGACTGATGTTGGTTTTTCAGTGCAGTGTCTGCACACGATGGTGTCTGCCTTTATTTGCACTTTGGCATCATCCAGCAGTATCTGAAATGAATGCCAGAAGGAGAAGTCTGTGCACAGCTCCCCTTTTTTATTTTTAACTGATATTTACACACAAGGAGGATTTCACAGACCCCTCTGTCTCAGCCTTGCAGAAAATCCTCTGCTCTGTGGTGGTTGTGTGTGCAGAGCTGCAGAGGAGCCATGAAGCCACACATCCGTTTGGCAAGAGAAAAGGATCTGCAGGCTCCTGCCTGTGGGACATGATGTCTTCCCTGTTTGCAGTGCAAACCTTTTGGGGTAGAACAGAAAGGGAGGAGAGGAGAGCCAACTGCCTCATGTTCAAAATGCTCTTCAGTGTTGATGGGAAAACAAGATTGTTGCATGAAGCATTGGGAAAGACTGATGAAGCACTTGGGCCTGATTATATATCCCACTTTTCTTTTTTTAACAGATGATCTAACTTCTGCTTTCTGACCTCTTTGGATATTAGGATCCATCCATCTCACTGGTTCCTTCTCCACTGCTGTTCTGAGTTTAGTCCTGGGTCAAAAAGTCCCAACAATCCTGGCAAGAGTGGAGGACAGGCAGGCAGAATGCACTCTCACACTCCCAAAGCACAGCTTAGCCCTGCTTTTTCAAGTGGTGCTGTTAAAAAGTGGGTATGCTTTAAAAACATTCCCAGTGCTGAAGCCTCAGTTTAATTGCTGGTTACAGATGCTGCTTTTGATCCAAGCTAAACTTCTGAGCCAAGCTGAAGTTCTTACAGACAAGAGTTCGTGAAATTCTAAAGAGGAGGAAATCAGCATTAAAATAGCATTTGTAGAGAATCTTAAGCAAAATGTGCACTTTTCAGTGAAGGCCTTTGCATCATAAATTAGCAACATCTGTCCTCCTATTCTATATGTCATTTCCTCTCCAAATCCCCTCCAGAATCTGCCATTTTTCAGAAGTATTCTTGGATACATTGAACTGAGGTTGAAGATGCTTCATAAAATATGCATAAGCACTTGTCACTTGGATAATGCTTCTTGGTACTTGCCACTTACTGTATTTTAACAAATTAACCCTCCAGACATGACTGATGCCCATGACTATGGGCCAGTATCAGGATGGGCCTATACTGGGCTCAGGAAATACTGTTGGAAATGGGGGTTCAGTTGTGAGAAGTGGCTGCTCTTTTTGTTCAATAAATGGTGACTGGGGAGATCTGAGAAATTCAGAGTATGGCTTACAGATAAGCTCTGAGATAGCTGGATTTTCCAGGGATGGCATAAAGGAGGATAACCTGTTTTCTTTCCCCTCTGCTGAGGCACTGCTGCTGTCTCAAAGGGCAGGTGAACTCCCTTGGTTGTTTCAGATGCAGATTGTGGTAGAGAAACAGGGAGGGAACACAAAGGATCATCTTGTCCCAAGGAGAGCTCAGCTCTACCTGAGAAATTCCTTACAGCCAGCCTGTCCTTGTGGCCTCCCCATGATGAAGACCTTGTGGTGCTCCCAGGCAATCTATTCCAGTGTTTCACTGTTCAGCAGATAATATTGAAGAATAAAGTCCAATCTTGGAAAGCTTCTAAGTGTGAATGAAAACATGTAAAAATCAATACTGTGCTTTACAAGGAGAAAATAGGTGTGTGATGACACAGGAAAGAGAGAACAGGCAGATTTAATGCCTGATCCAGGAGACCTTACCCAAGCAGAAATTTCATTTTATTCCTAAATTCTTTTACTTCTGCTTTATGGATTTCATGGCCACTTGCACCTGGTAGTGGTGCATGCTGAGGCCAGCTCTGGGATGGACTGAGTGACCTTTGTGCTGCTCCTTATGAAACCTCCAGGCTGAGAGGGATGGAGCTGGCATCACCCTGGGGCTGAGCAGGACAGAGACTGCACATCCTCAGCCCCTGCAGAGACGGGATTTGTGTCCACTGAATCCCTGTGTTTCCTGTACCCTCAGGTGTGCCCAGGCTTTGCCTGCATCTGTCCTGCAGGTGGAAGTGGCTCAGAGGTTTTTCTGCTTCCCTGGTCCTTTGGCCATGCAGCACTAAGCAGATGTGACCAGGAATTCCCTAGCAGGAGGGAGAAGCCAGCTCTGGGCTTCACTGAAAAAAAACCCAGGCTTTGCTTTTTGGAAAACGTGCTGCAACTGCTGTAAATCACAGAAAAGCAGGCAGAAAACATGAAGTGTGTAATGAATGCCACAGCAGCCACTGAAAGGGCAGCAGCTCTGTGCACAGGGGTAACGTGCATACAAAATTAATGAGGCTCCCTAATTAGTTTGTTGTGGTGGAATTTTATTAACGAGGCACAATCGATTTCTGGTTTATGCTAAAAACATAATGAAGTGCAGTGAAAGCTGCTCTTCACCAGCTCCTGCTTCTCATTGGTAAAATGGCAGGAGCTAAGCTGGTGTGGGCTGTGCTGTGGGAGGCTCAGCCCCAGAGCTGGGAATTCAGGGGGCTGTGGCAGGGCAGGGATCCCACCCTCACTGCCCTTCCCACTGCTGCTCCCTGTTCCAGGCACTCACTTCGTGGGGTTATCTTAAATGAGTGATGAACTAATAGCTGCTAAAGCTGTTTATTGCAAAGGCACAGTCACAGGCATTACAGCCCACGCTAGGTTCTGGCACAGAGTCCCAAACAGAAGAGAAGCTGCCCTTGTCAAGGTCCTGGGAAGCTGATGCTGGTGTGGCAGATTTCATCTTCTTCTTGGGTGGTGATGATGATGGCAAGAGAGCAAAGAAAAGTAGATGGCAGAAAGCAAAAGCACCAGCTCTCCTCATGCATGCTCTTATATAGAACCTTCCCAACAAGCTGAGACACAAACTGGGCCCACCACTCCTTAAGTATTAGAATTCCAGTTCCTTAACACACCAGGTTATGTACAAACTATGCAACAATCTATTTTGTTCTATTTGAAAAATTCAAGCAATATTCTTACTACAGCTTTATCATTTCTAAGCACTATGTTCCTGGAGCCTCCACTGAAAGCATCAGTATGTTTTTCAACCTTTACTAGAACTCCCCTTGCTTTTTTTTTTTTTTTTTCTTTTTTTTCCCCCCAATTCCCCTTGCATTTTACTAACATGGTTTTATCCATGGGTTGTGCAGGGGGGGATTTCTCAAGCTGCAGCCCCATGCTCATCCTGGGCCCTGGTGCTGCCAGCAGCCCGAATTCCTGCGACTCAGCTCCCTGCTGATGTGGGAGATCTTTTATTCAGAAGGTGAAGCTTGGCTTATTTCCTCCTTGCTTAAGGAAAATTAACTTGTTTGGGTCTTTGTGGCTGGCTGTATACGCTGCAAACATTTTGATTAAACACTGAGGAAAGAATAAGATAAGGCTGTTGATTAGTTAGAACTGAACTTTTTCCTTTTGCTCCTCACTTAGAAGGAAAAAAAAAAGACATTTTTGTTTTTATTCTGGTCTATGTAATTAAATGCATGAATACACATATACAGCATTTCTGAAAACTAATACTCCTGAAAAAACCTCAAACATGTTCTGTTTAAAATATTGTAATCTCTGGTGAATCCTGGTGTTATGGATGTTCAGGCAATGGGGCTCTGAGGCAGGAGTGTTACAGGGAAGCAGGGTGAGCTCTGAGGTGTAAATAAAGTGGTTGAGACAAAACCTGCTTGCATGTCAGGTGCCCAGGTCAACTTCTGCCCTGCTCCTGGTACAGAGACAAACCCCCCAAATTCAGCAATGAGCCAAAAGGAGGAGGAGGCTGGGCCACCCCCCATTCCTGACAGACACCTCCAGTTTCTCTGCACGTGTGCTGGGGAGACCCCTGGAGTGTGGAACTTGCCCTCCTGCGTGGAAGTGCTTTAAATTTGATGGTAAATGTGAGGAACACACATGATCTCTTCATGTGCAACCCTGTACCCCAGTCAGATGTGGTTATACAAGAAGTGCTCAGAATTTCCTGAGAAAGGACATGCCAGGAGCACAGGGGAGCTTTGTGAGCCCCTATCTGTATTAACCCTTTATTCTGCACATTTTTCCTCTCTGTAACCTCCTCAGAACTCAGAATCCATTTGCTCACAGCCTTTGGGAAGCCTTGCAGGCTGCCCAGGTGCATTTTCCTTGCTGAGTTTGAAGAACCCTTGTGCAGCATCCTTTGAAAAGCAGGCCACTGACAAGCGAAGTGCCATGCTGTGACAGGTGGGCACTGCTGAGGTTAAACCCAAGTTTTGCTGTGGTCTTGCATTAGCAACTTTGATTGACAAGTTCCCCCTCCTGAGCTCATTCACTCTCCATCTCCATGTTTCTGTCTGCCCAGCCTGGCACTGAGGGCCAGGAGGGTGACATCAAAAAGGAAAGGCCATTTACACTTGGCTGCCTATAAATATTTGGCTCTAAATTTCATCCATGGTGAGGTTCAAAGAGTGTGTTAAAAGGGAAGAACTAGGATTTTTTGCTTTCTGTTAAGTAAGTCTTTATTTCTCCACTGTTTGTTGGGTTTTTCCAAGCTTGCAGTAGGCTTTTATAAGAATCATTGAAAATTGTTGCTCATGGAAGGGACTTTTGTCAGATGGGATCTGGGGATGGAATTTTCCACGTCAGGCAACAAAGGATATTGGTCTGAACCCTGCTGCACAGAGCAGTGTTTTCTTGTGCTTGCAGTTCTTACACATTTTCTGTATGAGTAGAAGAACATTCCTTGAAGATTGGCCAGGAATGGATCTGGAATGGGCTGCCTTTGGGAGGCAGTGCTTCCTGTTGATTAATTTAACATCCCACCTTGGTGATCCAAATGTACTTGTTGTGTATGAGAGGATGGGTGAGTAGAGATGGCAAAATAAGATTTTTGGCCAGCAATTGAATTTGCAGTGTGAGATGCATCCAGGGCTGTTATCCCATATCCCTGCATGGAGAGGGATGCCTGTGGCCCAAGCCTTGTTCCCATCCTCTCCCAACAGGAGAGCTCCTCACCCTGGGCTGGGATGTGGTGATGGGTGCTGAGGGAGCCTGAGTGTCCTCAGGGCACTGCAGAAACGGGGCAGGTGTGGGTGTCCCTGCCTGGTGTGTTTTTGGGGTCTTTCTTCTTGTGCCAAGTTGGGTCTCATCTCTTTGCCCCTGACTGACAGAGCAGTGAGGTTGTTCCTGAGGGTGAATGCAGCTTTGTCCCTGTGTCCTGATGGGACAAGGTGCCCTCTCCTCTTGTCCCACGCCTGATTTCTCACCTGTGCTTGTTCCTCAAGGAGGAAGGAGAGGACACACTCAGGCTCCATGAGACCCAAATCCACCAGGACAAGGGTGGTGAGGTTGGCAGAGGACAGTCTCTACCTAGCTGGCATCAGTCAGATGTTGACTTTTATGCTCAGGCAGATGTTGAGGCCAGCAGATAAATATGCTGCCTGAGAAGATATCTAAATAAATTTTCCAGATCAAGGCACTGTGCAGAAGAGCCAAGAACAATTAATCTCAGAGAAGCAGCTGTTCTCCCCATGCAGGGGGAGAAGCAGGGGTGGAAGGGGAGGTGGGGAGGGTCCCAGGTAAACTGGGACCAGTAGTGCAGCTCATGGGGGAGAATGCTGTGCTGGAGGGAGCTTGGAGGCAGAAAGCTTTTCTACCTGACCCAGCTGGGTTTAGGGCAAGACATCCTCACCCCAGAGGAGAAAGGAAGGTTTCAAAGTGGCTTTTAGGTTTTTGGACCAGTCATTGATGGCTTGGGGTTTGTTAATGGAAATAGTGAGTTGTCAGTGGGTGTACAGTGAAGCTTCACTCCCCCTCTGCCAGCTCCTCTTGCTCATCCCCATCACTCCCTTCCTGGACTGTTGCCTCCTGCTTTTCCTTGGGAGTGTTTTTCCTGCCTGCTGCTGCCTCCTTTCTCCCTGTGCTGATTCACAGGGCAAACCAGTCAGCCTTGAGGAGTGTCTGAGCTCAGGCTCCCTGTTGTGCCTGTTCTGGCAGGTTCCCCTGTGGGGAGCATCCTGCAGCAGCAGCAGGGCACAGCATCACCCCGGTGTCCCAAAGGAGGGGGTCCCTTCTTGGCATCCATTCCCAGCAGAAGTGGGAAGATCCTGCATTTCCTGTGCTCCCAGTGGGAGCTGCAGGTGTTCAGGCCCTTCTGAGAACAAGCAACTCTTTAAATGTGTGCAGAAGTGTTGCATTGGATTTGTCTTTTAATTGGATTTGTCTTTAGGGCTGGCATTTGAGATCTCTGATCCTGCTGCTGTGTGTGTGTCAGCAGAAATAAATATAGATGGGACTTGGATGGGAGCACTGAGCCTGGGGGTGTCTGGTGTTGTGGATCCCAGATCCCTGTGCCACTTGTTCATTCTGAGAACCAGTCTGGAGCAAAGTCCTAGACTCATATTTGTCTGCTTCCCTTTAAAGATTCAACACCCAGTGTCATGTTGGTAGATTCCTGGCTGTGGCTTCTGGTAGATATTTGAAATGCTGATGTTCCAAATGAGTTCTGATCCAAAGTGCTCATCCTGCAGGTGGAAGTTTTGCCTCATAAATTCATTAATTGTCAGATCATGATCAAAATCATGACATTGACAATTTTTCCCATATTTATTCAACACTTGCTCTAGCTTTGCACTTCTGATCCATTCTGGGTGTTGTCTGGATTTTAAATTCACATACCACTATGCAGCTCCTATCCCAGCTCTGAAGGAAAATATGGGACCAATTTTAATGACAATGTACAATTGTACTGACGTGTCCCAAAGCCTGGGGAAACCTGTCCATTAAAAAATAATGGAGTAGGAAGTCCTGGCATAGAGTAAAGCCTTGAGTGAAATTCCACAGCTTCATGGACTGTTAATTCTTTATTAGGTTTTCCTAAGACTGAGATAAAAGGCATTTTATCTTTTTTAAGGTTTGCATTAACATGTCATTGAGTTTTATAGATACATTGATCTTCATTTGGCTAATCGAGAAAAGGTAATAGAAATGTGTGTTAAATGCCAGAGCAGAGATAACTCTGTAACACTTCAAATTTTTGTGTTATTTTTATTTATTAAGTTTCCTTCAGATACAGAACTGTGGTCACTGTCAAGTTGTGAAACTCCCTCTCACTGTATATTTTTATTGGCTGTCCTGTCTAATTTTTCTTTTTTCCTCCCCCTTTTTAGCTGCCTTTGCTTTCAAGTTAATTTGGCAGTGAAGTTGATGTGTCTTCACTAAAAACTAACAGAGAGAACTGACAAGATTTTTAAAAACACTGTTGTGTCTGATGGATTCTTGTCTCTCTTGGCTATCTGAGAGTCTTCTTTTTACACTGTGTTCCAATCTGAGATGGAGCAGTGAAGTGTGTCTTTGGATTCAGAGACAAAAGCTGAATCTGACTGATGCCAGTTTTTTGTTGTTTTTGTTGGTTTTTTTTTTGTTTGGGTTTTTTGTTTTTTGTTTGTTTGTGGTTTTTTTTGTTTTTGTTTTGTTTTGTTTTGTTTTGTTTGGTTGGTTTTTTTTTGTTTTTGTTTTTTGTTTTTGGGGTTCTTTTTGGTTTTTTGGTGTTTTGTTTATTTTTTTTTGCTGCTGCTGCCCATGAACAAAGATTAAGATCTGCAGTTTTCCAGAAAAGTGTCCCAGGCCATGGGCATGGCTGGGACAAGGGAGGTGGCACATGGAGCACCTGGGAAGATGGAGACAATTCCTTATCCCCTTCCCCTAGCAGTGAGATCTGGGCTTGGTGGAAGTTGGAGGGGCTCTGGAATCCAGACAGGGCTTCCTCTCTGCTCCTTTGTGGGTCAGCAGCCCTTGGAAATTGTCTTGGCTGTGTCTTGTCCCAGGGGTTTCATTGTGCCTGTCTCCAGAGAAGCAAATCCCTCACACCAGACTCACTGTGTGCATTCAATAAGGAAGTCTCTATGGATAAAACTTCATTAACAGCTGTCATTATTAATGAAGATTGTGCAGCAGTTGGTGTATTAGCTCTGTGTGTAGCACATGAGTGGGAAACAAAATGAAAAATTATTTTTGCCTTCTCTGTGTTGAAACTGTACATCCTCCGTCAGTTCTGCATGTGCAGAAGGGAGGGCCAGGGGGAAGAATTGGGTTTTTGTGGTTCTCTGCAGCTGGAGACAGCTCAGCCCTGTCTTGGGTTCTTGTTCCCAGCCTCGTCACATCTCAAGGCACCTTGACAAATAAGGAATGAGAGGAGCTCTGAGTCAAATCCCTCTGAGCAGCACTGATCACCTTCCCTTGTCAGCTCTCAGGGGGAAATCTTCCTCTCCTGCTGCTGAAAGGCTGCAAGGACTTCACTGACAGGGAAAGGGCACAGGCTGGGTGGTTTCAGACAGGTCCAGGTTTATTCCATCCTTTCCTTGCCCAGCCAAAGCACCAGAGCAGCTCAGATCTCACATCTCCTCCTCAGCTCCCAGTCCTGCAGCCTCCAGCAAATGCTTATTTTAGCACCAGCTGGCTCTGATCCCTTTGAACTCTCTGATATGAGATTAAATGTTAATTTATTACATATCATTATAGGATTATATGTTATCTCTAGGATAATGGAATCCAAATGTTAGAATAGCATGTTTGAGATTTAGTGCTTGTACACATTTCCCTCCACTCAGGAAACAAGAATTGCTAAAGGCAGAAGACTGAGCAAGAGGTGAATTAATCTGTCTGATCACAGCTAGCTGAGAGCTCAGGCTCTGGAAGAGTAAAACCAGAGGTTTATAATCTTTTTGCAGAGTTCAGAAGCAGAGGAGGAGTTGACTGAATTTTCTAAAAAATAAATAAGTATGAAGAAATTGTTATCTGCTTCGGCTGTTCCATGGGCAAAATCCCACGGATAAATTATGCAGTGAGAATTATGTGCTTGGCTCTAGATAGAAATGCCAGACAAAGCAGAGTGCTGAAGTGACCTGGATGCTGAATTTGTGCAGAATTTCATTCTCTAGGCTGTGGGTAGGTGAGCAGTACTGGATGTAATAAGATCTGACTTGAACTTGGATTGGCTCAGGCTCGAGCTGCAGATGTGTTGTTTGCACACAGAGGTTTAGAGGTGATGCCACCAAGCAGAAGGTGAACACGGCTCTTCTGCTGTCCCTGTCACTGCCCATGATGGCATTTTCAAATGGGCAGATGCTGATGCTGAGCTCTGAGGAGCTGCATTCTCTGCACACCCAAATGCTCTGCCCAGGCACGTTGGGCTGTGATAGTGATGTCCTGTGACTCTTATTCAATTTTATAATTCCCCTGTCACTGAGAAAAGAATTAGATCCAGCTTTTTGCCTTCTCAGGCAATCTCAAATCTGGTCTAATTTACTCCTCTTGACTCTTGGAGAGTTTGAAAATGCTGTCAGCTAATGCTCATTATCTTTTATTGCATTAATACATTGACATGAGTGAACCACACAGCAAGTATGACCTCATCCAGATTTGGGTTTTGCTCAAGAGTTTTTATTCTTTGCCTGTTAGTTAATAATTGCCTGTGAGCAAGGTAACTGTACTTGGTGCCTCACAGCATGAAAGTCACAATAAGGTTTCATTCTCTTTACACAAATATTTTGACAAGATCTCCTTGAACTGCCTCCTCCAGAACTATTGGGAATTTTCATTGTGCTTAGAAAATCAAACTCTAAATTGTGAATTGGCAACAGAGAGAGAAACAAACACCCAAGAAGTCCTGGGTGAGGCTCCCTGTGCTTGCCCCCAGAGGAGCCCCTCTCCACGTGTGAATGACAAGCTGCAGCCTTTGATTGCTGCAGGAAGAGAAAAGTGCTGCTGGGGGAGGCTCAGTTTGTCCTCTCTGACAGCATCTGCTGTGAACTTGTAAAATATGTCAAATGTGTATTCATAAAGTAAAATAATGCATTCAAGCATGAGGAATGATGCTTTGTTCTGGTTCTGGGATGTGCTTGAGCAGGGCTGTTTCAAGAAGCAGGGGAGCAGGTCAGCAATCACACTTGGAATGCAAAGCTCTCTCACTCTAACAAATTAATGGAGTTGCTTGAGGCTGTTGTCATTCCAAAAATAAAATGTTGAATTAAGTAAAGAAATCGGAGACAAAACAGAAACTTTTGTTCTGGGTATTTTGGGCAGGGGAAAAGAAGCAGGCTGTCATTAGAAAGGAAGGATCTGTTTCATGTGCTGTTCCTTGAGAGGCAGACAAGAATTGATAACTCAGTGATGTCTGAACTGCAGAATTAGACCTGTGTGGCTGCTCCTGGGGGAGTCAGAGCACATATTGCTCTGGGTATTGCTTAGAGTGGTATTGGTTGCTGCTGAGAGCAATGCTAAGTGCAGGTTGAAGCCTGGGTTCAGAGAAAAAAGGCCCAGACATCACTGAACTAATAGTGGGGAATCTGTAAAGCCATGGAGCTTTTTTTTGAAGCACTAAAAGGCTGCATGACCTCCCAGGTCCCTGTCCTGGAACTTTGCAGCTTGTGCTTCAATTTCCCAGTGGGAAAACTCCCTGGTGTAGGGAGGCTGCACACTCTGTGTGTGTGTGTGTGTGTGTGTGTTTGTGGGATGGGGAGACAAGTCCTGCACCTCTGGAGTTCAGAAGTGAGAGCTGCTTCTTTCCCCAGGCCTGAGCAGTGCAAAGGTTTAACCAGGAGTTTGCAGTGCCCCAAAGCAGCGTGGGCAGCCAGGGGCTGGGTGATCCTGCAGGAAGGGGCAGTGAGCTCAGGCTGTGAGCTCAGAGCTGTGGGGTTTTGCTGTGGGTGTCTCTGCTCTGTTCTGTCCTGGTCCCCATGCCTGGCACAGCCTCCCCCTGGGATCACAGTCTCAGTGGGATATGGATGTGTGCTGCTGAGACACAGGATTTGCTCTGCATTCAAGGCATATCTGTGTTCTTAATAACTTTACAGGGGGTTTATTGTAAGCTGCTTTTGTGCTTTCATGCAGCTCTTTGGGCCCATCAGTTCAGAGCTCTCTGCCTCCAGGAGCTTTGAGTCAACAGGAGGGACAATCCAGTGAAAGCCCATTGTTCTGGAGAAAGGCTTTGGACCAACCTTCCTGCTTTCTGACAGTGCCTCTGGAGAAGCAGCATTTTAATATCCTGTAATTTTCAGCTCATACAAGGAATTTTCCAATGTCTCCAAAATACATGGGGAGATTCAGAAGTACCCCAAAATGATATACCTGTGTAACAGGTGAATGCAGGAATGTAGGAAGTCTGTAGGATGTAGAACTTCCAGTTGCTTTCCTTCATTTTGGGTTTAGGTGTAATATTCAAGGCCACTGATTACAGTCACAAGCTGGGGTCTGTAAAGAGAAGCCAAAAAAAAAAAAAATCTGTGTCCTCCAGAGGCTGAGGAGGAGGGATCAGCCCAAACCAGCGGAGAAATTATTGCTCAGAGGAAAAATGGAAAATGCTGAAGCAGATTTAGGGAAGGATTCCTCTGAAATGACATTTGCTCCTTAAAATGGGAATGCAAGAAATGCATTCAGCACTGTGTTTCTTTGCATTGTTTTAATGCTGAACTCAATCTGGGAATAACAGCAACCTGCTTTAATGATTTGGGGAGCAAAAGGGGCTTCCTGGAAAACCTGGGGAGAGGATTGAGAGGGACTTTGTGGTTCCTGGAAGGCAGCTGTGCCATGGTGGGGATGCAGTTTTTAGCAGTGCCCCCTGGTCCCTGCCCTTCCTTTTGGGTGCATTTGCTGGGGGCTGAGGGCATTTCCCCCAGTCCTTTCCTGCTGTGCCAGAGGAACTTTCGTGAGAAATGGGGACACACTTTGCTGTCCACCCTCAGCTGCTCAGATCAATATCTGCAGCCAGAGAGTGATTTTAATAAAAGGACTCTCTCTGAGCTTTCCTATCTCCATGACAGATAGACCCCAGCTAACATAAATCCTGCCCTTTCTCCTGTCACTCTCTTGGCTTTGTGTGACGTGTAGGTGTTTTGACACAGAATACAAATATTTCACAGTTGGCTAATGGTTTAGAGCATATATTTAAAAGATTTACTTTTGCAATCACCTGGTGCCTTTAGTGAATGTGTTTGCCTTGTAAAGCCTCTCTGTTATTTGGAGAATATATCCACACACTCCCATACATGTATTCATTTTCTGTTGTTTATGAAATATCTCTGAGGGAAAATGAGTTTTGCTTCAGATAATGGTAGGGAGCCCTTTCCTAACCTTCCTCTTAGCAATGAGAACCTCCAGTGGCCGTGACAAACCTTATTTATCAGGTGCCAGAAGGGATGCCCAGGGGTTGTCAGTGCTGGCAGCTGCATTAGCAGTTGTTTCTCCTCTCCAGGTAACCAGAACAAAACCCCTCCATGGTTAATCAGGTGTTTTTTAAACTTTAGTTTAACTTGCACTAGTAGCTCTTTCCTTCAGTTCTTTCAACTGATGAATTTGTGACCTTTAGCAGCTGCACTAGTGCCTCTAATTGTAAATGGCAGGACAATTTCCCTGTTGCTGTTGTGTAAGAGATGCAGAGAAACTTGCCAAGAGCAGCCTGTGACTTTTAACCACTGTATTAACAGCCCTGGTTGAAACTAAAAGGCAAGGTAGGCCAGTGACCAGCCCAGCAGGGCAACTGAGCAACTGCAGCAGCACAATACATGGGAAAACTCATGGGGGATTTCCTTTCCTCAGCACCCTCCCTGCTCTGAGTGTGGGCAGCCAAAGCAGCTGATGTGCTATGGGGGAAAACTGTTCTACACCCGGGGGAATGGGGAAAAACTCTGTTGTACACCCAAGGGAATGGGGAAAAACTGTGTTCTACACCTTGAGCATTGGGGAAAAATCTCTGTTCTACACCTGAGGGAATGGGGAAAAATCTCTGTTCTACACCTTGGGCAATGGGGAAAAACTGTTCTACACCCTGAGGGAATGAGGAAAACCTCTGTTCAACACCTGGGGGAATGGGCTTGGAGGGAATTCCGAGGAGGTGGCACAGGAGCTTTGCTGGTTAGGATAAATACGTTTTGATGAACAAGCTGGACCTCCTCCTTCCCAGTAATAACATTGTTAACAATCATCTCAGACAACACAAATAATGAGCTGGTGGTTTAACAAGGCAGTTCCTCAGCCCTTTATAAGAAGAGCCTTGTTTCCTTCAGAAGGATAAATCTCTGATCTGCTGGGTACAGCACTGCTCTGAGGGTTTTTATTTTCCACTAAGTAAAAAGTCAGGATAAACTTTGCACATTTTCTGATGCATTTCCTTCACCCTATTTTGTTTGCTGGAATGTCCTTGTTTAATGTTGTGGCATCTTGAAAGAAAGGAAAAGGAAGGAAAGAGCAAGATGCAGCAATCACAAATGGTGCTCTCAGCAGCCTCCTGCCTTTGCCCAACCCTGATTTAGGGAGAAATATTCCCTCTGGAGTCCAACACTTCCAAGTTTTCCTTGCCAGGCTAATGGCAATTTTGAGCCTTTTTGTTTTTCTCCAGTCGTCCAAACTTTTGCTGATAGAGAGCCCTGAATTAATCTTCAGGCCTTTTGGGTATTGGATTACACTCTGTCCCAGCCTTTCTGTGGCAGCAGGGCTGGAACTGGCATGGGATGCTAATCCTTCTGTACCTATTCACTCAGTCGTAGAGGAAAATGCATGAAAGCAAATTGCTAGCCCGAGCTAAATTTAGATTTATTCAGTTGGAGTTAATTATAATCTTTATTTAGTCCCAAGCGATGCCTTCTTATCATACACTTATTATAGCTGAGAAAATTAATTTTTATTCTACCATAAAGGTGAATGTAATAATCTGGGTTCAGGGAAGGGATTACTTTAATAAGATTTATAGGCAGCCTTTCAGACAGCACGGTTTTATTACTATCTGTAGGTGGCCTTGCTGCACATATGTCTTTCAGTATGGGTGACTGTGCAAAATGCAGGCAAGCTAAAAACTCTAGAAAGCACCAGCTCAGAAACTTCACCACCCAACTTAATCTGCTGGCAGTGGCGAGCAGGCAAAGCACTCTCCTTGCTTTGGAACACAATCACACAATTTATGGCTGAATGTGTGGCCTCATCAGGGATTTCATTCATATGCATGGTTTAATTTTGCACTTAAAAATGTATTTTAGTAGACAAAAGATTTATGAGGCCAGAGATGTTGCTTTAAAGGTTTTTTGGAAGCAGAGTGCAGGGTAAACATAGGCACGTGGCTTCTCTGTTACTGCAGCCCATAAAAGCAGGTGCCTTAGTTATGTTTCCCAATGTAGTTCTGTTTCCCTCATACAATGGAGAAGCAGAAGATAACTTTATTTAAGGAAACACTGCACTTATATAGGGCAGTTTGTGCAAAACAGAATAGAAAAGACTCCTTGGTCCGAGAAGGCAACACCTCTTTGAAATCATGCTTTGTGCAAACATCACCAGACACTCACGGCTCTCACACACCCTGCAGGTGTTTAATCATTGTTAGAATTCCTTGTCCTTGTCCAGCCTGAGGAACCCCAAGGCTTCCAGGCTGCTTTTCCCTGTTCCCAGCAGTATCCAGTGTGCCAGGACTGCTCTGCCCACGGAGCTGCCACACTCAGCTCTGCACTGGCCACCCCCAGTGCTCCTGCCAGGCTGATCTCACCTGCAGGAATCCTGCCCAGGAGAGGGAGAGTCAGCTCTGGGCATCCCCTGTTTGCTGCAGGGAGGCTGGAGTGGCTTTGACCCCTTCAGGAATGAGATGGGCCAGCTCAGGCAGAGAGTGGCCAGAACGTGCAGCTGCAGAGGAGTCTGGGCAGCACAAGTTTGACTCAGACTCTTGCTGATAATGATGTGAGACATTGTCCCAAGACAACAAAAGTTAATTAACCTCTCTTCAGTTTTAGATGTTTGGAGTAAGTTGATTTTTTTTTCTTTTAATTGCATCTTTTTTCTTGTCTTTCCAAACGAGCTGCTGGTCCAGCAATGTTTTGCAAAGCAAATCTCTGTCTTCTCAAATGTGTAATCAAGATTGAATGTAAGGACTGTGAATTGGTTGCAAGTCCTACATCAAGTTCTATCCTTACATCAAATTAGGATAAGAAGAAGGGAGAATGAGAAAAGCTTGAAGGGATTTTATCATCTTTTCTCACACTATTATTTTTTATATCTTGACAGCTTCTGGTCTGACTTTAATGTTAAAAATGTACTGGGAGCACTTCTTAACTCTTTCTTGCAGTATCATTTGTATTTTCAAATTCCTCTGTCACAGCTGAAAACACTAATTGTCATTGTGGCTCTTTCTGTGCCAGGGAGGTTCTCTGGATAACAAAGTCAAGCAGCAAAGGAGAAAGGCTTGTTTGTGAAAGGAAAGTGATGGAATTTTTCCTGCTTCAGTTGGGTGATGGAATTTTACCCCTGGGGGGACTGTGAAGGGTTCTCCTCATTTTCCTTATGAATGTAAAAGTGAGGAGATGAGTCACAGGATGGGCTCTGAATGGAGGAAGTAAACAGTGCCATCCTCCTTTCCTGGGGATTTCATCACACTCAGTGAGTCAGGGAGAGCACGAGGCTGGTGCTCATCCCAAACCCTCACACAGCCTCGGCCTGCTCATGGTGCTCAGATGGTGAATAAACTCCAAGTAGATTCCTGTACCATCCTCCTCCTCCTCCTGCCAGGCTCAGCAGCCAGAGTTTCCCCAGCTGCAGCCAGGCCAAATCACCCTCAACAGCATCCCTTGGCTGTGTGAGAGAGTGACCCACACAGCTGCTCCAGAATTCATTATCTGCCTATAATTTACGAGTTCCAGAATAGTTTTCCTTGTGTAGACACCCCGTTCTGGGATACAGTGTGTTTTTATTCAAGGCTAATGCCTGTAAATCCCGAACAAAAGAATTATTATGAATAGAGCCATTTTTATAGTGGAATAATGTACATGTGTAGTTTGATCTTTATGGTGTTTCAGCGAGGGCTGGTGGGAGGGGCTGGTGATTTTTCTCCTGTACAGACAAGCCATTGATTGCCTCTGTGAGTCATGGATAACATCATAGCACTTACTGGCACCACATTACTTCAAATTATTCCTCTTTTACAAAGAGGAGTGTCTGTATGAGCTCGCTCTACAGTTCTGATGATGCTGCAGGAAAGATGAATTTTAACATTTTCCCAGTTTTTCCACAGGTGCAGGATTGGCTTCTTGTTTGTTTTCAGAGAAAAAGGATATTGAAAGAGCTGCAATTTTAAACAGTTGCTGTTCCTTGCACCTCCAGCTTCAGAATTACTGATGGCTTATGGAGGACTTGGCTCCTGTTTAAGTAGTTTGCTAAAGCAAAGAGAACATTTAGATGTGAAATTTGGATTTATGTTCCATCAGGAGCTATTTTCCTTTTTAGCTACAAAATGATGCTTTTAAAAGACTTTCCTCTTACTACAACTTAAAATAGATGCATTGTTTTTAACCTTCACTATCTTGCAGCAGGATACTTTTATTGTTTCTTATTAAAAAGTATGAAATCTAAGAAATGTAGCTTTGATGAAATCTGGAGTTCCATGGATGGCAGATTTTTGTTGCAGTTTGACCTGGCTCTGCATCTCTTTTAGCCCTGTGCCAATTTTGATGGTGGCAGTCGAGGATCAATTGAGATTAAAACCAAAAATGATGGATAATTAGATAAAAAATGATCAAGAGAAGAGAGAACAAGCTTCATTTGAGGCCTGAGCTGGGCAGGGTGAGGGGCAGGAAGGGAATCTCTGATGCTCAGCATTGCTCAGACCTGTCCTGGTGCTTTCCTCCCTCTCTGCACCTCAGAAACGTCACAATTTTCTTTCCACCTGTGCTCTGAGTTTGCAGGATGAGCTGGGCTATGAGGATATTCCCCACACTGGAGGGAAGGATTTTAAGTGATGATGTTTTAAAAGCTGGCCTGTTGCTCTAAGGGTCAGTAGCTGGTTAATCCAAATGTGTGTCTCACCTGCAGAGAACCTGTTACAAGGTACAAGTTTTTCCAAAATAAATATCTCAAATTTCCAACTAAATCTCTCAATTCACATCCAACAGTGTGTTATTTGCACACATCTCCCCCAGCACCCCCAGCAGCCTGAGCAAGCCAGGCTGTTCTGTCTCAGAAAGCACTGGGCTCTGGGGATGCTCTTTTCCCTCCATTTACTTTTCCTCAGCTCTTGCTCTCTTTTGGTACCTAATTAGAACTAACCCACGTTCTGGTCTAATGTTCTGCCCTCTTTGATCTTGCTGGATTGCTTATTAAAGGAGCAGGTGGTTTTTTCATCGTGTTATTGCACAAATAACTCCAAATGTGTCTGGTTTCTGATTCTTGCTCTAAGGAGGTTGGTGCTGTGGCTGATGTGCTGAATTTAAAAGGTGGGGTGTTTGGCCTGCCATCGTGTGAAGTATTTCTTTTTTGATCTTCCTACAGCACCATAAAATACTGCTAAATTCAGATATCATATTTTGTTGCAGGCTGGTTCTAGGACAAAGCCCAGCCCTGTCTGCTGATGTTTATGGCTTCCCATAGAAGCCTTCAGGCAAAATTTGTATCTCATTTTGTTTGAGTTACAGTGGGATGGTATCCTAGTCCTCATGCCAGTTCTGAGCAGAAGCACTGAAAAGTTGCCACTGAAATGAAATGGAGGAAAGGGAAAAACATCCCTTTTAAACTTCCTGTACATCACTGCTTGAAAGAGATGAAATATCTGCATAAAGTGTGTGTGGGAGTCCTGTAATGTAAACACAAATGCATTTAAGCCTTGTTTTGTTTCTGGTTTGCAACTATGTCAGTTTAAATCTCCTCTGCAACCTGCTGTGCCTTTGGGAGAAGGAGATTTTAGCTCTTGCTCCAGAAATCAGAGGGTACTCTTGCTGCTCTGCCTCTTTGCTTATCTGCTTGGTTGCTTATCTGTGAAACTGCAAAGTTTTTATGATAAATGCATTTTCTCAAAAGTATTGCTTTACAAATGTAGTTCAGTTTATTTACAATTAATCCAGAAAGGGGCTTGTCTGCATGTGAATTTTTAGCAAAGCAAAATGACCCTTTCCTTCCCTGTCTGCCTCAGCTTTCCCAGGATCAAAGTTCCCTTTCTGCTCCTGAGTTGGGAAGTTGCACAGTGGCAGGACATGTCTGTAAATAAATCACAGAAAGGGGGCTGCTAAAACATCCCTTGGTGACTTTCTGCTGGGGAGGGGGAGCACCCACTGCCCATCATCCACCTGTGGATGAGAGATGTGGAGGGGAAGGACCAAGGTCACTTTTCCCAGCTAGAAAATTGGTTGCCCCATGTGTGATGCCACTGCCAGTTTCTCATCATCTGTGTTGATCATCATCATCTGCATTTCAGTGTGGGCTGTGCTGGTGTGTTCCAGAGCTGGGCTGATGTTTATGGTGAGAGGGGACACCCAGGTGAGGCTGCATTTGCATTTTCATGTGGGGCTGAGAGGAAACCCTGACCTGATCCCCACATGCAGTGGTGAGAGAGGAAATTGTTGGTGGAGTGTTTCCTCCTGAGAATTTTTTTGGCTGCTTCTGTATATTTCTGTGTGTTTACTCATTCCCACAAAGAATATTCCAGTGGCTGAAAAAAACTCCCTTGACACAAGTAAATATACAGCAAAAGAACTGTGGTGAAATGAGAAGCATTTAAACAAGTGTAGATAATATCAAACTATAGAAAAACAAACGACCAGAATTGCAACTGAGAACAAGAGTGGGCAAAGTCAAATGGATGGGATTTGCCCTAGAATCTGTCTTTGATAAATGTAGGCTTTAAAAACACACAACCTGAATAAAACAGCTTAAATATTAGAGCTTTTATCTCTGCTAAATTGTGGCTGCAAGTATCTGAGTCATCTGGCTTGAACAGGTGTAATTGTTTGTGTGGTGTGTATCTGCTCTGCCCAGCCCTGACAAACAGTGAAATCACCACTCAGCTCCAGAGACACCAGCAGAGCTTTGACCTCAGGCTCTGTCCCCGTGCCTTTGTTATCTCTGTGCATTTTGGAGCTGCTGCATTTGCATTCCTTGGGTTTCTGGTTGTTTCCTCTGAGGCAGTCCCAGGAGCTGGGATTTGCTGTACCAATTGTCAGTTTGAAAGAGCCACTGTTTCTGGTGGAATCACAGCCCAGACTGAATATATCTCACTCTTAATTAGAGATCAGCCCAAACCAAAGATGTCTGTTTGATCCCTCCCTCCCTCTGGAATCTTTTCTTTCCTGGGAAAAATCTCTCAGCGCTGGCTGGAGCATTGACCATTGTGCTGCAGAGAAACTTCTGTGGTTTCCAAACGTGTTTCATTCTCCTCAGGAATTAAACCAAAAAATCCTTCTAAGTGTCTGAGAACCTTCTGTGTGTAAAGGATTTCTCCTTCTCTCAAGTTCACTCTTGTCTCTGAATCCATCCCACTGAGACCTCTATCAAACTCCATGCATTTTAGAGTGAAAGGTTTTGGTTTCAGGAACATGAAGCTTTTATCAGGTTCTCACTAACTTCCAAGCTGATGTTTCTTTCCAACAAAGAAAATGTTCAGTTTTTACTGCTTAAACTGTTCTGTTTTACTGTTACTAATATTCAATATGCCAGTTTCTTAGGCACATTGAAACATGGGTGAGGAGAAGCTGAAAGTTTGATCTGATAATAAAAGAAAGAAGAAATAGACTGTCAGTAAAAAGTTTTGGAAGTTAGTTTGGGATCTGGCCAATCAATCCTCTCTTTGTGGTTCCCAGTACTTGATTAATGGCCTTCAAGCAGATAAAGGATTGGGGAAGGTGGAAAGGGAGCTGCACAGTGATGCAATGTTTGCAGCCTGAGCTTGGAACAAAAGTGTTATTCCATGGTACCTGCATCAGATTGTTCTGTAACTGTGGTCAGCAGTATTGATCTCCTGTAACCCATTGCTTTTGTCTGAAATCCTCAGTTTTGTCAGAAACTCAGGGCCATGCTAAGCAAACATTTGAGTTGTTTTTCTGTTTCCTTTTCTCTTTGGCCCGCAGTGGTGGAGAGCCGAGGAGGGATCATGGACAGCATCCAGAGATTCTCCAACCTGCCCACCTATCTCCCTGCCAGCCCTCACATCTCCAATGCTGATATTTTCTTCTTCCTCAAAGAAGCCAACCAGGATATCATGAGGAACTCCAGTTTGCAGTCTAGGGTGGATTCATTCTTTATATACAAAGCCAGTCAGCCACCTGTCCTCAATGCCACGTACGGACCCTTTTCTGTTGAGCAGCCCATTCCCTTGGACCTCATGCTGACTTCTGCTTCTTTTGGTTTCACAAATAAATTCACTTTTAATTGGAAATTAAAATCCCACATAATCAACAGCTCAATCTATTCCAACAAACCTAAAATCCAAACCTTGTTCTACATAGCAGGGAAGGACTGGGATGACTACGACTCGGAGGAGATGCTGCCCTGTGTGAAGATGTTTGCTTTCCTGGAGTCCAGAGAGGTGGTGGCCAGCTGTAGGTTGGCAGGCCACCTGGGATTATGTGTTGTGGAGCTGGAATTGTCTCCCAGCTGGTTCAGCTCCCCTCCACCCCTGGTTTCAGAGGAAACAGCCTCCCTGGAAGGGATTACTGTGGAGCTCTTCTATAAGATTTATGCAGTGGATGGGGAATGTTCTCCAGAGGATGCAAAATGGGAAAACAATATCCATACAGGGGAAGAAGAGGAACACCAAGCTTTGTCAGCTATGGAGAGGATTGGTAGCATTGTTGTTTACCCAAATCAAGACAAATTAAAGCAGTCTTCGCTGAGGGTGGATGAAAATCTCATTATTCACTTACCAGTCAGCCCGGTCAGAGAGGGTGACATTGTGACCTTCCATGTTTTCCTGGCTGACTACTCGCTAGCAGACCAGTTTGTATTAAGGTAAGATAATTTTTTATGTGTCGTATGCAAAATAAATAGGGGCAAACCAATGCTGGGTGTAAATCTTTGGTTATATTTAGTGTTTTCATGAGAGAACTTCTGCATTTCCTCTCCAATAGGGGAAAACTATAAATAGGCTTGAATTATCTGTGTAGATGACACTTTTTGGAACATGGGCATTGATTTTAAAGTATGGATATAAATGTTTGTTTGATTGTTTTTTGTTTTAATTCTATTTGCTTCTAGTCATAATTCTGCCTCTTCAATTCTGCCTCTGTAAGTCAGCCAAGGTAACTGCTGTGATGTGCTTTGCTGAAGAGTCTGCAGGAGGGTTTTCTGTTTCTTTGGTGAAGATTTTCCTCTGTTTTTATCAATTTTATTATCATCATCTTTCCAAAATGCACAGGCTACACCTTGCACAGGTCAAATGTGGTGAGAACTCTTTTGTTGCATTGTACATAGGGGAGCTGAGAGGTGAGACAATGAGCTCAGCCAGTGTAGGGATCCTTTGGCAGAGCCAGGATTTGGGGCCAAACTTTGCAAGCTGTCTTCAGTTTTCCTGTAAGATCAGCCCATCCTGCTTCTTCAAGCTTCTGACTGCTTGTTTTGTGGCCCATTTTTGTTTTAAGTTTGGGCACTCTCAGACCTTTCCTTGTGAATCTGCCTGTAATTGGAGAATCAGAAAGAGAAATCACCCCGAGGGTTAGTGCTGCCTACTTGTTATGTCCTTAGCTGTCAGACTCTGCCTTCAGAGCTGAAATTCAGAGAGAAATGCGAGCCAAACTGGGGGAATAAAAGGGCCAAAAGGTAATTGGAAAGTGTCATCTGCTGTAAGGATGTGAAACTCCTGGGGAAGAAGGAGCTGCAGCCCGTGCAAGGAAACCTCAGAGCAGATTCGTGCCTTGCTTCCAACTTTGTGATCCAAGAACGATGGGAGGAGAATGTGACAGAAGTGCTTGGGGAGCAGATGTGGGAAAAACAGACAGCAAACCTTCTGCAGCACTTTCAAACCATTCAGCATTTGTGAAATAGCACATGCATATTAATAAACTTGCAGATTGCTGCCTGCACGGGGACAAGTGCAGGGGAGATGAGTGAGAAACAGAACGGGGTTTAACAAACTTTCAAAGGCTTGGGTCAGGAAGGGTCTGCCTTTAAACACAACTTATTCGTGCTTTTCCGTGGATTTAGAGTTTTGAATTTGTTAAATATGGATTTGGCCAGCATCCACTGTCACTGGAGGGACTGGCCTCACGAGCAGCCGGGTTTGGGCAGGCGTGCATTGATCCTCGCTGCTATAGCACAGAGATTATAGCATTTGCCTAAGGCTCTGCAAGGATTTAACATCAGCTCTTAATTCTCAGGGTTTTGTTCTCTTCCCCACACCACAGATAAAATTCCCAAGGTATTAGAGGCAACCTAAGACGAGGATGTTTTCTTTCCACTGGAATTTCTAAAATAGCATTTACCTCGTAACAAACGGTGCAAGGGTGGGTAGAGTTTTGATGTTTCTGCTGGCCAGGAAATAAATAACCAAGAACTTCTTGCAGAGACACTTTTGAAATGCTGTCTTTCAAAAGCACAATAGGTTTTGGAAGCACTGAGCAAGTGGCTAACCTGGGTTTTCAGGGGAGCAGAAAATGGGGGAGCAGACAAATTCCAGATTGAGGAGCCCCAGGATGATCCACGAGAGCCTGGGCCCTGCTGAGAGCTCACCTGGCCCCACAGCCCACGGGATCTGCCTGGCTGCAGCTGCCAGGTGTTCTCCCAACATGTGGAACGACCATCTCAGTGGGATGGCAGTCAGGTTTCCATGGGGATTTCCTTCTCTGCAAAGTCTGTGGAATCTGTTCATCTCCAGGAAATGTTTCTGTTACAATAAATCAGCATGTTTTACGTGCCCAGAAATATTTCCTTGGAAAATTCACTGTTGGCTCTCTGTAGTCTAGCCTGTCTGGGGTTTTATTTGGCTTTGCTTTTGCACTGTGCTTTTCATCAGAGAAACTGAAAGTATTTTTATTTACCCTTCAGTTGAACACTGAAAGTGAGAGGCAGGATGCAATTGTGCTGCTGGTTCACCTGTCCTTTAGAATGCAAAGAGTACCTGCAAATGTTGCTGTGATTATTTTGAATGATTTATGTTGGGTCCATTGAGAGATTTTCCAGCTGAAGTTGACATGGAAAGCAGGGGGAAATACAAGCCCTACAGTGCCTACATCTAATTTATGCAGTTTCCCTCACCAGCTTTCCCTGTTTTTCTGCTCAATGCTAATGTCTGTGAAAACCCAGAAGGTTCTTATATACATAGAGTTTCTGTGTGTTATAGCCAGAGAAAAATACATTGAAGTGCATGTTTGCCTTGGGAAATATATTTTTGCTTAATATAACTGATAGTTTTTAATCATATCTGTTGTAAGTGTAGCAGGGTCTGGCTCACATGAGAGGATAGATCAAAACCAAGTCATTCTCAGCACAGCATTTGATGCCAGCCCTGAGCTCTGACAGGATGCAAAGGAGCAGATATGCTCAATTTTATTCACCTCTTTACTATTTCATGCTGTGTTGCATAGTATTTTATTTTATGCTGGATTTTTCCTAGCAGAACCAACTTCAATTCTCATGTGGGAGCTGATTCTTTTTTTTTTTATTTTGGTGAAATCTGGGATTCTTAACCAAGCTTGGAAACTGAGAAGCAGCTGGAAGCAGTTCCTTGGTTCAGCAGTGTTGAGAGACACCCATTTGTGAGGTCCCTGTGCCCCCAGCCATGTCACTTACAGGGGACACTGCAGCTTGTGGTGAAGCTCCAGCTATCACTTCCAGTCCCTTCCATCAGCCCAAACTGGTTTTGCTTGCCTTGAGCTAAGTCTTGGTTGGTTTTCATTCAACAACTTGAATTTCAGGAATGGGAGCGCTGGTGGTGCTGTGTTTGAAATAAAATTTAAATAAAATGCATTTGTTTCTTTCCCTGCTGGAATCCAGCCAGCGTGGCTCGGTGTCAGTGGAGGACACAGCTGTGTCAAGGGGCAGAATTTGGGGACTAAGTGTGCATTCAGTGCCTGCCACTCCTGCTGCTGGCTCTGCTGACAGATGATCTATACATGTGTGCAATGAAATGCTTATGACACTGGAGATTAATTTGTGGCCTTGCTGGTTTGATCTGTACTGCAAAATTCACCATCTGGGAAGATAAATTTTGCCCATTATGTTTGGTGGCTTGTCACTAAGCACAGTTTAACTGTAAAGGTAGGTGAAATGGGCTATGTTGCCATGATTAAACTCTTTTATGGGCCCCCTTGCTAAAAAAAAAAATTAGAAAAGGGTAAAAATGAAGGACAGCTTTGAGGTGCCAGCAGGACTCATGCATACTTCATTGTCACAAATTTTCAGGCACTTTTTGTCCTTTAATGTGCTGGAGTATCTCTGTTTCCTTCTTCACTGACAAATGTAGATGAAATGCAGTAAATGAGGAAAGAAAAGATGGAAATCATGACTACAGAAGGGGTAACAGCAACTTTAGTGCTAATTGCTGAACAGAAAAAGTCTCCTGATACATGGAGGAGTTATAAAAGAGACAGGAGAAAACAATTCCTGCTCAACTGGAAGAACAGAAATCTCATCTAATAGCACTGGGAATGGCTTCTGTTTCTTCCGTGGTGTTTGTTATTATTTAACTCCATCTTGAGACTCAGAGGATGTATTTAAAAGAAAAATGGGAGTCAATTTGTACAGCAGGAGAACATTTAATGAAATAAATGGACAATTGCCCCTTGGTTATAGGAAAGAAATGAGGGCAGTCTCTTTAGGAGTAAACAATGGGTGTTTTCCAAAGTGACAGTGAGGATGTGCTGAGCATTAACAGCAAGTGGTCACACACAAATGTGGGTCTGTTGGCATTCCTTACATGTCCCCAGCACCCACCACCCATCCTGCTGTGCCAGAACAGGAATTGCAGGAGGGGCTGAGAGCAGGTAGTGCATGCCTGGGCAGGGAACGGCAGCAGCAGTGGCTCAGGACCTGCTCAGGGTCCTGGCTGTCACTCAGTGCCTTGGCAGCCCCAGGAGAAGGATTTTCCATCCACTCCTCCCTGCCCTGGGACTGGGGGATGAACAGGACAAGGTGTGATACATGCCAGGAGACCCTGGCTGATTATTCTCACTAGGCAAAATGATATTAAGGATTTATATTAATAAACATATATCCATATGGAGGAGGTGATGTCTCCTGCTAAGGAATAAAAATTGCACAGACCATTAAAAGTGACTTACAAGGCTTCTGTGTTAATAATGAAAGATCTGGAGAAGTCTGAGCAGTCGTCTAGAAGGCCAGAAAAAGATCATTAAGAGGATGTCTCCTGCCAATAGCTGCCAAGAGCAAACAAGGGAAAGAAAACAGAAGGTTTTGGATCTGGAAATGCATAGAAAATGAGAGTACAGACTGTGGGGAGTGCAGCCTGGCTGCCTGTGAGGAGGAGGCTCCACATGGCCGTCCTTGCTCCTAAGCAAGCTGGTGGGAATGGGGAAGCACTGTCCCTGGGATTGTTACTGGGGAGACAAAGAAATGATTCCCTGGAACATCATTTCAGGATGAACATTCAGCAGAAATCAAAGTGTTGAGAAAGAGAAAAAAATATTCCGAAATCAGAAATGCTGGTTAAGATTTAGAAATAATCACAGAAATAAACCATTACTGGTGGCTTGGGAATAATTTGGTCTTTAATCCAAAATTGAATGTTGAAATTTTTGGTTCCTCTTTTCTCTCTGGATGTACATGGAACTTAATATAAATAGGAAGTAGTGATACTTAATAAAAATACAAGCACTGCTAAGTCTGGAAGTGCCAGATATGTCTGTGCAACCTTCCTTCAGTCCCCCAGTATTCAGGCACTGTTTCATATTCCTCCAAGACACATTCACATTATTTTTTTCCCAGATCTCCTGCTTCATTTGATGCCTATATTGTCTTTCTCCCACTATTTTATTTTCTTTTTGTTACTGAATGGGAAAGGGAGTGACATCCTTTCAGGACACTCCTATGAAGCCTGAGGGAATGTTTGTTTTGGCTTGAATGAACCATTTCTATAAATTCTCTTTCAGGAAAGGTTGAACCATTTTTTATTTTTCTTATTTCTGTTTGAGACCGGCTTGTGGCCCAGAAAAATTGGCTGTAGCTGATGAAAACCTGACATGATGGTATGGAATTATAAATTTCACAAGGATGAAGGGAAAAAGTTTCTTCCCTGGGAGCTGCTGGCAGTCCATGGCTCTGCTGCATCCACATCCATGAACCATCCTGAAATAAAATTGGCAGCTTCTCTCATTCTCATGTGCCCCAAGATAAACTCCTCTGCCCTAGCCACAGTGGAGAGGGAGAAGAAAATAAACCACTCTCTCATACACTCTTAAAACCAGTTCAAAATGACAAAAAAAACCCTAAAAACAACCTTCTCCTTAGAGCTGGAGCAATTCTAAAAGCTTAGAAAGAGATGGATCTCCAGCAGGGAATAAACGGCCCAGTGAATCCTGAAAGACCCTGCAAGACTACAGTCAATAAAGCTTTTTAATGGAATTTTAGATAAAGGTCAACTGTGTGCTGCAATAATCAGCTGTCCATGATCACTGGCCAGGCAGAGCAGCTCCAGTGACAGAGAGAAGCCCTGGGAATTGTTGGATATTGGCTTGGAGGCACTTCCAGACGGGACTGCAGCCTCGTGGTGATAAAGCAGGGGCTTTAATTGAGATGTTTCCTGGTGGAAATCTCTGCTGCCCTGCACAAGGGCTCCTGGACGGGCTGCTTTGTGCACAAATAAGTCCCTGTGCTGCTCTGAAGGTGCTGGGGAGGGCAGGAGGATGGGGCCAGGGGCCTGGTGCCTGTGGCAGATATTCCCACTGTCTGCTCCTTCCCTGGGCCTCAGGGATGTTCTGTTCTCTCAGGGGAGTGGGGAAATGCTTGTAAGAGCTGGAGGGGAGGGTGGATCAAAATGCAGAATTAGATTAATTGCAAATATTTAGCCAGTGTGTGTATTCCACCAGTGTTTTTCACTGAGGAGGTGTGAAGGGTTTTGGTGGTTTGGGAATATTTCATGTTGTGTGCTAGAACACTGAGTACATCTGGATTGAAACAAAGATCCACTTCCCACTGGAAAAGTGCTTGGTTTGCCCTTCTCCTTCCATTCAAGCCCTGCCAGCACCTCTCATTCATCTGCCCACCTGCACCTGTGAGCAGCAGGGATGTGGCAATATCATGTAAATGAATTTGCTGTGTCTCACATCCAGAACCACAAAGCAGGAAAGCAGAGGGGCAGCTGTGCTGGTTAGAGTTGTTTGGTGTCTCATGGCTCCACCAGTGGTGCTGTGTGTCACTGGTGCCTCTGCAGCCTGTTTGACACGGGTGTGACAAACCAGGATGTGAGAGCAGCCCTGACAAGCCCAGTGTGCCAGTGCTGGCAGGCACTGCTGTGCTCTGAGAAGGGAGAGCAGGGGAAAAGGATTCCCCATAGAATGGAAGGTGCCAGTTCTCCATGCGTGCTGCATTTCTGGCTATAGGAGAGTGGCAGAAAGGATAATGCAACACAGTTCTTTGTGCAATGGAGAAGCAAGAGAGAGCTTTATTTAGATAAACACTGCACTTATGTAGGGCAGTTTCTGCAAAACAGAATAGAAAAGGCTCATTGGTCCAAGAAGGAAAACACCTCTTTGAAATCATGCTTTGTGCAAACATCACTTCTCCAGCAGGTGTTTAATCATTGTTATAATTTCTTGTCCTTGAGCAGCCTGAGAAACCCAAGGCTTCAAGGCTGCTTTTTCCCTGGTTCCCAGCAGTATCCAGCAGCACACGTGACTCGACACAAACTTTGCCTTGCTGATGGTAGTGGAAAGAGATTTTGCATTTCTGAATGGTTTGGGTTCTACCAGCTTGCTCTAAGCTGGACCTCATCTCCAAAAGCTTTGATGTGACAGCTCCTGCTAATGACCAGCAGCAGAAATAATGAACTGCAGAAATGCTGAGCTGGGTGCTTGCTCTGGGGCAGGTGTGGGTCTGCAGAGCTCTGTGAGCACTGAGAGCAAGGCACGGGCTGTGCCTCACATGCTCGTGCTGCTGAGCCTGCCTGCCTGGGGATTTTGGGCAAACATCACCAATTCTTGCTTTGGGGCGCCTGCTCAGACTCCTCTGGCAGTGTGAGGGTGTGTGGGGTGGGGATCCCTTTGGATGAGAGCTGCACCAGAGGGGCCCCAAAGGTTCAGCCTCTCCAGCCAGCTCAGGGCATTGCCACTGCTCTTCTCCAGAAGTTGCTTTTGCTGGGAGCTCTCCTGTCTTACCTTAGCTGTGATTAATGCTGCTGCAGCTCTGAAATGGGAAGGGAAAGCACAGATGGAATTAGAAGCTGAGTTCTGCCTGTGAGCACCCGGCTCTGAGCTCAGTTAATGAACACAGAGCTGCCTCGGGGTGACAAAACTGCTTAAACTCACAGCATCACAAAGGGCAGTTTAAGGAAGGCAGCTGTAAGACAAACATTTTCTTCATCCATTTCTTTTATTTTTTTACCTTGTACTCGGGTTGGAAACACAGGTCAGCAGAGGTTGCTGTCTTTGAGTGATCATTTCAAGTTTGGGGCACACTGTGGCTCTCTGCAAATTGAGTGTCCTCGTCAGCGAGTCCCTGGCGGGGAGCTTGGGGGGAGCCTTTGTTTTGGACAATATGCTGAGTAGTCCCTGCTTTGTGCTGCCAGACAATGATGGCATTGATCAGCTTCTTGTACAGCTCTTCATTAGCTGGCAGTGCAGTAAATCACAGTCTTGTTTAAACAAGTCAGACACAACAGTGATTCGGTCCTTGATGCAGTTACTTCTCCTTCTATTCATTGCATCCACAGTAATGAATAGTATTAAAAGCAGAAAAATGCAACTGCTTTGAAATTTCCTTTTTTCCTGAGATATTTTAGGCCATGCATTGCTGTCATTTTATCCTGGTAAAAACCAGTTTACTCTCCTGTGAAGCTGATAAAGCTTTGAGTGAGCACATTGATCTCAATTTCTTTTTTTACCCCCTGATGCAACAGAGAGTTGCTTTTGTCCTTGTGTTTACCCAGGAGCTTTTGCATGGTCTGATAGAAGAAGCCCAATGTGATTGCTGGGGAGAAAGAAGTCTCAGAAAGAGCAGGAAACCAAATATTGCAAGAAAATTGTCAACATATCTTCTTGTTTTGGGTGCTGCTCCTGCTCCCTATGCAATGTATGTCAATAAAGGACTGGTAAGAAATTATTTTGGACAAGGCAGAGCAGGGAGCTGTGCTGTGTGTGAGGTATTTAATGCTTCAGATGTCTGCCTTGGATGCTGCACTCGACCAGGTTATGAAAGAAATCATATTAACAAAGTTACTGGATCCCAGATGAATCTAAAGAGCTGCAGGAGAAGAAAACAGTGACAAATGAGTCTGCCATTCTGAGGCACAGCAAATGGTGCTTGCAGTTAAAGCTGTTGCACTGCCTGCCCTGTTCTGAGTGACACGGGGGCAGCATGGCCTGAGCTTGGCAGAGCCCAGGGAGCTGCTCCTGAGTGCTCTGCCTCTGCTCTCCCCCCAGGCTGTATAAAAAGGGAATGTCTCTCAGGTCTGTTCTCCTCAGGATCCCCAGGGAGATGCTGTGGGTATTCCCAGCAGAGGAGGGGTTGTTCTGAGCAGCAGGATTTCCATGGTTATCTCTTGGGAGAGCCATGCTCAAGCAGCCCCATGTTTGTTCACCCTCCCTCTGCCCCCACCATGCTTTCCTTTAAATGGCTCACTAAGACCAAAATGTTCCTTCCTGTCTCCCCACTACATCCTTTAGGACATTTTCCTGCCAAGCAAACTTTCTCAGTTCCTTTTTTTTTCCCTCATTGTGTGGCCCAGCCATTAGTGGCATTCATGAAGGAGTCCTCAAATGCATTTTCACTAAATCCCCATCTCTAATTGTGCTGGTCCTAGAGGACAGTGAGTGGGAAAGGCAGAGAAGCAGAAGCTGGGATAGGCAATGCCTTGTTCATGAGCTTTCTAAGCATCTCTCAAGTTAATGAGGGTCTGGGCAAGAAATGTGCCAAGCAGCCACAGGGAGCACAGGGATGAGCACTTTGATGCAGATCCCTGGTGGAGGATGGTGATGAACTGCACCAAGAGATGCTTGGGGACAGCCTGAAAAGTTTGTCCTGTCCTGGGAGGCAGCAGAGGGTGAGGGAGAAGCAGAAGCAGACTGTGAGAATCTGGACCTGGATCCAAATGCATTGTGAGTTTTGGGTTGTTGTGGATCTGGGAGTTTGGCTCTGGCCCATCTCTAATTTAATGTGCCTGGCCAGAGTCTTCCCAGCCCTGCCCAGAAAAGAGGGGTGGTTTAATTGACTTCCTTGCAGTTGCTTAGGGCTTGTGCCAGTGGAACCGTTGGAATTTGGTTGTGTGAAGGCACATGTGTGTGTGTGCCAGTGCCCTGGGCTCGAGTTTCTCTGGGAAGTTTGTGAGGGACAGTCCAGCCACGAGTGGCTGGTGGCAGGACACAGATGGAGAGGGAAGGAGCTCTGATCTAATGGCACACAGCAGAGCACTCTGAATTGTGGCATTTCCTGCTGCCATCTCCATAACGGGGTGAAAGTACCTATGCTCCTCAGCTAAGATGACTTTTGACTCATTTGCCAAAGCTAATAACCCTTTGAAAAGAACTTAAACCTTTTCAGAATTATTCCCCTGATGCTCTTGGGACCAGTAGTCCTTTATTTGCCATAGAGCAGCCACAGAATGAATAGCAGCACTGTGGACTCCCTCAAACAGCGACCTTATGTGAGATGCAGCGATTACAGCAATTAAATCCTCTTTGCCAAGGCAACCAGGGCTTTATTTCTAACTGAAGTTACATTTTTTCCCCCCAAATGAATCTCTTCTGCATGCATTATTCATTTTTCTTTGGAACATTTAGCCTGTGCGAATTCCACGAGCTCAAATTCAGTATTATTACTTATTAATTATTGGGTTGAGGTAATGTCTAGGACAGAACTGCCTCCAGGGGTCAGAGGGCACTGGGTTCCCCATGCAGCCAAAAGCAGAGTAAGGCCATAAACTTTGTCTTGAGTTGGGGGTTGAAAATTTAACAGCATTTGTGGAACAACTTGTGAGAGTTTGCATTTGTATTTTGCTTGATTCCAAAACCCACGTCAAGCAGGTCTGGGATATTTTGGTCATACCCTTAAATTAATTGTTTGAAGAAGGTTGGTGATGTCGACTCAGACATTTTAAGTCCAACTGCATTCCAATCATTGTGACTCTTGCTTGGAGAAGGGAAGGTCAGTGATCAACAATAATGGTTAAGGTGCAACATTTTCTTTAACAATTTTGGGAGTTCTAGCTTAGGATGGTCTTTGGAATGCTTTGTTTTTGAAGGAATGTGCTACAGTCTCCTTTTAAGATTACATGAGTTCATTGTCTCTTTCTGGTATTACATAAATAGCTTCTTGATTGACAAGGAAACTAAAATGATTCTGCTTAAATCTGTACTGCTCTCCTAAGAAATCTACATTCATTATTCCTGGGATGACTGAAAGATTTACAATAGTTTATAATCTGGTATCATTTCATTCTTCTTCTTGGTATTATTAATCACCTTGTCATGGAACGTCAGGAGAACTTTGTTCAGCTTGCATGATTTGGGCTGAGAAAGCCATCCTTTAATATTAATGTTTCTTAGGAAATTGGGTAGATATCTTTGCATTCTGGGAACCATAAAATGGATGAATGATGTCCTTTGACTAGACATTAGATGCTTACAGGCTGCTGAAGCTGAGGAATAAGGTTGAAAAAGCCCTGCAGCTGTACCACTGTGGGAAGAAAAATGACCTTGCAGAGCAGAAGTGGTTCAGGTCAGTGTTTGGTTGTAGGATGAGTAGTCAGCAGTGCCAGGCACGATGGTGTTTGTGGCTCTCCTGGAACTGTCCTTGCTGGGGCCACATCAATGATTCTCTCTCACTGGGGACATGAAACCCAGGTCCCAATTATTTGGTCATTTAAAGATTCTGGGTTGCATTTCCTAAGGCTGGAGGCAGTCAACCAGGATCCTGGCTGGCTTTCAGCTGCAGTAATTACAACTTGCCAGCTCAGATTTTCTCTGCCTCTTAAATCACATCCGCTATTTTTCACTTCCTTTGCTGAACTGCTGTGTCCCCTGTGCTGCTGGTGGTGATAATAGTTCTAATGCTTTGCCTATTTATGTAATGTTACTTTATCTGCAATGTCTCACAGTGTTTGTACAAGAAACGTCTGTCATTGCTTTCATTTTACAAATCACTGTTTTTATTGCTCATGTTCCAGTGATACACCTCAAAGAGCAGATGCTTTCCTAAAGGAGGGAGGCACTGCCTCTCCTACCCTCAACCTGTTATTTCTCAGTGAGGTTGATGGGATGCTCCTGCTTTGTCCTTGGCTCTGCTGCAGGGCAGATGGATTTGGGATGGCCCAGAGGGTACCCAGGGCTGGTGAGCTGGAGGTGCCATCCCACAGGGCTGATGATGCCCAGGCAGCTCCCAGCCCTTTATCCTGGTACAGGATCTCGGATCCGTGCTCAGGCCAGGAGAGGGCAGAGCGGACTCGTGTGTGCTGCAGGAAACCACGACAGCCACCAGAGGGATGGAGGGAGGGATGCAGGGATGGATAGAGAAAGGGATGAAGGGATGGATGGAGGGATGGATGGAGGCAGGGATGGATGCAGGGATGGAGGGATGGATGGAGGCAGGGATGGAGGGATGCAGGGATGGATGGAGGCAGGGATGGAGGCAGGGATGGAGGGATGGATGGAGTGATGCAGGGATGGAGGGATGGATGGAGGCAGGGATGGATGGAGGGAGGGATGGAGGGATGGATGGAGGCAGGGATGGAGGGATGGATGGAGGCAGGGATGGGTGCAGGGATGGAGGCAGGGATGGATGCAGGGATGGATAGAGGCAGGGATGGAGGGATGGATGGATGCAGGGATGGAGGGATGGAGTGATGCAGGGATGGAGGCAGGGATGGAGGGATGGATGGATAGAGGCAGGGATGGAGGGGAAGCATTTTGGGAAGAATGAGCCTTGCTGTGGACTCATGGGGAGCTGTGCCTTGGACCTGATCCCCCAGAAAGGACTCAAAGCATCACCTCCCCTAAAATACCTCCAAGGAGGAACACTTGGGAACTGTTCCATCTGTGCCAGCCCCTGCAAAGGGCAGAGCCTGCAGGGCTGCCCAGGGATTGCTCTGTAGTGAGGAGGGGCAGGTCTGTGCAGGGCTGGCACCCAGGCTTGGGGCTCATGGCTGCAATTTCCTACCCCAAATTGAAAGGCTTGTACTGTGCTTTATTCATTTTTCTTTTTTTCCTTTTTTTTCCCCCTCCCTTCCTTAAACAATTTCTGAAATCTTGCATTTTCTCTTTATGAATGTACTGTGCCCATGTGTGAGCTGATATTGCAAATGCACTTCATAAAGCAAATTTCCCTGCTGCTCTGAAGGTTAAGGAGCTTTAAGTGAGGTTCTCTCTTTGCAGAACAACTTTCTTCTTTGGACTTGAAAAACAATGGGAATGTAGTTAATGTTCAGCCTGACAGAGTCTCAGCAAACATATTAAGGGCTTAATTTAATAAAATCATATTTCACTTCCATAGACAAGAAACAGAATAGACTTGAGTCTTTTTTAATGAATAAAGTCCTTAGTAAGGTACTTGCAGTCTTTCTTTATGTAAGGCTTATTCTCAGTTTTTTTTCCTTTTAGGAGCCAGGAAGATTTAGTGCAGCATTTTCTAAATTGTGTCGTGCTTCCTTTAGAACAGAATGGAAAGGGAAATGTATCTTAATGTTAAAGAGACGTGAAACAAAAATGTGGTTTTTCCCCAATGAAAAGTTAAACATTTGCAAGAAAAATGTTCTTCAGGGCAATTTCAATTCTGTTAAAAACACATTTACTGTCAGAAAATAATGATGCTGGATGAGCTCTAATAATAAACCAATTTGTGTGTACCAGGGGAGTGGACTTTTCCAGCCTTTTGTTGTAAGTCATGCTGGAAGGGCTGCCACTGGGCTACATGAGCACAGATATTTTCACACTGGGATTTGTGTCTGCTTGAATTATGTGAATAACTCCATTGAAGTACAACTGGGAAAAAATTCACCACGTGACTTCTTATTAAAACATTGCTTTTTTACTCCCATCAATGATGTTTGAGCAGCCCCATGTATTTTTCTCTCAGATTTCTCTGTTTAACTCTTTTTTCCTTAAATGCTCTGTGTGCACAGTGCCTCTATTGTACAACACCCAGAGCACGTGGCAGCAAGCTCCTGATTTCTGGGGAGCTGGGCTGCTGCAGTCACTACTGCCATTAATGGCATTAATTAGGGAGCTGCATTCCAGGACACCAGGGCTGCCCAGAGCTCCCCTTCCCCTCTTCATCCAATTTCTTGAGATCAGCAGGTGCACCAAAGCATGCAAATCTAAGATTTGCTTTGAGGAAAACTGAGTGGCTTTTTTTTTGCCCTGAAATGAGCTGAGCATCGCTGCCAGCTCCTGGCTTGTGAGGATATTTGCAGAAATGGGATGCAGAAGTGGTACAAATTGAATGCATTTACAGATAAAAGGCTCAGCTTTTGCAGGGCTGTGAATCTCTTTGGGGTGAGGACTGTCACTTGGTGCAGATGGATGGTTTGGTGTAACAGGTCCCTGAACACATCAGTGTTTAGGGGTTTGCTGCTGTGACAGTGACAGCACTGCTCCCACCCAGCTCAGACACCTGCAGGTTTCTACAGGTACCTCTCCAGGCCCCAGTCAGTCATGCTTGATAGCAGTGTGGAAATTGGATTTGTCAACTAGTAATCCCTCAGTGATCAATAATTAGTTGCAATTATGCACTGTTTAAGGGCTGAGGAGAGAAAATTGAAGTTTGTGGCCGGAGGGGAAATGAAGAATGGCAGGTACACCAAGGTGTTTGGCATGAGAGAAATGCAGTTAAAGAACTGAATTTTCACAAAAAACTGTGAGTCAGACTGGACTGGAGGGGCAGGAGTGGTGAGGCTAAGCAGGATAACACAGTCCTTGGAGAGGTGCTGCCCATAAAGCATCACAGCTTGGACCACAATGTCCCCAGTGTGCAATGCCACAAGTTATTTGTGAAGTATTCTTTGAAACTTCTCCTGTGTTTATAATCAAAGCTCCTTCCTCCACCTTGTTTTGAATTTTTGTCCAATATATGAGCCAGGAGAAGCTGAAGTCCTTGAGTGCTCACTCATGGGATGTGCCATCCTCTGCACTGGCTCCAAAAAGGAACAGTCCAGACACGTGGTTTGGTTTCAGATGGATGAGGAAAGGTTCCTTCTCTTCTTTTTGCATTCTTCTCTGTTCCAAAGAGCACAACAGCTCAGGTTTCCAGATGGGCAGGAATGTTATTCCAGCTGTCTCTGAAAATCTAGTTGAGTGTGTCCTGGGATTTCTGTACCAGCTCTGCAGTTAAATCTGCCACTGGTAATTCTCAGCCACAGAGCCAGGGAGGGTCTGTGCTGCTCTGTGGTTGTACCCACGGCTGATTGTCACTCTCTAAACAGAAATGCAAAATGAAACTGCTGAACTGCAGGAGGTGGGAGAGAAGGAGCTGGAGCAGACCTATCACCCAGTGCTGTGTGAGAAGGAGCCAGCAGAATTTATGGTTTCTGAAGGAGCAGTATATTTTTAAGCTTCTTGTATTCCTACACTTCACAGCCCAGATTAGCAGATTGTTGACAGCTCCATGATGTATTTGCTGTCACCTGGCTGGAGTCCGAAGCAAGTGATAAATTTTTAGTTTGAATGAGCTCGTGTGACATGCAGTGACAGATATATTTTTTGTTACTACAAGTATGTAGTGTGTCCTGGGCTTGGGGACTTTGGTGCTATTCTTGCTGTGGTTGTGAGTGATTTGCTTGCTTTGCTTGTGCTTCTGTTTCACCATCCCAGGAAAGGTGGGGAAAATGACACATTCCTCATGTGCTGGGATGGCTCCTTCTTCTCCTGCCGTGTTGGAGCCTGACACAGCTCAGATCATCCTCCTTGGGTTCAGCAGAGCCCATCTGCTGGCAGGAGGGAGCAGGGGCTCTGTGGAAAAAGAACCCAGCATCTCCAGCTGCTGTCGTTGAATTTCAAGTGTCTTGGATAAATGTCACAGGAATTTACATGCAAAAACTTGGGGTGTTTTTGAAGTGATACAACTATATTCTGGGAAGATGCACCTCCCAAAATACACTTTCAAGATAGGAAAAGGGGCAGCAGGAATCAGTTTGGTATTCACATGACTGAACACTTGGAGGAACTGAATTTACAGATTCAGCTTGTGAGTAAAACTTAGTGCTGTGTATTGGTGAGCTCTATTCAGATGAAGTTTCAAGGTAGAACAGCAAACAAAAAAAATAAAAAAAGGAATATGCATAATTAAAATGCCTACTTTAAACTTCATGTCATATTCTTAACACTCAATTGGTGTTAAGGAGTTCAGCTTTCCTTGACATTTTTCCTGAGGTTTTACACCCTGCACACTTCCAGAGAGCAAAGGATTTGGTGCCAACAGTCCCTCACATTATAGGGCCTGTGCCATTTTTACATACCTTGGGGTGAAGTGGTACAATAATTAATGAATTGTAGGATTAATATTGTTTCTTTAAAGTGTAAGTTAAATATTTTTGAAACAAAATAATTATTCAGGTCCATAAACCCAGTTTACTTTGAAACAGATGGTAGAGACTGAGAGAGATCAAGAGACAGGGAAGTTGCATCTTTCCATATCAAGGAAATATTTTGCTTTTGTGCTGGCAGAGCAAGGGATTAAGCCTGAGCAAAAAGTTTGAGGGTTGTGTCTGCTCATCAATACCTTGAGAAGAGCCACATGTGGAGCTGACATTGCCTGGTTTAGAGGGACAGATGAGGATCCATGTCCAGCCCAGAAGCATCTCTGCTCTGGCTCTGAGTCTGCCCCAGTGCCAGTTCTGTGCCAGTTCTCAGCTCCCCACACGTGCCCCTCCAGCAAGGGTGGAGACTCTGAAGCATCTCCAAAACTCTGATGTGCTTAGACATCAAAAATGGAAGGTGCACCTCTCTCATGTGATTGCCTGCCTTAGGGGGGAGAGCATATGCACAGCAAATGGACACTTACATAACCCTATTAGCTCCTGCTGGCTGCTTTCAACTGTTGGTTTGCCACAGGGAGCTGGAGGAGAAGAATTAGGTAATATAAATAGAAAGATGACATCCTCCAGAAGAGAGCCATTCAGCACATATTGCTGGCTGGCCTCATGGTTCAGAGCTGATAAGCAAATTTGGCCTGAATCCTGTTGCAGCATTTGATGATGGCACCAGCAGAGCAGAATTGGCAATATCAGCAGAGGTGGAGGCTGTGGATGTGATCCCTGCCATCCACTCGCTGCAGGAGTTGCTCTCTGTGGCAGAAACCTAGGGCCAAATTAATTGTGATTAATTTTGATTACAGACCATTCCCTTTGAAGTGACTCTCGAGATGAATTTGTCCCATGCGTGCTTTAAAGGGCAAGTTGCTCACAAGTGCTTCTGCTAATGCATCCTCCAGGTTTATTTCAGATATCCTTTTTTTTTCTCTTTCAGCAATTGGTTCCTGGTGCAAATACAGACACTTTGCATTAATTCCCTGCAGGGCTTCTATGCCATATTTTTAGGCTTTTGAGTGGCATTGTGGAAAACATGAAAGCATTATGGTAATGATCAAGGCCAATTCTTGTGTTCTTTATTCAAATATCAGTTAGGGGGAAAAAAACCTGTGATGCTTAATCATGCAAAAATCCTCCTAAGAGCTCATTTAAGAGAGGGCTTGAGTGGGGACCTCAAGATTTGGCCCCTAGTGCATGATGGATTTTAACAACAGCGAGGTAGTGATTAGGTGGAAGAATGTAAGTACAAGTGGTTGAAGTGCTGGCATGAAAAAAAGAGTGAAGAGCATTGTCCAGTTCAGCAGCACAAGGAGCTGTTGCATATTATTGTATTTAATGAAAAGGAAAGTACAATGAATGCACTTTAAAGTGAATTCCTCCCACCGTTCTTTTCATTTGTTTGGGAATATTCTGTGGGACTGACTGAAGGCTTTTTCTGCTCTAGCAGGAGCCTCTCAGCTGCTTAATAGCAGTGCAGAAAATGTGGCACAGCACCTTTTCTTACTTATTTACTGATCAAAAGGAGTGTTTACAGAAAGCTGTGCTTTGCCCCCACTTTTAGAAAAGCCACTCCTTGTGGTCTTCTGAAAGCTCTTGTAATGGGAAGCATTTCTCACTATGAACAAGCAGCCAAGTGTATTTGAAATGGAAAATTTCTGATTGAAATGGGCATCTCAGAGCTTCCAGCTGCTGGCAACCGTATGGCAAAACAATTGCAACGTTTGCAATCTCTGCAGAAGCTGCTTATCTAACAGCTAGGACAACCTGAAGTATTGATTTGGAACTGGTTGGTTTCAAGTATTGGAAAGCACTGGATTTTCCCCTGCTTTGCCTAATTAAAAGAAGATCATGAGTGACAAGGTAGGTCACTTCAAGTCCCTGCAAAGAGGGAGAGGAATTTGGAAATGCTCAGGGTCCCTTGGAAGAGAGGAATTTGGAAATGCTCAGGGTCCCTTGGAAGCTGTATTTTGAAGACTTTTCTAAACAAATGTGACGATTTCGAGGAGGGACCAGGAGCAGAGAAAAACTCCCCAGATGTTTTTCCACTCATAGATAGAGATTGAGAGGGGCAGGAAGATCTGAGGTTGGGGCACTGGCCATGGGCTCAGACTTGAATTGAGTTGATTTTCTGTGTGATCTTTCCCCTTTTTCCTGTGCTCTCTGCTCACACCTGAGCTCTGTGCTTGGGTGGTTTGTACTTGGGGCAGCTTTTGGTGGTTTCCCCTCAATTGGTCTCTCATTTCTCTCCCACATCTTGTTCAGGAATCTCCAGCAAAGCTTTTTCTGACTCCACAACTGTGAGACTCAAGTGCAGGACTCTGGAGAAGAAGTTTTGTGCATTTTTGTGCAGGCACTGGTGTGGCTGTCCATCTCTGTATCCTAGAAAGTTCTGTACATAGGTGCAGAAAGTGCAGAAAGTCCTCTGCCAACTAGGAAATGTGATTTTGAAATTTCTCCTTACAAGTCCTCCTGACAGCTGTTCCTATCAGGAACTCAATCAGTAGAGAATTGTGAATTCAGTCAAGTTTTCCCTTGACATGCTCTAAATGTATTAAGTGATGAAATGTCATAGAATCAAAGCAAATTTGCACTTATTCCAGAAAGAAATCTGAATATGTAACATAGGAGTGGTGATGGGGTAAGCAGAGATTTGCATTCCTTTTGCTTTATGATGGAAGTTCTGAGTAGTTGGGTTGACCTCCCAGTTAATGCAATGGCAATCCTGCTGTAGCCAAACTGTTTCTCATTTCTAACCATTTTTGAATCCAAGTTTGTTTGTGTCTGGTTGGTTCTGGTTTGCAGCTGAATGATTGATATTAGTGAAGGTTCTGACTCTCGTGTGCCTCTGCAGAATTCTCTTCCTGAGCTGCAGGAAGTGATCAGGGATGAAAAGGGGGACCTCTGGCAAATCTCTTATTGTTGAAGCAAACTGCCTCTTGTCTTGAGTCACCTTGAAGAAAGCAGCTTTCCAGTAAACAAAAGGGAAAATCTGCTTAGCACGTTTTTGGTTTTGATTAGGGCTGCAGCTTCCAGCTGCTAATCTGCCTGATGTAGAAATGGGCACCTTTTAAGAAGCTGCAGCCCAAAATTAATTTCAGCAAATGCACTTGCTCCTTGAAGAAACCCTGCTGAAGAGTTTGAAGGCTGGGATGGCTGCAGCTGCTGGGAAGCTTGTCAGGCTCAGGAGGAAGAGCTGAGCTGGGTGCTGGGGTCAGTGGTGGGTGGATGTGGTGGCTGAGCTGGTGCTGCTGGTCCTGCTGAGCCCTGTGCCACTCTGGGGAGTCTTTGTGTCGCGATAGACGGTGGGGGACAAAACTCAAGCTAAGAGTTACAGTTGCAGTTTATTATAAAACAGATAAAAGGGGGATAAGGAGCAATGGGATAAAAAGGGTTATGGGTAAGAGAAGAGGGAGAGAGGAAGAGGAGGGAGAAGAGAGCAAGAAGAGCAAGGGGGGGAGAGAGAGAGGGAGGGAAAGAAGAGAGCGATTTCCCATTTACAATACAATAAATCTCCTTCCATGATGAATATTCTAATTTCCAGTAACCAATGTAACACAAGATACAAATTCTGTAGCATTTACATACAGCCTATAGGAATCCTTATGTTAACATAGTGTGTTACATTTTAAACTCTAAAAAGTACCCTTTGGACCCCAGCAAAGTCTTCTGTGGCCTTTGGAGTTGCTCTCTGGCAGAGGGCATTGTTCTATCAATTACCTTCAGCCAATCTATTGTTTCATGGTGATTCAGTAACTGAGGCTTTCCTGTAACATCTTTCCCAACACCCTGTGGCACCACACTGCCCTCACCCCTCTCAGGGCCTTCCTGGGACAGAGCCACCATCCCCTCCAGGTCTGCAGGTGGCTGAACCATCCATAATACACACAATCATAAATAATGATCCATACATAATACATCCATAATGTCAGCTCCCAGGCAAAGCTTTCCTGTCCTGGGTTTTGTCACAGGTCTGCATTTGTCACCTCAGCACAGGGAGATTTCACAGCTCAGAGCTCTACAGGGAGGGACAAAAAGCCACTCAAGACATTGAGGCCTCTCCTTGGTTTGTTCCAAGCCTGCACACCTTGAGATTTTTCTTCTTCAAGGCAAAGAAAACTTCCATGCATGGGGTGATCCTAAAATTTGGCTTTATAACCTAAATGCAGCTGACTTTGTGACATAAATAGTGGTTGAGCTGAGTGAGGGCCCAGTGTTGTCTCATTTTAGGGGATTTTTCCCTGCCTTGTTCTCCCTCCCCCTCCACAGAGTATAAAGCATTTGGAGCTCTCCAAGGCCATTTCCATAATGTTGTGATTCATCAGTAATTAAACTGCTTTAAATCCATTGTTTGTTTCCTTTTCATAAAAGTCCCTAACTTTAAAACTCACTTTTCAACTTTTATTTCATTCAGATTTATATTGGTCTTGGGGGGGGGAAAAAAATCCTGTGCACTTTGCCTTTCAGAATCTGCTTCATTATCCATTGTATTTCAATACTTATTTATTGCAATGAAGGAATATAAATGTTGAAGCATTCTGCAGAAAGTCAAATGAACTGCCAGCAGTAAATAGCATTTTTGATCAATTTATTCATTTTTCTCTCTGTTTGCAAATTGCTTGTAAATATGCCTCCATTTGTACAACTTTGGGATTATTCTGCCAAGAGATTACTTGAGTTGTCTCATGGCAGGCAGAATTTCATCTGATCAGCTGTAACTTACTGTTATTTATTTTTAAGAGTAACCCTCCTGTTTTTGCAGTGCTTTGGCAGCATGGGCTGTCCTGATGCATTGCCTTGCACACTTTCTCTAAATCAACTTTTAACTAATCTATAGGAGTTAAATAAACATCAATGACTGTGCTGTTTTATTCCTAGCTTTGATACACTTCCAGCCCTTTGTCCTTGTGTTTATTTTAGTATTCAAGCTCTTGGGTCAGCATTCATGCTGCAATTAGTTTTTCCTCCAGTATTTCTTAATGGGTATGACCTGCTCTATCAGTTTATTAGCCTGCTCTTTATAAAAAATCTTTGTCATAGCACTCTCTGAAACACCTACAACCCACAAAATCCTCAAAACTCCTCTGCTATGAATTTCCAATCACATTTCTTTGCTCCACAGAGCAGAGCTGTCTTGTGCACAAGTTCTTAAGGTGGGCATAATTGTTCCTTGTGAGACATTTAATGAAAATGAAATCTAAAATCAATGGTCATCTTCTGAAACAGCATCTTCCCAGAAATTTAACATTTGAATTAGTGGTACTTCATGACTGCATCTTTGTCTGGTGGTCCTGGGGAATTCAGGTGGTCACAAAATACTTTCTCCCCTTATGCAATGCTCTGCCTGGCTATGTAAAAGTAGTCTTACATCAAGTGTCATGTTCAGCATAAATTGAGAATGTGGAGGAGGCTGCACTTTTAAACCTGTGGCAGGGAATCACATTAAATTCAATGTAATTACATTGTTCTAGAAATGTGATTATGTGTTTCAACTACCAGCCTCCCACTAAATTACTTCAGATCAGTCTCAATCTGTGGAATGAAATCTGCCTGATTTAGATGTAAAAAATGCAATAAATATGAGGAAATGCATTTTGCATTTATATTTTATGCTCACCTGTGACTGCTTATTACATTCTCCAAATCCAGCCTTTCCCCATCTCACCTGCTGCGTGCAGGGAAATTAAACCCTGACTGTGCTTAATATCAAGATTTAGTCTTTGCAGCACCATGTGTATGACACTGGCTACTTAATTTCACATAAAGCTGCAGAGAGCTCTTAACTGCAGGAATATTCAGTAAAGAAAGGCATTCCCCAAGTGAAAATAAGATAAAGTGTTCCCAGGACTAAGCCAAAACTTGAATGTAATGATAACTTCTGAGGTTTCACTGTTCCAAAAAGTAGAAAAGAGGGATAATATTGGTATTTCTGGTAGATGAGCTTGAGATTACAGCTTGCAGACCCACTTTTGAAACCCTCTGCTAGTCTGGTGGGCAGAGTGTTAAAACTGAGAATAGTTGTGCCTGGAGTGAATCGAGGACAGTGTCTTGACAGTGAAGATTCAAGTCAGGAGACAGCACCACCAGGCAGGATGGGGTGCTCTCCACTCCACTGGCATCAAAAGATGTCAGCCTTATATTTTGGGATTTTTTGAATGGTGCCTTTGTAATTTGAGCTCTTCATCAGATCATTTATATCAGATTAGAAAACAATCTCAGCCCAGTAACACCCTGTCTTCCCTTTTAATACCCACAGGTTACTGACACTGGTAATTGAGAATAAGGCTTTGTATCAGCAATTATTTACTGGTTAGACACTGTCCCTTAATGCCTCAGCACTCGACTCTAGGATAAACTCTGATACAGTGGCAATAATTGCTGGAGGAAAAAAAATTACAAGCACAATCAGGCAGGAATCAAACACCCCACCCGTGCAGGAAACTGCTCTGAGAGGTGAGCTCCAACTCGGTGTTAAAGCTGCAACTGGAAAAAGATTGTGACTTGTAGGTGCAAAATTGTGTCCATAAAACTACAGGGCAGATTGCTTTGCTTCTGCTTCTGCATCCCCTGGGTCTTTGTAGGTGACTTTTTGAAAGGGGAGAGTTGATTTATGAATAAATCTTCTTTAGCTGTCTCTGTTAACTTAAGTAGAAGATGATTTTAAGCCTCCCTCCCTCCCCACCTCCTTTCCATACGAAGTTTAGGTGCATGGGTGTTCCCCTCTGGTTTAATGGCTCTTTGAATATCTCAGCAGTGCAGTCCAAAGCACCATGGACATAAAGGTTTTGCAGCTGTAGAAACCAGTGAGATGCTCCGTGAAGATGAAGTAGGGAGGAGCATAATTAATCTTTCTGTCTCTTTCAAGATGTTTTAAGATCAGAAAAGGTCATTTTCTGAGAAGAGCTGGGGAGGAGCTCAGGGGGAAAAAGTCTTGTCTTCAGAATTGAATCCCCTGGTCTCTAGGGTTGGGCTCCTGAAACACATCTGACTGTGCCTCTGCTGTAGGAGAACAAGGAACATTTCTTCCATCTTGGTGCATTTTAGAAACCATTTCAAGTATAATTAAGGTCCCCTCCCTCCACCCCTCAAATTGTTCTGAATATTCATGGGCACGTGATGAGTGATACTACTTAATGACAAATACTATCTTTTTGCTAGATTAGATTTTTTGTGTCCTGAGAAATGCATTTTTATATTAGAGTCAAGGAGAAGGCTGGCCTGCTGAGAGCCTTGTCCAGCCCTGGGGAGCAGAGCTGCCCTGCCTGTCCCCAGCTGTGGGGAAATCTGCTCCTCTGGACACCCTGGCAGCTGGAGACTCCCCAGAGAGAATTCTTGCCTTGCAGGCACAGGGAGGGGAAGCCACGCAGACACTTGTTTTACACATCCCCTTGAAGCAGGAGAGGAGCTGCTGCTGTTTTCCTGCTCAAGCATAACGAGCCATAATTAGTTTAGCCCTGGGTTATTGGTCCTTGCTGTAGCAGCTCAGGAGATGTGTGTGTGCTCCCAGTGAAGGATTCTGGTGTAAAACCACACTGGCATCCACTCTTTCTGACCAGCCCCAGCTTTACAAGCAGATGTTAACATCCCTAGCACATGGAGATGGTTTTGCCCCCAGATGCCAAGCTGTGAGACCATCACAGAGCTGAGAGCACAGCCTGCTGCCCCTTGTTAGCATGACTTAACAGCTGAGCTCCTTCCTGCAAGGTTTGGAATCTCCCCCAAGCACAGCAGATTCCCTTGCTGAATTAGATTGTCTTTCTGTGGTTAGAGCCTGCATATCAGAGCAATTTCAGTATTCACATCCTCTGAACAAGGCTCATTAATCAAGAATTCATGACTAACAGAACCCTGGTTAGGGACTAGTAGAATTGGGAAAGCAGAACAGGAGTGGGAAGTGCTTAATGCTCAGTTGGATAGAGTGTCTCACTGTGAGTGTGAGTTTTTCTCTGAAAATCACTGAATGTTTATCATGGATCGTGGCTAGATTTGGAGGGAGCTGATTCTGTGCCCCACAACCCCCCCTCAGTGGGAAAGCCTGGCTTTGGGGTGTTACTGCAAACACAGTGTTTTCTTTGACATGCTGAAAGTTTAAGAGGCTTCTTGGTATCCAGCACCTAGGCCTGAGCAGTCTCCATAAAACATGAACTGCTCCTCCTCCCCCTTTTTGATTGTGACTTTTGGCAGAGATGGTTTTTCATCTGGTGTCTGAGGACGTGTAAGGAGCTTGAATCATAAAGGCTGGTCAAAAAAACAGGCCATCCAAAATCAAAGCTGTGAGAGTGGCTCATTCTTATCCTCAGAAGTTGGGCTTTCCTTTGCTTTTTGTCTTGCAGAAGTTCTCCAGGGCAGTGTTGGAGCTGCCTGTGCTTCTGCTTGTAAGAATTCTTACTGTTGCTCAAGGACCTTTTTTTAGTCTTTTCCCCTCAACATTCCCCTCCTGAATGAATGCTGTTTGCCTCCAAACTGGAGAAGTAGCTCCTTTAACAAGGGAGCTGTGACTAAGCTGTGTTGGAGGATCAGGTCCTTCCAGGGGAGTGCTGCTTGTGCAGGTGAAACCAATGCAGAGAAATCCTGCTGGCAACAGCTGCAGTGGTGAAGGAGAAAATGCTAAAAGATAAAGGAGGTTTTAGGATGGCCTTAGGAAGGAAAGGGAAGGCTACAGAGGGAATGATCCCATCTCTCTACTGGTTCAGGAAGTGAATTAATCCCCAATCCTGGAATACTCTTCTGAACAGAGACAAATGGGAGCACATTCCTCTGCCACTGAAGCCTCGTTTTTGGTTATGGCCTCTTTGTCCTGTTATGTCCCCAACTTTTTATTACATGCACGATGCCAGGACTTAGGTCTTTGTTAGAGATTAACGATCTGGAAATGGATTTGGCCTCCTGAAATCTGCAAATGTAAAAAGAAGTCAGAAGCAGAGTGTGCAGCTGCCTGTCACCCTGCTGATTGCTGTGCCAGGCCTGTCTGTCCAAGCCATATCATGTTGGAATCCATCCTGAAGCCAGCTCCTGTCTGTGACTGATCTTCAGCCCTATGAACACTGGAATTTAATTTAAAAATTGCTCTAAGGATTAAAGAATCCTTCCCCAGTCCTGCTGGTCCAGGGTGAGTAATTTATGTCGACAGGCAAGTAAAATGCCATAAGTTTCTTGCATTACCATCAATCACTCTGGTAAATGGCAAGTGATTTTTGTGTGGTGGCAGGTAAATTTTCCTGACAGCTTTGCAAGGCTGGGTAAGCTTTCTAAGCTGTGACAGCACTGTGAGCAACAGACTTTGGAGGGCTGAATCCTCCTGAACTCTTTGCCCATCTTTGGCTCTGGGGCTGCTGGGCTCTGTCTGTCATGCATCAGCTTGCAGAATGAGATTTTGGCCAGGTCTGAAGAGCAAAAGCTGGAACTTGGAGCTTCAGGGCGTCCAGAGGCAAAAACCTGTCTGTCCATCTTCATATCTGGAAACATTGCAGGCAGATCCAGGCAGACAGGGTTTGGCACCATCCATTCGTGGGGCTTTCCCTGGATTTCATTGCAGTGGATTCTGGACCCAGCTGGGCTCAGATGGGAGACAAAGCTTGGGACTTGCAAAATCCTTGCCAAAACTGCAGGGTTCCAAAGGGGGTTCAAATAGTCATTGGTGGAGGCTCAGTGTTCAAGAAGCTCCTGAGAAGCACCAGCTGAAGGACCCAAATGGGGCTGGCAAAGATAAAAGCTGTTTAAAAGCTGTTGGCACCGTGGCCAAAGGGCTGACTCCTGAGGAGGATCTTGGAAAATGGTCTGCAGGTTAGGAAAAAGAAATAAAAATCTTATATTGAAGAGAATGGAGGAAAAAAAGCCAGGGTGAAAAAAGTCTTTGATGTTTTATCCCAGCTGGAGGGCTGTTCTCATCAGAACTCGCTCGTTATTAGCCTGCTCAGTGGTCATTGGTGCCTGGAGTACAAACCACATAATCATAATGCTCACTAAAGTTTTCACTACCAGCAGAAAAATGCTTTTCTGCTGTAATATATGGTGCCACCTTTTCAAGAAAAGTACTGGCCTGAGCTATGCTGGAAATTGAATTCTATCTTGTGGAAAGGGAGATTATTTCCTAAGGTTTCCTTATTCACCGTCCTAGCACATTCTGCTCAAGGTAAAGGTGCACTCCAGGAAGATTGATTGGCAAGCGTGAGAGCACTGCTGCTCCATGTGACAGGGATATAAAGAAGGATATTTTTATTTTTTGACAGCGAAGGGGAAATGGCATTACTAGCAATATTCAGCTATGTACTCTGCAGCCCCAGTTAGCTCTGCATATTTTATGGCATCCATTTTCTTTCTTCGATTAAACAACATAAAACCCCATAAAATACTCCAATAAAAACAACAACTACTAGTTCAGGCAAAGTTCTTGTGGCCTTTTTAATTCTGGGAGGATTTTCATTGCTGTGTTGTTTGTTTTTTTTTTTCCACTTCCTCAAACTCCATCCCTTGTGCTCAGGTCAGTGTCTCCTTGCCACAGCCTGGTGGGAACCTGTTCTCTGCTGCTCTTGAATTCAGGGTGTGAGCAAGCATGGGATCATGTGGGATAGATCCCTTAAAGACCACTCCATGCTGCTGAATAACTGCTGGAAGTGCCAAGGCTTGGGATGAGTTCAGTGGAATTAGAAGTGTATATAGTTGTCAAAGATCTGCTCTTTTGAATGATCATTTTTAGTTTATTTTTTCTGCTGGTGCAGCTTGAAGCAGCCCAGGAAGGTTCTTTTGGCCCTAAGTGATATATATTGATGTCTGGTAAAAGGGAATTGATTATAATAATATATTATTGTATTTCATAAACTTTTCAGAAGGAGACTCCAGAGCAAATTCAGCTGCAGTGATGGAGTATTTTAAATTCTGTAAACCCCAGTCCAGTGCTGACCAGGACAATGCCATGGAGCTTGTTATCTCCTTTTGCAAGGAGAGGGATAGAAAGTTTTTATTTTGTTGTTGTTCAGGTTCTTCCAGAATCTGTGACCTTCAGAGCTTTTTTTTTTTTTTTTTTTTTAATATTTGTAGAGACAGAAAAATGACCCTTTTATAACAATTCTTTTTCTCCCAGGAGGCCTGAACTCTATTCAGGCTGCAAATGTTTTTGCAGTGCTGATTTCTGAAAGGAACCTTTCAATAAAAAGAAACCTGTAAGTAGCTTTGTCTTTGCAGGAGGAAACTTCTGCCTTACTTTGATTTTTTCATTATGGTTTCCAAAGCTGTGTTTCTGCATGATTGCAAGAATTCCAAGTTCAAATCCTGTGATCTCCTTCAGGCTGGTGATGCATATTCTCCCTTAAAACTTCCAGGTTTTAAGGAAAGTTTAATTTCTTAGAGCAGTGCATTGGTGTCAAGGTAAAGGACATGGTCTGAGCATTTCAGATCTTTCAGAGAAAGGTTGAAGAGCCTGAAGGGGCTTTGATTTTTGTTCTGCAGATGTGCTACAGAAAACCACTCCAGCTTTTCACCTCTCCTCTCTGCAGAGAAGCACAAATTAGCAATTTAGCACAAATTGCTGTGTTGGAGGGAAGAGGGCACAGAGTTCAGTCCTGGAGATGTCTGAGGGCACGTGCCAGCTCCTGGAAAAACAACCCACACATCAAATGCACAGATCAAATCCCAGCTCAATGAACTCCCAGAGACACCAAAGCAAATAAAGGAAAACATCTCTCTCCTTCCAGGGGAGCTGCTGGTGCACCCTAAGGGGAAAGGGATGTTAGGAGCTGTTCATAGTGCCAGGATCATTTAGCTTGGATAAACACCTGTAACTCCTGATTTACAGCAGGAATGGTTAATTCATGTTTATTGGATGCTTTGAGTGTATAAAGTGTCCCATGAGATCGAGGAATTGTGTATTTATTTGCAATTTTTCCTGCCCTCCAGGCAGGCAAAGGACAGGGGATCTGCTGCCCTGCCATGCCAGCCGGGTTCTCTGGAGCTGGGCTAGTGGGTGCCAGGGCTGGCAGCCCAAACATCAGCCCCGTCCCACTGCTGGGTCTGCTGGAATTTAGGAAATTTCAGCACCAGGGACACCTGTTGGGGATGGAATAGCAAAATCTTGTAAGTGCCTAGCAAGTAGTTCTGAAATAGAGATGTTGGCAATCTTTGACATAGACTCTAAAAATAGTTATGTTAAAGTTTGAGGCCTCTTCCTTTGTTTAGATGACACCAAATGCCACAAATACCAAAGAACCAACAGACATCCTGTCCCAAGCCTGGCAGGAAAGGTTTGGAAATAAGAGTTACAAATAAAAAAGCCATAAAACATGGTAATTTAGTAGTTCCTATAAGTTGCATGCAAATATTAAAAAAATTAGTATATTGTATTAGATTATTGAAAATTAAAATATTCATCATAAAATAATACTTATTGTATTGTAAATGAAAAATCACTCTCTAACCTCTCTCTCTAAGCTCTCTCTTACCCCCTTGCTCTTATCACTCTCCATGCTCTACACTCTCTCTTACACCCACACCTTATAATAAAATACAAACCTAAAAAACAAAAAATAATAAGCTCCTGAGTCTGTCCAGCAACCATCCAACCAACAATCAAACCTCCACAGAGACCCACACCTGCTTATATTATGATTAAAGTAATTTGGATGTCAAAGGCACAGCAATCTTTTCAGTGGACTCCAATAAATTATGACACTTAGTTTTGTTAAGAAAAATGTCAATTTTTAGAGAACTTTTTGACCTGCAGTTTGAAGTACCACTGGAAAATTACAGGAACATATTGAAATTCAGGATCTGTACAATTTTTAGGCATACCAGTACATGGTGTCTCCATAGAAATAGTAGAGTTTTTTTTCTCCTTGCATGAATTTCCAAGCAAAGGTGAGTAAACATCCTTATTTTGAAGTTGCCCAGAGAGTTAAATGGTTAATAGCACGTCTTGAGTCAATAGATTTGGACCTGATGTCTCCTGTCTCAGTGCCTGGCAACCCTTTTTCTCCCAGAGGGACAAAATTCCACTGTTGACATATTTCAAAGGAAGCAGTCCTCACTGTGGGAGACAGCATTTTCATCTCGTGTTACATAAACCTTCAGAACCTCTCAGGTTTCCATAGCAGTGCTGGAAATCCATGGAAAACAGGTCTGCTTTGTGACAGGAATAAATAAGAATAAAAATTAATAGCTTTAATTTCAAGGCAATTAGGATGCCTTTCTGCTGTTTTTCTAGGCTGTACTTGCTTACCTGAGAGAGAGAGCAGATTGAAAAATGGAGTTTCTGCTGAAATGTGAAGGTGAAATCTTAAAATGTCTTCTCTCCTTTAGAAAAATGACAAAATTTGGGAGTTTTCCTTTGGATATGGAAATGTAACATGATGCTTGGCTGCTTTGAAGTTGATCACATCCTCTTGGCTGATTTTATGAGCACAGTCTTATGCCTAGAAAATGTTTCTCAGACACCTTCCCTTTCAAAAAATTCCTAAGAAGGGGTGACACCTCTTCTTCTGACCTTGCTTCACAGATGTCAAATTTAACATCTCAGTGTTAAACAAGCACTTTAAAATTCATCAATCTGGTCATCTAGAGCAGCTGAGGAACTCTGCTAAAATGTTGAGGCATTCTTAGGAAAAATGAGGGGCTCTAGAGAGAAACTGCTGCTTTTTTTTTTTTTTTTTTTTTTTTCAGAGAAGTTATATGCACAGTTTGGTGAAAAGAAGGAGGAAGAATTTTTGGTAAAATACTCCTGCTATCATCATATCCTGTTTTTCATCCTGCCTTATTTTTATCATGCTTCTGTAAAAGCTTCCTCAAAATCATAAGCCATCATACTCAAGGGGTGGTTGTGTTAATTTGTCTTCCCTAATAGTTAATTTATCACATGGAAAGCGCCTTACTGTCAGAATCCAAATTAAAATCCTGTTTACTCTTTTCATTATTCAAAATCCAATATGCTAGTGAGCTCGATGTTTTACATAATTTGAAACATTTGATGGGCTGGGGGGGGAGGAAAAAAAAATGTTGATAGCTTCACCTTTTGGGTAGAAGAGTGGTAATTGAATCATTCTGAATCTTCAGCCATTGTTTCATTGACAACACCTATTTGCACTGGCTTTTTCCCAGGGCCAGGCTGAGCTTTTTGCCTCCAGCCAAACTTTTTTACCTGGGCTTTCCTTTCCTCTGGTGCCTCAGAGTTGCTGTTCCCAAATTGCCATCTGCTCACCATCTACTGGCACCTCTCCATGGGGGTGTGCAGGCTGCTCGTTTCACTTTGCTGTAAAGCAGAATATTCTTTGTGCTCCTACTCCAGTGACCTTTCAGAGAGGGCTCAGGTCTTTGCAGGATCTCTGTGTATTTTGAAGTGTATTTTACACACTTGGAAAAATGACTTTGCTTATAGTGACATTAATATGGAATTGCAGAAGCAAACACAGCTGGCCCAGTGCTGCTATTTTAAGGAGAATTTGATGGGGAAGTAATTTGAACATAAATCTGTGACAGGTCTTTTAAAACATGTAAGAACAAAGAACTAAAGTTCTTGGGGAAATATTTTGAAAAATAAACACTTGCTTAGCTTGTGAAGATTTAGGAGCTGATCCCTTGGGCTGCTGTAAATTCCAGGAGAGGTGAGGCAGTGCAGGATTCCAAGGCAGAGCAGCAGAAAGGGGGCTGGCTGGTGTCAGGGGTGATAACCAGGAGCTGCCTGGGTGGAGGTTGGAGATTCCAAAATACTCCTTGGCAGCTGTGGGTCTGACTCCTGGCTGTGTTTCCTGGGTGACTTTACATCACCTCATCTTCCTCATATTTCTGGATTAGCCATGAAGGATTTTGTTCAGGAGGACAGAGGAAGGGTGGTGCCTCTCCTGGGGGAGCCCCTCTGCTCTAACTGCATTTCCCAAGAGGTTTTGCTTTCACACACTGCCAGGGGTGAACTCCTGGCTGTCTGTGCCTCCCTCCCAAATGCCAGGAGTGCTCTGGGTGTGAGAATGTGAATTACACACTGCTTCTATGTCCCAGCAGCTCCCTCTCCTTCCTCCACAGGAATCCTTGAATCCCTTCCTTTATGGAAGCACTGCCCATCTCACCCACAAGTCCCCAGATGTTATGTCTGAGTTCAGTGATGATTTTAATTTCTAATGCTTGGTTTAATGTATCCTAAAACACATGTATTTTAACTAGAAACTCCCCAGGGACCTTGTTCAGAACTAATTGCTTGCTGTTTGTGCAATTCTTCAAATGTGTTAAATGCTCTGTGAGGGCTTGGAATTACTCAGCTCTGCTCTGCTCTGGTCTTAAAGATGGGGAGGGGTGTCTAGCTGGGAATTGGGATGGATCAATCCTTATGCTGGCTCTGTAGAGACAGTATAATTTTGGGCAAGTTGACTAAACTGGTTACAGCTTGGATTTCCTGTGGGGAAAGGATAATGGCTTTATTTTAAATTGGGCTAAAAATGCGTGTGGAAGGGCTGAGTGCAGAAATGGTTGGAAGTTACAAATGAAATTTATCATAACTGTTATTATTAGTACGTCATTGAGAGTGAATTTAGCTCAGATCTTGCTTTCCCCCATAATGGAGTGGGGAGGGAATAAGAAGATTTCTAAAATAGCTCTGAAAAAGTCGTTTTTGTCATCATTTTGAGCATTTTCCATCTGCTGTGAGCACATCTCTGTTTTATTTCCTAAATATCTTTTCCTTCTGTTTCTATTTTAAAGTTCCTTTTGCCAAGACTTTACCTCCCATTTCCCACTGCCAGGATTGGGGCTGAGGGCTGACAAACAAGGATTTACCTTTCAGATTTTACACTTACTGGCCTGGGAGCTGTGGAACTCCCCACACCACGTGCTTGGTGCTTCAATCCTCTTCAGTTTCTTCCAGCCCTGGTGATTACTGGTCCCTCCTTTCCTTGTCATGTGAGAACTGAGAGAAGAGGTTCAGACTGGCTCAGTTCTCAGGGTCAAACACACTTTTTGGGCTGGGATTGCATTTTAAAAGAGTTTCCAGGTTGGGGATGCTGCTCCATCCAGCCCATCACATTTGTACTTTTATATTCTGCAATAAATGGGGACACATTGTTCAGGGGAAAGTCCTGCCAGGGCTGCCAAATTTGCTCCAAAATCTACATTGCAAGCAGCTTCTCACCGGGACTTTGGAGCTGTTTTTAGGCTCACTCTGAAGCAGTTTTGGCATTTCTGCCTCCCTGTAAGACAGTGGCAGCAAAGGCAGTGCTGGAGGGGTCCCCTAAGGCAGAGCTATCCCAAATAAACAGACCCTGCTGCAGGGTGATTCCAGCCCAGCTCCCCCAGCACCCGTCTCACATCCCTGCTGACTGCATTTTCAAATGCCAAGGATGCTGCACTGTTTTAAAGGTTTTATTTTTTAACAGGACACTTTTCTCTCTGACAATTCTGCTTTGCAGAAAACAAGAATTTCATGGGAATTAAATGGTTTTGCCAAATTTCCCATTGGCTGTCATGTTTTGTTACTTTTTTTTGCCTCTCATTTCAAAATTATCTTTATAAAAAAAAGTAATTAAGCCATCTTAGTGGTAATAGTTGCTTATTGGGTCACAGTCCTATGAAATATTTCAGCAGCTCCTTTCCACAGTTTCATGCACGATGATGGCAGAATTTATGTCAGCTGGCAAATTTAAAGGACATCAGATTTTTTTTTTCAGGCAATCCCATTTATCCTTACAGCTCCCTTTGAGTTGGCAGAGCAACACTTCCCAGTGTTTTATACGTGGGGAAGAGAGGTATAAGAAAATGAAATGATCCACCCAAGCTTCTGATTGAAGCCTGGCACAGAGTAGGGCCCACACGTGCCATTCACCATCCTCCCTGCAGCTCATCTCAGCTCTGGGAGGAATTTCTTACACTTTGCTGAAGCCTCAGTCCCCAACACTTACACCAGTTTTTGTGCCTGTGGAGTTTGGGGGAAGATTTAAAGATATGAATCACTTATCTGAGGCACAGTAGGCTCAAACCTCCCATCTGTAGGCTGGTTTCATTTGAATTTCTTGACTTTTCCTAAGTGAGAAGCTGAACGTAGTTTCTTCCTTCTTTCAACCTTCCTGGCTCTACTGATATCCAAAAATGCAAAATGACATCTTGTCTCAGCCCACCAGAGCAGATGCAATGCAAAGGATTAGACTGGAATTTTTCCTAAAATGCAGAGTTCTGAGACACTTTTGGAGAAGGAGGCTGGGGAGCAGCGAGCTGTTCACTTGCTGCTCGCCCAGAGAGGCAGGGGGGCACAGCAGGGGCAGGGGGCACAGCCAAAATCCACAGGGGCTCTGTGCAGGCCAGCCTGAAGGGGAAACCAAGCTGGGGCCAGCAGGAGAGTCTCACTGATGGCAGAAACCATCTCAGGCACAGCAAAGCTCCTGGCTGAGGGAGGTGACACAGAGGAGGGGCTGGGCCAGGAGGCAGGTGGTTGTTTTGGGGTGCAGGGTCTGTGTGAGAGGCTGGAACAGCTGGATGTGCACAGGGGGATGCTCGAGCTCTTCATCCTTGTGCTCTGGGTGAGGATCACTGATGGAGGCAAAGGGGAGCCTGGATCCTGCCCAGGAACTGTCCTGCAGCTCCTCAGCCTCACTGTAGCTCCTCAGCCTCACTGTAGCTCCTCATCCTCACTGTAGCTCCTCATCCTCACTCTCTTCATTCTCACTGTAGCTCCTCATCCTCACTCCATCGCTTCATCATCACTGTAGCTCTTCATCTTTGTTGTAACTCCTCATCCTCATTCTATCTCTTCATCCTCACTGTAGCTCTTTATCCTCATTGTAGCTCCTTATCCTCAATCTCTTCCTCCTCATTGTAGCTCCTTATCCTCATTGTGGCTCCTCATCCTCGTTGTGGCTCCTCATCCTCCTCATCCCCAGATTTGGTTCAGAGCAGACAAAAGTAGCTGCTGCAGAGTGAAGAGCTCTGCAGTGTAAGAGCTGTGTGGGAGGAGGGAACGAGCTCCTGGCAGATTGGAGAGGCTGATGAATCCTGAAATCGTGGATGATCCAACTGTCCTGGTGTGTGTGTCCCCCCAGCATCTCCTGCCCTGCAATTCACCTTTAATTAACCAGCATTTCACCTGGCTGAAAAGTCAGGCTAGAAGTTTTCAGACACATTGTCAAGAAAAACGTGAGAACTTGAGAGAATGGTGATGTGAATTTCTTAAAAAAAATACAATTTTGGGTGGAAAAGAGGAAATTTAAAAGTGATACTTTCATTTGTTTGGGTTTTTTTTTTTTTCTTTTTTTTTTTTTTTTTTTTTTTTTGCAAGGCCCTGATGATTTTTTTTTAAAAGGAGTTAACCAAGCCTAATGAAAGAAAATATTGAATCCATTGCTGAGGTCCTAATTCTCTATCTCATGTAAATTCCAAGTCAGTCTGAAATGAAGCCATGCAGGGGTCTTGCAGGAATTATTTGGTCCAGTGTAATCACTACAGAATAAGTGAATGTCCCTCTGGAAGAAAGGAGGTGATAGGAAAGGGGCACATCAGCTTTGAGGAATGCTGATTGGAGATATGAATGCCTTTGGAAAAGCAGGAAGGAGACAATTAGAACATAACAAGTAAAATTCTGTTACAGAGAATATTTTTCATCAGATTAGTTTTGCCAGGCATGGACTTAACCCACCAAGTCAGTAAAGCCTTACAGGCAAAAACAAGGATATCATAAAAGCAGGATAAATTAATTCCTGCTCAGAGGAAAAACCACCCCTGGAGTCGTGAACCCACTTTGATCTGAGCCCATGGACCCAGCCAGGGCTCCAAGGAAGATTTTAGTGCTGTGACACCAGCTGGCCATGAGGCAAACCCAGCACAACCCTCTGTTAAATACAGCTCCAGGTCCCAGCAGTGCTTTTCACTCCACCATATAACTGAAAGGTCCCTCTTGGCTTTGCTTTTAATTAATTAAGTCACAGTAGAGGCGAGCGTGGCGCTGCAGCAGTTCCTCTCTGCCTAATTGTTCTCCAGGCATGTTTGCAGCTCTCCTGTTGGAATCCCGGCTTGTTTCAGGAGTCAAGCTGCACAAATGAAGTTCCTGCTATTAAAAGCAGTTTGTTTCCTATTCCTTGGCAATCTGTTCCCAGTGCTGAGCCTCGCTGGAGCATGGACTTTTTATTTTTGGCAAGTTTTCTTTTTTTTTAAGCCAAAAAGCAATGACATTTACCAGCTACCACACTGCTCTCAGACTCTAGCCATGCTCAGGAAGTCAAAGTTTTCCACGTCAGCATCATATTATTTTCAGCAGCAGCAGTCTGATATGCCCAGTTTGATAGATCCTGGTGCAATGACATAATTATTTTCCTCCCTCAGTCCAGGATAACTTACTCCTTTTCTCTCCCCCCTGCATTATGGTCTTTGAGCAATGAAACTCATTTTTTTCCATGCAGCTGGCCCTAATATTAGAAGATACCTCACTCCCAAAGGTTTGCAGGCAGAAGGATGTGTTTTATATCTCATTGCTCTTATTCCCCACCTTAAACTGCAGGACAGACACAACAAATTAAATCAACTTATGCTTCATCACATCTGTTTCATTTGTATCAGATGCCTCAGAAGCAGAAACCATTCTCATTCTCTCCACATTGCTCAAGCTGAAGTTGACTGGCTTTGCACATAATGAAACTTATACCTCGCCCCTCTAAAACGATTGGATCAGTTTTATGTTTTTAAAGCAGAGTGACTCGTTTGTGACCTGTGATTGATGGGAGAGGGAGAATTTCCTTTCTTCCTCCTTGTGATTTACCAAAATAAGAGTGTTGGTCTAATACTGATACTCAACTGTGACAGACAAAAACTCTCAAACAATTTAAAGTTACAAAGTGAGTGTTTATTCAGCGCTGGGCAGCAGTGTGAGGTAATCCTCTAATACACCCTGCAAAATCACAGGTGATCACAGAGTCTATTTACTGACAAAGGATTCAAACAAATCCATATTCATAATAACAGCCCCTCCAATCTCCTGCTTCCTATGGTAATTAGCTTGAATGGCTGTTAAGCATTGATTGACTTATTTTAATAAGTCTGGGGTCATTTTTGTGGGGAGGGGTCTTAAAAGGAGGAAGTAAGGCAAGTCTTCCTCACCCTGAACTCTTGACCTTTTCTATCACTGACAATACAAATGATTTCTGAGCATAGTCTAATTTTCCAAAGAAAGGGTTTCTGGTTGCATTGTCCATCTTCCTTTGGATCTGCTCACTAGTTTTGTCTTTTCCCACTGTAAACCCAGCTGAGCAAACATAAAATGACAGACAACCAATTATTTAAGTTTCAGATAACCACTCCCTTCTAACTTCTAACTTTTAATTATTTTCAGCAAGGTAACTAAAATCCTAATTTTCTAAGATTAACGTTTCACTGGCTCCCCGGGCTGGCTTTACCTGGAGCTGTGCAGCTAAATCAACCCTTGTGGTTCCCCCACAGGATCAGGACGGCGCCAGGAGTGAAGATCTCAGACATCAGGGTGAGTGATGCTGACCAGTGGGGCGTGCAGGAGGAGACAGACAGCGCCCGGAGCACGGCCACGCTCACCTGCGTGCACAACGACCCCGGCGCCCAGGACAGGTGAGCCTGCTTTGCACTGCCACTGTGGGAGCCCAGAGACACAAAAGCCATGCTCACTAATAAGCAGTGACTCAACTATTATTGAAAAAAGCTCTTTTTGAGGAGAGGGACATGGAGTGACACATCAGAGAGTGTGGGGTTTTGGTTGTTGGACGGTCGCAGGACAGACTCATAAGCTTAATATATTATGTTCTTTAGGTTAGTATTTTATTATAGGGCGTGGGTATAAGAGAGAGCTTAGAGAGAGGTTAGAGCAAGAGAGCAAGAGAGAGCAGAGACAAGAAGAGAGACAAGAGAGAGAGATATTTTCCATTTACAACACAATAAGTATTTTTCCATGATGAATATTCTAATTTCCACTAACCAATGTAATACAATATACTAATTTCCTAATATTTGCATGCAACCTATAGGAATCACTAAATTCCCATGTTTTATGGCTTTCTTATCTGTAACCCTTATCTTGAGACCTTTCCTGCCGGGTTTGGGACAGGATGTCTGTTGGTTCTTTGGTATTTGTGGCATTTGGTATCATCTAAACAAAGGAAGAGGCCTCAAACTTTAACATAACTATCTTCAGTGTCTATGTCAAACGCTGCCAACATCTCTATTTCATCTGTTGTTCCAGAACTACTTGCTAGGCACTCATAAGATTTTGATATTACCTCCCCAACAAGAGAGCCAGGCTGTGACCCAGAGCCCCCAAGAAACAATAACAGCAGGTACACTTCCTTCTGTGGCCTGTCCCCTTCACCTAAGGCACAGTTAGGACACAAAGGGTGGAGGCTGGAACATCTGAATGCTAGAAATTAAAGAGATCTGCATTAAAAAAACCAACCAAACAAAAAGAAATGAGAAGTGGCATGTGTTTTTTCCCATGTAGCAAAGAAGTCAAACACTGCCAACCTGAAATCTGCTATGTCCCTCCCAACTTCTTTCTCTCCACCAGCCTTCTTCCTGGTGGGGTACTGTGAGGAGCAGAAAATACCTTGACTCTGTGTGACCACCACTCAACAGTAACGAAAATCATCCCTGAATTATGAACACTGTTTTCAGCACATATCCAAACGCCATATTACCTACTAGGAAGAAAATTATATCCCAGTCAACACTAGCACTCCAGCAGGTTTTCCCAGTGTCTTCAGGTCTCCTGGTGTGGGAGCCCAGGGTGTTCCCCTGGCCTCCTTGGGGGTCTCAAACCCCCCTGGCTGGGTCCCAAAGAGCCCCTGAGTGAGACCCTGGTGTCTCAGGCACTGAATTCAAACCCCTGGGGGAAATTACCAACACAGAGGGAATGGAAACAAGCCACCAAAAGTTAGTAAAGTGTAAATTAGGTTGTTGGAACGTAGATAAATAGACTTTTGGGAATGTTTGTGATAAGGGACACATGGCCAAGATGGAGAATTTGGGAGTGTGGATCCTCTTCCTCCTTCTTCTCCGTGTCATCCATGCTGGGTGACATGCTGGCACTTTAGACTGGATGGGGACAAGGCTGGACTGTTTAACAAAGTTGTATTTTGTATTTGAGAATTGTTATAAAAATTTAGAATTTATTAATGCAGACTGTGTAAGATCAGCCCTGCCCTCAGCAGGCAGATTCCATCCTGGGTGCTGGACAGATGCTGTGAGCCGGGCAGAGAGTTCTGAGACAAGGAACAATAAACAATCCTTGGTGCCTCTGAAAACATCTCCTGCAATCTCTCATCAGCAGCTTTGGGGAAAGAGCAGGATTTACAGCACTGCATGTCCTGCTGAGGTGATCTCAGGTTTAAGGAGACACCTTGGGCAGTGACGTATCACAACCTGGTAGGTCAATCAACAAAGAATATTTGATTAGTTCTTTTGTGTCACTGTCTGTGGGGTCTCCTGAGCCTGAGATCCCCACAGCAGGACATGCAGGTGGTTTAAAGTTCAGGTTTTCCCAACTGGCCACCGAAGAAGATTCAGGAGGATGTTCTCAGAGGTTTCCAAGGTTGTTTATTGTTTCTTATCTAAGAAATCCTTTCTCTAGCTAACAGTGGTCTGTTCAGCCAGAGATCCAAGGCACACTGCCCTGCTCTTGGGGCAGGACTTATCTTTTATACTGTAAATGACAAACCTGATTTATTTTATTGCAATTTTATTCCACTGTCCAACTCTGTCCCAGACCAATCCAGTAATGCTAGCCTGGCACTTAACATGGATGGCACAAAGAAGAAGAAAGAAAAGACATACCACACCCCAAAATCTTTTGCATCCATCTTTTTTTTTTTTTTCTGAAAACTCCTGTAAGGGAGGAAAAGGGTTGCTGATAATTGCTTAGACCTAGGAAGGTTATTGTCAGAGGTTTGGAGTACAAAGAGAGTTTATTCTCTGTTTAGTTTTTGAAGCTGCATTGGAGGAGCAAATGAATCCCTTCCAGCCCTGGGTACCTGCCATAGAAGTGTTGAAGGGGATAATATTTAATGTGGAAAGACATTTAATATTTAATGGGAAGATATTTAATTACTTTTTTAGCAACAAGCACTGCTGAGGAGAGTTCTGGCTGTGTAGATCAGACCTGGTGCAGCAGGAGGGAAAAGTGCCTGGGTGTCTCCAGCAGGAGGAGGAGGCTGAGTGGGATGCAGACATTTGCCTGGTGGAGCTGTGAAGTGAGGGGAGGTGATTCCCCTCTCACAGTCTCTGCAGAGGTGCTACAGAACCTGGAGGCATGAATTTCAGGCAAGACTTTCCCTTAACCTGTGAGCTGCCCTTAGGATTTCAGCTTTTGTATTTTCCATATATTTGTAATCCTGCAGTTCTTTAGTAACTCCAAACTCCACACCCAGTGTCACTGCTGCTCTCCCATTTTGGGCAGACACAACAATTCCAGGCTGGGAATCAAAGACACCTCACTGCCTCAGGCCCCAGAGATGGAAACAAAAGTGATTTGGGGCAGCAAACTTGGGGTAAATGACCTCATTACCTGGAGCTGAAATTGGGAGATTAAACCCCCAATATGTGAATGGCCCAAACTTAAAAAACTTGAAAACCCATTGTCCATTTTTGGATGCAGCCCCTGTGGAGCTTTGTCTGTCCCAAATGTACCTGAAGGCCCTTTGATAACTAGAACTGCTTTTTATTCCCTTCATTCTGTTTCCAGGTGGTCCCCAAAGGCAGCAGGTGGCTGGGCAGGGTCTGCTCCCTGTGAACCCCATCAGCTCTTCCCTCCAACAGCCATGACCTCTGCTCCCTTCAGAGCAAGGTGTAAAACCATCAGTGGGAAAGTGAAATACTGAAGTTAAGGGAGATTAAGGTCATCTGATGTTACTGAAATCAAAATGTAGGAACTATTTTTAAAGTTGGACCAAAAAAAATAATAGCCTGAACAGTGAAACTTATTGCCTTGTATGTGGTTTCACTAATCCATGAAATTATACCTGTCACAGTAACTTAGTTTTTATTAAAACTGAGTTTTGCTTTGTGTTGAACTGTTAAATTGCACAAAAGGAATGCGTCTCGAGTTAATTAATACTTTGACCCTTTCCTTTATGAGATTAGTTTAATATTTTTGGATTAATTAAAGTATGCAAATAGAAACTGCTGAAAGATCACTTCCAGATTTGCAAATATTGTAGTGCTTAGAGTAAATATTTAACTTTGATCTTTCCTTTAATTTGTCTTTTTGGTCATAATGGTGGCCCTCCTGTTTCTTTTGAAGAGTGTCAAGTGTTTATGTAAAAGTTCTGCCGTTTCATTTTAATGATCAGAGCCCTGAACTTGCTTCTATTAAAGTCAACATGACACTAGGCCTGGTTCAGGTGTTCCTCATTTTAGCAGCCCAAGGAGCTTCCTGAAGGGCAGTTTTGTCTCTTTTGTGGCAGAGCAGGAGCTCTCAGAGAACAGAGGGGGAGATGCTTTTTTCTCTCTTGGAATTAATTTCACTTCTGCTGACTGGCCCAGCTGGTGGGGGAGCAGTGGGTGAGCCAGGCCTGAGCCCCTGGGCTGAGCTCAGCTTGTTTCTGGCTAAGCTCTGGCTGAGTTGCTGTGGGTTTGAGCCTCCCTGGGGCTTTGTGCAGGTGGAAATCCCTGCACAGCCCTGGGGACACCAAACCTGGGAGCCAGAGCAGCTCTGAGTGGACCCTGCCCTGCCAGTGCCCTTCAGGCAGCTCTGCTGGCCCTTGGGCTGGGCTGGGCTGGGCTCTAAGGGCCTGACAGAGCCAGCCACGAGCAGAGCAGTGCCTCTGCCACAGGCTGGGACATCTAATCCTGCTTTCCTGTCAGCCCCTCTTATCAGCTGGAGCATTTTCAGATTTGCTTACTTTCCTAATCTGTCTGCCTCTCCCCTCTGCAGTGCTGCTGCTATCGTGAGTTTTTCATCTTCATTTCTCACATTTCCCTAGGCAAATTGAGTGTCCATTAAAATGCTTTAAATTAAGACCTTTCCTCCTTTCATGCAGAGTGCATCGTTGCCTTTTTTGTGCATTACTTAAAAAAAAATTCCTTATCACAATGTTTCAGGCAGTTTACATTATATTCTATTAAAAATCCATTCTGTCCAAGGTTGTCACAATTCATAGATTAAAGCCTTCCAGAGTGTGTTTTGTTAGGAATACATTCATAAATTCACCTCTTTAGTCACCCCATAAGCTTGTATTTAAAACCTCTTTTTTGATAATGTGGTTGAACAGAGCCTAAAAAGAAGAGATTTATTCTAAATATACACACACCACTATATATGCCCCCATCTTTTCTGATCTGTGTGGAGCCTTGCTTTGCCCTTACTTTTGTTATCTCAAAGGACATTTTTGAGTGAGGAGATTGGTTGTTGCCATCTGCATCTCTCTCCCTCCAGCTCTCTCCTTGGGGCAGAACTCTGAGTCTCCTTTTGGTGGGGATAGTTGAAGCAGCAGTGGTTTTGGCTCAAAAAGACACAGTTTATTCTTCCAGCACAAATAGTTTTGCTCTGTGGCTGCAGCTGGGACTCCATGGGAAAGGATCTGTGTGGATTTCTGCTTTGAGAGCAGAATGGCTTGCAAGGAAGTCAGGGCTGGTGAAAATCAGGTGTTTTTAGCCCCCTGTGCACAACAGCTGGGATCTTACCCAGTGCTGAATTAATGCAAAAAATGCTTTTGAAATACACTGCCAAAATTTGGGAGTCTACCAGACACGAGTCCTTGGTGGTTTCCTGCAAACAGGTCCCACTTTGTAAAGACCATGCAGGTTTTTTTTCCACTGCATTTGCCAAAAGATGGATGGAGCCTTGCAATTCTCGTGTCCTTTACTCCTGAGAGTTCTCTGGAAGCATTTCAGGAACATGGCCCAAATTAGCCTGCAGTGGGACCAGGGCAAGAGGGCTTGAAAAAAATGCCCTGAGAGCCTGGAGCACCTTGGCAAGCTGTGGTGCCCCATAACTCAGGGCTGGTGTCCTGAGGAACAGACTTCAGGAGCTTTGCCAGGGTGATTTAGCATTTTGTAGGATGAGGTTATTTCAAAGCAGTGCTGAGCAGGAGCTGAGTTTCCATGGTCTCATTTGAAAGAACAGAACATATTTCATGGTGCTGAGTGCTCTCCTTGCTGGAAAGCTGAAGAACAAACACTGGATGTGACCCAGCCTTTGGTTCAGGGCAGAGATGGCACCAGCACAAAAGCCAGAGAGTTGCAACAGCTCTGGAAAGGGAATATAAATATACTGAGAGATGGTTTTCCTTCCTCAGGAGCAGTCATTAAATTGTATTGGATTATTACCAGGTAAGGAGAGTCTGATCCTTGACAAACTAGTATTTTAATCAGGGAGCTTATATTTATGCTAACTAGCAAAGTTAATAAAATGGATTTAACCTGCAGTGCTGAGTGGAGAGTTATTGAGACCAAACTGGCTCTTCTCACCCAGGGATTATTTTATCTTCATGTCTATAATACAGCTTCTGTCTCTCAGGATATCCATCACAGCATAAATTAAACCTGCATGAGGGGCACTCAGCATGCAGACTAGAAAGAGTGAAATCTTCAGCAGGTTTTTTTCCAAGTGTCCTCAGAAGTATTTATTCTGTTACCTGGAAATTTATATATTTTTAAAAATTGATGCAGCTCTAACATTTGACATCCTCTGTCTCTAAACTTGAATGAAAAATTAGGATTCTGATTGTTCAATTTCTTTACTATTTTGGGAAGTGTTAACAGAATTCAAACTATTATTTTATAAAACTGTATTTGCTATGCATCTTTAAAACAGGAAAAGCAGTTATTTTATGTATTTATAGGCATGCAAATACATCCTCCTGTTTTAAAATAATTCACTTCTTTTCCCGTGCTTGTGAATACCCTTTGAACCAGGAATATCAGCCAAGAGGAAGATGCAACATTTGCTGCCAGTTAAGATTTGTGCATATATTTATTTAAAGTAAATATGTGTTGCTGGAATGGATGATCAGCTGAGCAAAGATGCATTGTTTGGTTTTGATTTCAAAGCTTTGGGTGCCTTGAAAACGAGACCTGGGCTAAGCAAATATCCCACCTGGGACTGAGGCTTCCTGGGCTACTCAGCCCCTCTGTGCCAGGTGGAAATTCTCTCTCACAGCTCCTTGTGATTTACCAAAATAAGAGTATTGGTCTAATACCAACACTCAATTGTGATGAACAAAAGTCTCTGTAACAATTTAAAGTTAGGAAGTGTGTGTTTTTGTGAGGTAATCCTCTAATGCACACTGCCAAATCACAGGTGATCACAGAGTCTGTTTATTGACAAAGGAATCAAACAAATCCATGTTCATAATAACAGCCCCTCCCATCCCTCACTTCCTGTGGTAATTAGCTTGAATGGCTGTTAAGCATTGATTGACTTCTTAAATTCAGTCTGGGGTCATTTTTGTGGGGAGAGGTCTTAAAAGGAGGAAGTAAGGTGAGTCTTCCTCACCCTGAGCTCCCTGACCTTTTCTATCACTGACAATACAAATGTTTTCTGGGGATAGTCCAGTTTTTCACAGAATGGGTTTCTGGTTGCATTGTCTCTGCTCACTAGTTTTGTCTTTTCCCTTTGTAAGCCCAGCTGAGCAAACATAAAATGACAGACAACCAATTATTTAAGTTTCAATAACTACTCCCTTCTAACTTTTAATTCTTTTCAGCAAGGTAACTAAAATCCTAATTTTCTAAATGAGTGTTTCACTTGGAGGTGTTTCCGTGCTGAATTCCCCTCCACTCTGCTGGGGTCTGATGCTGCCTCCAAGCCATCAGGAAAGGAACGTGGGAGATTCCAAACCAGTGTCTCCCAGGCAGAGCTGGCCTTTGCTGAGCTGGTTTCCTGCAGGGATTTCTCCTCCTGGGGGCTGAGCTGTGCTGGTCCCCAGTGCCAGCTCAGCACAGGGCTGATGCCAAAGTGAGGACTTGGGTGCTCCTGGCAGATAAATAAGCCCAGAAAGATGGGCTGCAGCCACTGAGTGCTGTTGGCACACAGGGGAAGCATCAGGCCATGCACTCAAACACTTCCTGATGTGTTTATTGCCACAGGAACTCGCTTGGCCCCAGGACACCCAGTGTGTAAAGTGCCAGCAGCAGCAGCAGTTGTCTGACAGAAGATCAATTGCATGTGATGCTGTGCACAAAAGAGCAGTGACTGCTGCAGACACCCAGCCTTGCTTGGTCTTATTTTAGGCCATGCAAAGGCAGTGGGCTGGATGCCATGAAATTCACAGAGTGCTAGGGAGTGAGTGAGTAAGAGGAGCAGAGGGAGAAAAGAAACACTAGGAGGTGTCTGAAGCAGGCAGGAAAGAATTGAGAAGGGTGAGGGAAAAAGCCAGGGAGAGATGGAGAGGGGAAAAGTCAGGGAGATGAGGGAAAAAGCCAGGGAGATGGGGAGGGGAAAAGATAGGGAGATGGGAAGGGGAAAAGATAGGGAGATGGGAAAGGGAAAAAAGCCAGGGAGATGGGAAAGGGAAAAAAGCCAGGGAGATGGGAAAGGGAAAAAGCCAGGGAGATGGGAAAGGGGAAAAGCCAGGGAGATGGGAAGGGGGGAAAAGCCAGGGAGATGGGAAAGGGAAAAAGCCAGAGAGATGGGAAAGGGGAAAAGCCAGAGAGATGGAGATGGCAAAGGAAAAATCCAAGGAGATGGGGAGGGAAAGCCACTGCTGTCACCCCGTGCCAGACTGGTGTGGGTGAGGACATTGGAGTTCCTCAGGAACTCTTCCCACCATGAAAGCTGTATTTCCATGAAGCCAGACTTCAGCTGGTTTGGAGAGGAAAGCTTTGAATTTAAAGTTCGGGTGCTTCAGGTGTGGGGAGAAGGCACAGACGCTGTGGTGCTGTGTGCTTGGGTGTTTCCCTCCTCCTCTTAGGCACTGGTGCTTTCCCTAGGACAGAGGTGCCATGGGCAGAGATGGGGATGGAGGATGCCCATGGCCTCTGGATCCTGCAGGAGCTCATTCCTGGCCTTTGCCCCCCCCCAGTGCAGCTCTGTCTCCTGAGCCATTGATGAAGAGGATTTTATCTGTAATGCACCAGTTTTCAGGCTGTGACCTCCATTGTGAGTGGTGGAGTCTGTTCTGCTTTGTGTAAAGAGAGTTCCAGTGAGAAGCATCCACACACATTTTCAAACTGAGGCACAAAGGAAACCTAGAAGAATTTTAACTAACCTTTATTCTTTACATCTCTGCCTTTTTGTTTGAAAGAACCCAGGCCAGCTTGGCAATGTTCCTGTTAGATGAAAGCACTGACACCTCACAGTACCCTTGGAGAGGACATAAAAATAATAGCCAAATTAACAGCAGTAGGAGGGACAGCTTATTGTAGAAAACTGTGGTGAGAGGATCAAACATCATTTCTGGAGGGTCTTTTTTCCTCTTTCATTTTTTCCTTTTTGACATTGTCTGCATCTCCTGTAGGGAGCCCAATATCCTGGAAGCCACATGAATTTCCTCCTGGCTCTTTGGGGTGGCTGTTTGTGCCTCTGTCTCAGCTGGGCTCAGAGCTGCTCTGGCAGAACCTCCAGCAGAGCTGGGTCAGAGGGAACAGGGACTGCTGGAGCAGAAAATTGCTGCTGGCCCAGCTCACCAGCCCAGGAGGGTGATGGCTTAGCCACTCTTCTTGTTCCCTCTTACTCCATCCTGTGTTATGACCCAAAAGAATATTTTTTTTTAGCAAATGCATCTTTGGTAGCTGGAGCAGCCTGATGTGCAGTGCAGGGAGCTCCAGCAAAGCCAATGTTCTGTTGTCTGGGAATTTTGGAAAATAAGAAATATCTTGTTGGAAGAACTCAATACAAACAGAAGCATGGAAATTAGTTAGAGAATCTGGATTTGCCAAACCAGTAGAAAGCTTTGTGCAAATCCAGAGAAAAATGCAGGAAATATCTTCTGGCAGCATTTGTTTAATGGGACTATAGTGAATTAGTAAAAATATTAGGGAAAAAAAAAGTAGCAGAACCCAAGCATTAGAACTCCAGACCCTTTGGTCTCTTGTTGCAGAGGTGAACAGGCAAAGGAGTGATTTAAATAAACTCTCCATGAGTGCAGTCCATAGAACCTGATCCAAACCCCTTTCTGAGCAACACAAGAGCGAACCAAATCATTCTGAAATTAGCCCTGTTTTTTTAATTTGACCTAATTACCTCAGTTTTGGGCATATCATTCCTCGATGTGAAGCTTAATATTGATGTAACAGTTGGGAAAGTTTAATTTCAGGGTAGGGTGGTCTGTATAATTAGGGCTGCAAGAACGTGGCAGGGAGGCTGGGAGCCAATTTCCAATGCATGCAGATGAAATCATTCTTCATCCAGTGGAGCTCTGTGCCTTTTCCACCCTGGATGCCAAAGGGAATGCTGGCACACTGACAGCCCATGGGCTCTCCAGGGCTCTGCTGCTCCCCTGCCTGCTCCCCTGTGCAGTGGGTGTCATTAATGGCCGCGGGGGTGATGGCACTGGGCTGCCTCAGGGGGTGTGTGATGGAAATTGGGGGAGTTCCTGGGGCTCTGCAGAGCTCTGGGAGCTCTTTGGAGCTGTGCTGGTGCCTGAGTGTGAGTGGTGCAGCCCAGGCAGCCGTGGCTGCTGAGCCCATCTCTGCCAGGACACGTCCTGACTCCAGGGACAGAATGGTTGTGTTGGATTTTGGGGGGTTGTTTCCATAATTTAATCACCTTTTTCCCTTGCTGGCACGAAGCAGCTTTTCCTTGGTGTTTGCTGGGGTGAGCTCCCAGCACAAACAATTCAGCACAATTTATCTAATAAATGTGGGGTCTGTGCAGCACCTTGGGATTCCTCCCATCCCCTCACTGATGGGAAATCTTCACTGACCCTCTGGAAATCCCAGAGGGAGGGAGGAGCCCTGCTCCAAACCCTTATGGCACAGAAGCATGACCTGATTATTCTGTAAATATTGTACATTTTTGTGTAGTCCCAGCTTGCAAACCTATTCCACTCCTTTAGCAGGGAGCCACTCAAGCACCCACTTGCTCTGAAGTACCTGCCTGGTTTCTGTGCCTGGCAGGTGTAAAGATAAAGGAGGTGCTCAGAGCCTGCAATTAGAGACAGCAATCTCTACATTTGTGAAAATATAAGTCTTGATGGTGAGCCAGGTTCTGTATAATGACAGGCATTAGTGTGTCACACCTGAAACACTGTGGAAATCAGAAACTGGAATTTTCTCTAGCACAGGAACATTTCTGGGGATATTTCAAGTGTTGCTAAGGAATTTATTTTTGGCAACTGTACATAGGGATTTAAGTGCCATAATTGGATTGTTCTTTGATATAATAGACTGGAAAAGATTATTGAATGAATGTGAAATCAGGGAGCTGGTATTTGAGGTGTGCTTAATTCTCTCTTTTGCCAGTTTATGAGTTTGGCTTGTAGCAAAGCCTACTGCCCACATTTGGATTCCATTTGTGATGTGTTGACTTGCTTACTTAATAGCCAGTGCATTAAAGTACAAAAGCTAACAACTCATTTATTAGGCATTTAGCCAAAACTTAAACTCATTTTATTGTTAGGAGGTGCTGTTGCTAGACAGGCAAATATTAAGTTTGTTACATTGATTTATTTGAATCATCTGTGCCAAATACATTATAAAACAACCCAGCATCAACTTTGCATAAATTGTTTCTTGCTTTAGTTAGATTTTTTCCACTCATTTTGCCATTAATATGCCTCACCTGTGTTTACAACATAAAAAGTTGCAAACTTTTTATGTTTCTGTTTTTATGGTTGACTTAAAAAGTTATAAACTTGTAAAATGCAAAAATGAACTCTGGCTGATGCTTTTGTCAGTGTCAGCCGGTGATTTTTGTTTGTGTCTTGTAAACCCCAGTGTTTATTTGAGAAGAGCATTAAATGGGAGTTAAACACTTTGCACCAGGACTGTTCCCAGCTCATCTCTCTGGGCTGAACCAGGGGAATCTCCCCTTGGCACTTGGCTGGAAAATAACATTTTATTAAATAAAATAAACTTGGACCTCCTGTCTTTGGGAACTCACACTTGGAATCTGGGTTTATTCTCTCTGTGGATTTTCCCAGGACACTTCTTCAGGGGTTTGCTGTGAAATATTGCAGTCATTGAGGCAAATCACTGCAGCTTTAGCAAGAAGGCTTTCCTTAAAACCAACTGCCAATAACTTGATCTTGCACAAATGCCTTTTTTTGTTTTTGTTGGTATAGTTAATGAACTGGTTTGATTCTTCTGGAGTTCTTGGGGTCACTGGGCTCAAAATTTGAAGTCCCAAGAAGAGCTTTGTTGTTGGGGCTGCTCTTCTGCACACGTGGGCTGGGTGCTGCGTTTTTTGGGTTTTTTGGTTGTGTATTGTACAGGTCCTCAGCTGAGGGAGGGATCAGCCCTGCACAGCAAAAAGAATTATTTTGTCTTTTCTCTTGGGAGTTTTTCAGTGCAGAGATTTAAATCTGGAAGTATTGACCTTGGCAGTGAGGGGATGATGGAGGTTTTTGGATATATGGGTTCCTATTTTCACTCTCCCTCTTGGACAATTTATGTCCATGCTGGTTTTCTAAGTCTGTGACTGGTGTATCTTTTTGTTAGACAAGCACTTCTTAATGGTGTACCAGTTAATTTCTCCAGTGACAAGAGGAAGAAATAAGTTATTTCTCTTTTTAAAAGAGTGATTTAAGTAGGGAATAATGAATGCAAAATTCTGTCATTAAAAATCAGCAGATAAGATGATGGATCATCTGTCATTCCCAAGCCTTACCATAAAGGAAAAGTAATTTTTTGATTTTTTAAAAAATAAAAAATGGTAATGATGAGTATGAAACATGCTGACTATGAATGCCTTAATAATGAAAACTATTATTTATTCAGTCAACAACACCTTGTGACTGCTGCTTAACAACACCTTGTAGGAGAAAATGACTTCTTTCATAGTGAATATTTTCATTTGATTGCCAATTGTCATCCTATTATTGCTAGGAACTGTTTATTAGTCAGTTCCTCAGGGCTCCAAAATCACCTCTGGTGCCTGTGCTGGTTGGAGTCACCTGCAGGACCCTGTCCCCAGGGCTTGTTTCAGGACAGACTTTTGGGGAGCTCCTTACAGAGCCTCAGCTGATGCTCAGGCAGCCTGAGAGCAGCAATTCTCCCTGTTTTTAGGGAGAATTATTTATTTAGGTTTTTTATTAAATGGGAGGCCCTGCCCCTCTGCAGAGTGCTCAGTCTGGTATCAGCCAGAGAGCTCTCTGGAGTTCAGTGACATTAAAATATTGACAGAGAGCTCTCTGGAGTTCAGTGGCATTAAAAAGTTGACACTTGCAGGAGACAGGACCTGTCCCAGCCCAGCATCTGACTCAGGCAGAAGGCAGAGCTCTGTTCTCACCAACACCCTAGAACATTTATTTCCCATGCATTACAGGAGGCAGGGGAAGAGAAATTCAAACCCTCATCTCCCTGTGTTCCCCACCCCAGAAAAGCATTTCCAGTGCCTGAGGATCTGAGCTCCCTTTCAGTAGCTGTGTGCTGCTCCACAATCAGCCCAGCTCTCCCAATTACTCACTTTTACCTATATGGCAGCCCCAAGCCAGAGGAACACAGACATGTTCTGAAAAGACTCTGGTGGAGGGGGAAAAAGGTGTCAAATGTTTTCTTAGAAGCTGAAAATAGCAGCAGATGTCTGTTGATTTGGAGCTATCCAAGCATTTGTACCTTTATTCTTTGCATGAGGGTTGAAAGCCACTGTAGGGCTCCTTTCTTGGTGTTTTACAGAATAAACCCTCTGATCTTTTTAAAAATATATTTTATATATATATATAGGGATAAATAGTGTAAAGAGCTGGAGAACTGGATGGGTGGGAGCAGGAACTGAATGGAGCAGCTGAATGGAACAAGAAGTTGATCACCTGCAGTGGGACAATTTGTGGTGCAGTGAGTTGGGGAAGCTTTGGGGCTGGCACCAGTTCATCCTTTGGTTTCCCTTTTTTTGATGAGGGGATGTCTGCTGGACTTCTTCCCTCCCCCTCTTCCCCCCCCGAGGCTCCAGCAGAGATCAACAGGAGTGCTGAGGTTCTGTGAGCTGTAATTCTGCTCCAGCCATGATTATATGTCAGTCTGCTGCACTCTCTAAGTGCTACTCCTGGCCTCCTGCTGGGAGCAGTTGATTAGATTCTAGTACCTTTTATACTGTAGATAAGGAATTTTTTTTTTTTAACAAGCATAGTAACACACAAAAGCCCCCATTTATTATATTTTACTATTTTTCTCCCTCCCCCACTCATAACTCGAGCTTAAATACAAAACTAAAATATTTTTTGGCAAGCCTGACCTTCCTTAACCCAATCTGTCCTCCCACTCCAAATAAAATTCAATTTCAAGGTCTATTGTGGCCTTAAATTGTAGGATAAGTCTTTGACCTAGGTAGAAATTTTCCACGAAATGTGACTCTTAAGCTGAATTTTGGACTCTCTCTGACGAAATGAATGCTAACTGCACATTTATTTGTAGTCCCACTTGTTACATTTTTCATTGTCAGCACAAGCTTTATTCCTCCAAATACATTATTGAATGAAAGAAAGCAGCTATTCTTTTATCTGTTGCTGCTGATGCCTGTAATTCATCCTGTTCATTTTCTCTGCTGCTATTTTCTTTGTGTGGTTCTTCCCCGGCTTATGTAGCACAGAAAAACTTAATTGCTGAAGTCTGATGTACTTTTCTATTCCTGGCAGCAGTGTAGGTTGCTGAGCCATTATGTGGGAGCTGCCTTCTGGAATATGAAGTGTGTGTTGCAGTTGGGACGTGGCAGGGTCAGGGCCCAGTCCAGAGGAGCCCTTTAATTGCTTTTTGGGTATTTTCTATAATGCAGCCAATCCTGCTGTTATTTCCTGAGTGCTCGTTGCAAGTGGAAGAGTTTTCTTTTTGGAGGTCTCATGCTACTAAAGGTCATGGGACCATTTGATTTTGGGAGATCAGGAGGGAAATTCTGAATTCATCCCAGCAGCTGATGTTTGACCAAAATCAGGCAGCAACTCTTTATCTGATGACATGAAAGACCATTACTCCTCATAGCTAATCTAGTTTGGTTTCCTGCTAGTCAAAGCTTTATTTGGGTGTTATTTCAGCTTTGGTTCCACCTGTTTGCCATAAAACACCAGGCCAGTGCTGGTACTCATGCACAGAGGAGTTTTATTCAGCAGTGATGATGATGCATATTGACAAGTCACTTTTTTTTTATCCTGTCTTTTCAAATATTTACATTCAAAATCCCAGACTTCTGGAGTCAAGTGGTTTTGAAGAAGCATTGCTCTTGCATTTGAATGGAAAAAATAAGATTCTGCTTGTTTTGACTGATGAAAAGTCCTTGAAAATTTCATGAGACTTGGAAGGTGAGAGCAAAGGAAGAGCAGTTGGAGCTCCAGGAATTCTTGGGATGGCTCTGGCTGTGCAGGTGTGATGTTAGTGTCTGTGCTGGGGATGCTCTTGGGGCCCTTGCACAAAGACCAGTGCTAGAGAGGGATCAAACTCCAGGCATAAATTATCTGTCTGCTGAAAATGCTCATTGAATTTCCTGTCTTGGTGATTAATGATGGAGCAGACAGTAATTTTAATATGAGCATGGTTAGTCTACCTGTTAATACCCCATGAACACAAAGGGGGTGGGTTGTGAGGAGCCTGCCCTGCTAATTAGGATTTCTGTGCTTTCACTAATCACTTGAACTGGGAACTTGGCCAAGACTAACAGAAGAGACTTCCAGTACAATAAATTGTTTTAATTTTGTGATCTGATCTTATGCATGGCTCAGTGTTTCTGAAGGCAAGGGCAGAATAAAATCTCATTTTGCATGATAACATATGCAAATCAGAACTTTTTGGTCCCAGATGAAGCTTCCCTTCCATTGACATGGTGCTGGGAAAATGCTGCTAAGGATGAAATGCCACTAAAACTTTATTTTGCTGATAATATTCCATTATTGCTTTGTAAGCTACTTTATCCATAGGGCAAAATCTGCCAGAGAGATAAGATCTCATAATTCCTGTTTGCTTGTATCATTCCCTTTATGATTTATAGACTGCTGTAGATGTTCGTGGGCATTTTGCAGACATATAAAAGATTGACATGTTCTTGCCTCAAAAGAACTTAAAAATTCTGCAGTTTAGCAGCACTCAGCAGTTCCTCCTGTTTGAATTTTACTTTTAATGGCACTGTATAAAAATCACTATTGCACAGCCACCAAATGAAGTGGCACTTTATTTTTAGTTACAAATGCAATGTTTTTAACATATCTGCTGTAGACTGTGGGATGGGCTGGAAGGTTCTGTTCCCAGTCCCCTCCTCAACTCTTTACTTGTATTTAAAACCTTTTCCCACCGTTGACTGGAAAGAATTGAATGCCATTTGATTTGCCATAATATATATTTGAAATATCACTTTGTTTCTTGACACATCTTTACTTTCTGCATTATACCCTTGCAGTGAAATGTGAGTGAAGTCCCACCTCTATACCTGCAATTTTAGGATTTCCAGGCAGTTGTGTAAAGCAAAATCCTTCTATATCCTGCCCAGGTAATTTTACAGAATTACATCTATAAACATAACATTAAAAGCAATTTTCTGAGCCTCGTGATTACACTGATTTTGTTTGTCACACACCTGCATGTCCTGACTTGCCATGTTCTGTCACTCACAGTAAACTCTGTCTCTGGGTGGAATGTGACAGATGCTAATGAAGATGATACAACACCAATTTTAAAGGCAGAGATACTTGGAAAGGTCTTACTTTCACCTTATTACACGCTTTGAAAAATTAATTTTGTAGAAAATAAAGTAAAATTCTGAGGGGTTTAAGGTGACGTACACTTGACCCTAAGCCTAAATTAAATTCACTGAAATTTATGGCTTGCTTTGATGAATCCCAGCCAAAAAGATTTTTGAGCAGCAGACTGGTGGGAGGCAGGAATTATTCAGAGAGGTTTTGTTCCTGAGGAGGTGAGTGAAAAAACTCCTGCTAATTTCACTGGGAACTGGAGTAACCTGCCATGCTCTCGTCCAGTCACATTTTCTCAGTGCAAGGCAGCAGCAGGGGTGGCTTTGTCTGGATTTGAGGCTGTAACAGAAGGACCTGGAGGGCTGTAAGGTCAGGAGTGCTGGAGTTTGTCAGACACCCTGCCTTCCCTTTGAACAGAGGCTCAGCGGAGAGCATGGCGAAACAGAATTTACAAAATGCACTTTCAAAGACAGCAAACTTTGTTAAGGACTTTGGGCAAGGAATCCAGCTGCTGGTTGTGCTGCCAGCCTTGAGTGCAGCGTTCTGTGGGTGAAATACTGTCCCATGGAGGTGTGAGGATGGAGACTGTGCAGCAGTGAGCCTGTAATTCCTGGTGCAGGGCTCTCATTTGCATGGGAGATGAGTCCATGTGCTGGGTGAACACTGCCCCAAACCTCCAGTTTCTTTTCTTTGTGTTCCTTTGCTGTTTGCCTCCTCCCGTTGCCTGCAGTGGGGGATCATCTCTGGGACACCTTTTTGTTTATTGCTGGGGCAGCACCTTCCTTGTGGGCTGTTCTGTCCCTCAGCACTGTGGCTGATCTGATGGCTGCAGGTTTTCCATCGCATTGCTGTGCTGGTGGAACACTTTTTGACTCCTGGTGGCAGATCAGGACTGCCCAGTTGTGCCTTTAGTAGATGAGGAAACAAGTGAAAGGGATTTTAGCAAACCTTGTGTGGCTCATCACTGCTTTAACCAGCAGTGGGGTGAGGTGAGGAGGGCAGGGTGCAGGTGAGGAGAGGGCACAGAACGTTCAGGAAATAGGAACCTTAAAGCCCCCATTGGATGGGAGTCCAGCCTGGGATTTGGGAAGCAGAAGGAAGCCCAGAGCAGGCAGGTGGAGAGGTGACACTCCCTGTGTCATCCCAGGGCACCTCACACGAGGTGTGAACCAGGTCAGCACCTCCCTGATCTGCACAAATATTTTATCAGCCATGCTGTGAACTGCAGGGATCACCAGCATTTGTGCCACACACTCTGCTGGGGTGTGTTGTGTTTGAGGCTGTAGGAGAGTGGCAAAAAGGATAATGCAACAAGTTCTTTGGGTAATGGAGAAGCAAGAGAGAGCTTTATTTAAAGAAACACTGCACTTATGTAGGGTAGTTTGTGCAAAACAGAATAGAAAAGACTCGTTGGTCCGAGAAGGCAGCACCTCTTTGAAATCATGCTTTGTGCAAACATCACCAGACACTCACGGCTCTCACACCCCATAATCATTGTTATATTTCTTGTCCTTGTGAAGGCTGAGAAACCCAAGGCTTCCAGGCTGCTTTCCCTGGTTCCCAGCAGTATCCAGGGACAGGGGTGAGTTAGCATCCTGTGCCTGCAGGGAGCATTCTGTGAGTGACACCGAGAGCCATCCCCTCGGCAGGGCGAGAGCGACTGTGCTGAGCAGTGTCTGGGCCCTGCTCATAAACCACAACAAAGCAGCGACAAGGACAACCCTTGTCAGCTAAAGGATCTGCTGGGAATACCACAGAGTACTTAGCAACTAAAACAAATCAGATTTTGAAATCCTCCCTTCTGAAGGAAAGCACAGAGGGGATTTAACTTCAGCGAGCAAAGTGTATTTGCAGGGAAATGGCAGCGGGGCAGGAGGAGGCTCTGGGTGAGCTGGGACAGAGTTTTCTGTCAGGGCTGGTGTGTGGCTCAAGGCAAAGGGGAAATCAGGGCTGCCCTGGCATCCTGAGCAGCAAACCAGGCCTCCTCCTGTGCCACTAGTAACAGGTGCTCTCCAGAGCCCTTCTGTTTGATGAGAGCCTGCTCAGGGCAGGAAAGGGGTTAAATATACGTTGTGCACTGCTGCCCTATTTGTGTATGGGAAGATTCCTTTTTAATTGTAATTAGGCTGTCCTTGTGTTGGTGGCATGTTTCCATATGGGAATTGTTCCTGACAGAAGCTGTTCCAGGAGTTTGGCTGCTCGCCTGGTGCTGTGGAGCTGGGCTCCAGCTCCCTGCTAAACCAGATGCTCCCCCTGTGCCTCTGGCCAAGGCACTCAGACTCTCTGGGCCTCAGTTTCTAGTCATAAAATGGGAATATTAACATCTGCTTCTCCCACAAGAGACTTAGGAACAGAGATCAGAGGGAGCTGAAGGCTCAGAGATGTTGGGGGAATGGTCCATGTTCCTCAGGCGGGCAGGGAGCAGCACCCATGAGTCTGAGTCAGGCTTGGAACATGTCCTCAGGTGGGGGAATCTAAAGCACCAGTTCCAAGTGTTGGCTTCAGTTCCCCAGCAAAGCTCCAACTGAAGCTGAAGTCTTTGATAGCCACAGAAAGAGGAGCAACCAAGGGAATGCTGAAATGGACACTTCCCCTGCCTAAAAATGAACTTAAACTTGCTGAGGATTTTTAGAAATGTTTTTACCTAACTCTGGTTGAAGTTTGCAGCAGTATGACAGGAAAGTTCTACAAGCCTTCAGTAATTCTCTCATCTGGTCACTCATGCCTCTTCATCTTTTACTGAAGGGCTGTTTATGCCCTTGCAGTGTTGCCTCATGATCCCCATTTGTACCAGCATTAGTCACCCTTGGAGCTTGACTGGAGCACTTGCCACCCTTCCTGGCAGGGGCTGGTTTGTCCAGCACAGCCTGCTCGCTGGCCCTGGTGCTCTGGAGATGGAACATGGGCTGTGCAGGTTGGGTCACTGAAGTCCTGCCAGGACCTTCCTTCCTTTGGATGGGCCTCGATGCTCTGTCTGTACTTGTCTCTCACTAAGGAGCCCAAAGTGCTGGGCTGGGAGGTGATTTGTGTCTTGCTTTGATTTATCTTTTTCCTCTTTCATTTTTATTTTTCTCTGAACTATAGCATTGTTTCCCCTAAGGACAGGACAGGGCCTCTGCTCTAATACATGGAGCATTATTGAAAACTTGTAGGAAATGATGTTGCTTTCACCATTCTGTACTATTGCATTAAGCTGTTGAGAGAGCTCCAGCAGGTAACTGAGTTTCCTCCAGCAGAGACTCTGCTGCCTCCAGCCTGTCATGTTAATCTCCCCTTAATTAGATCCTTCATCCCATTCTCAGGAACAGATGGGAGGCTCAGGGCTGTGAAATACTTGGGATCTCCTGGACACCTGAGGGGGAGTCCTGCATCCCTTCCCAAAGCAGTGATGCCCACAGAGGGCTCCAGGGCTGTGTGTGCTCTGTGCTGCAGGCTCTCATGGCCCTGCACTGTTCCATCTCCTGCTCCTCAGCAGCCCCAGGGAAGCTACTGAGGTGACCTGCCCATCTTCCCCTGCAAGGATTGTTGATTTAAAGTGGATTTTGGCTTAGCAGAAACACATCTTTGTGGTGAGAATTCTGATGAAAACCTCTGCATTTCTGGGTGAACGCTCCAATGAAGCACATGGAAGAGCTCAGGACATCCCATGGTAACCAGATTTCTCATCCACAGGGTGGGCTGTGCATTGCCATGCAGTGTTTGCAGTGAGACACTTTCTGCCTGGCACCCACAGGCTGTGGATATCCTGTATCACAAAGCAGGAGAGTGCAGGTGTCCCTGTGCCCATAAACAAAGCTGCTGGAAAGGGGATGTTGGCAAGGAAGGGAAACAAGAACACAAGAAATCAGAGCCCTTTCCTCCAGGCTCTAAAAGAAGATGTGTGCTCGTGGTGACACTCATTTTGGACAATATTGTCACCTGTTTGCTTTCTTGGCTCGTCAGCCACAGGTATGCTGGCCAGCAGACAGCCTGTCTTTGGATCAATACCTGCTGTAGTTTCTCTGATGGAAAACCTGTTGTACACTCCTGTTGGTTTATCCCCCTCACTGCTCTCAGCCTTTGGTTCAGCTCAGATGCCAAAGGTTTTGAGTGAAACATCTGCAAGCTTGGATTTGAGTGTAGAACAGAGCAGTGTGACCATCCCTTGGAAACTCTGGTGCAGACAGGGAGCCCAGCTGGTGGAGATTGGGTACATGGAGATGAGGGAGAAGCTGGGAGTGAGAACCCTAACTGGAGGGGTTTGATCTGTTTTTGTTTGCTGGGGCTTGGAACACAGACAAAGCCATTAAAATGAGACCATAAAACAAGCCACTGGTTTTGGTCTATGGACAAGTTTGGCAAGACTCAAAGCACAGAGAGACGAGATTTAAAGCAAGTATCCTTCTGAAATTATAGTTTGGAACAGGGAGCTCCACGCCAATCGATGGGAATCTGCTTTTGTTATGGTCACAAAAACTGCCAGGCTGACTCATGCTATTACTGTGATGCACTGTGTTGTCAAGGTAATGGATTTGGGCACTTGGCAAAGACAGGGAGGGTGTAAAAGGCAAGGAGGTATTCTGCCAGACTCCAGGAGGAAGCTTCATATTAAGGATTTTTTTTTTAAATGGCTGAGAGGGAGAACACTCAATTTTTGTTGTAGAAGTGAGAATTTTATGCCCTGGCCTATTGCTGCTGTGGGGCACGTCAGCCATGGGAATGCTGCTCTTTCCCAGATGGAGCAGGGTGTGTGAACTTCTGCTGCCTTGCCTCTGCTGGTGCCTGAGGAGCTTCTGTCCACAGGGCTTAAGTGGAAAACAGAAATGGGAACAAAGGGGAGAAAGCAGAGATATCGTGCACATTGCAGGTCCTTGGGGAAGGAGCTTGGCTGTAAAGGAGTTGTTGGGCTGAGTTCTGAAGAGATGGAGGTAAGGAATAAACCTCCAAGGACTGTGTCTGCAACCTATCAAGGCCTTTTTTTCCTTTCTCCCTTTGTTTTTTTTTCCATAATAGCAACAACATTTAAAAGCATTGTTTAAGGACAAGCTTGAAAAGATCAACCAAAATGGCAAGAGAATTGGGGTTTTTCTTATAAAATCTCTGCAAGCCAGTCAGCCTGCTTGATTGTACTTTGATAAAAAAGAGAAACTGATAGGAGGAGGGGGGAAAAAAAAAGAAGAAAGCAACTACCTGTTAAAAATTATCAAGATGAGGGATTGCTGTCTGCAAAGCTTCTTAAGACAAATCCTTCCTTATGTAACTGCTTGGCTTTCTTTCACTTACTGAAACGAAACCAGGAGCTGACAGGAAAAGTGAAATGTCTGCACTAATGAGATAATCTGATTTATCAAGCCCAGCAAGGCAAAGGCTGTGTTAAGTGTCTGAATAGTGGAGCTGGAGGCTTGTTGGAGCAGGGAATGTGTGTGGGAATGCCCTGGGAGAGCTCAGGGACAGCAGAGCTCTGTGTGCCAGGTCAGTGGGGCCCAGGCTGCAGGGACAGCTGTCTAAATGACCAGTGCTCTCTACTCTCTAGCCTTTGTTCCTACTAAAAAACACAATGGCAAGGGAGAGGAAACAGAGAAAGAGAGGAGAGTCCATCCTGCAGTTTGGAAAAGGAGTGCTGTGGTTTTTGGAGACTGGACACAGACTAAGTGGCTCATTTATCCCAACCTGATGTGTTTGGATCTTCTTTTAAAGATCCTAATCCAACCTCCAGGCAAGCTGGTGGGAAAGCTTCCCTGAATTCTTGATTTTTTGGATCAGGCTTATGGTGGTAGAAATGTGGAGTCACACTGGTACAGGACAGGAGCAGGTGGAAAGGAATTGGAATTGTGAGGAAATCTCCCACCCAGGTTTAACTGCAGCTTGCAGTCACCATCAGCATCAGGGCCAAGTGTTTATGAAGCTCCCTGAACAAAATCCAAGGCAATGTTTGTTTTGATTGTTTTTATGTGCTACCAGCAGCATGCAGACAGGGTCTCCAACAGCCTCTGGTTTTGCCTGAGGTGAGAGAGAGCTGGGGCTGGCATTTGCTGGAGATGTGTCTTGTGAGAAGTGCACTTTCTGCAGCTCAAAGTGAACAAACTCACTTGCAGGTTGAAATGTCAACCTTTTTAGGATTCACAAGCAGTTTTACACTGGAAAACCATTCTGGGGGGAACTATGTTATATTTTGGCAGCAGAGCTGAAGCCTCTGGAGTCCAAGAGCCCAGTGCCTGCTGGCAGTGAGGCTCTGGAACATTCCCTGCCCTGAGGAACAGGCCCAGCACCACTGCCAAAACCCAGCTCACAAATGCAGCAAATGGCCCAGATGATCCATCAGGTCACCTCCACTCCTGCTTTGTCCTTGCTTGGCCATGAGGAAATCTCTGACTCAATTTAGAGTGTCCTCAGCTATGCTAGAAGTGACAATATTTTACTTCTCCATTGACAACACACAATGAAGTTGGATTGTGCATGTGGCAATTCACTGAGGCTAAATGAGCTGCTGCTTAAAAATAGTATGGTGGTAGGCATTTAATCATCCCAATCTAACTGTAAGATATGGTGATAATCCTTTTGTTTCAGTAAATTAAATGCCAACAGGGCATTTAAGCAGAAGAGAGTGAGGCTCCATGAGAAACATGGCACAGTACATTAAAAATAAGTGTGAAGAAAGGTGATTCATTAAAGTAAATGCCAACCTTGAAAGAAGGACTCTAACTACCTATTACTATAAAACAAATAACAGCTTGTACATGGTCTTTCCCCACCCCATATTCTGTTATTTCCCTTTTCTTGGGGAATACAGAGAAGTATACACTGAGAGCAGTGGGGAAAAAGCTCATGAGTGGCAAACTTTGGACTGATTGGACAGGGACAGCATTTTTCAGCTGAAATAAAGATATTAAAAGTCAACACCCTACCTGTAGGGGCAAAATTTTGGTGTATTGGAATCTCTGAGCTCAAAATTTAGCCAGAGATGCTGAGTCTCAGGTGTGTTGCTAATTAGCTCTGCAGAGCTGCAGGGATCCACCAAGATTAATAGCAGCTGTAGAAAGGTAGAGATTTTCTGTGATGTCTTTCTCTTGTCAATGTTATGTTGTGCAGGAAATCTATTTTTATTTAAGATTTGAATTTTTAGGTGGCCTCCCAACCCACCTGGGCTGATACCTTAAGGTTCAGCTTTCACATTCCCAGATTCTGCACTCTGAGCTCCACACAAAGTGTCCCAAGCTCTCCTCCCAGCTCAGCCACACAAACAATCCTTGTCCAGCCCCAGAACCAAGGACAGGCTGCAGCTGCAGCCCCAAAAAGTGCAACCAGAGAGAATGGAGGAGAGAACCTGGGAGGGTGGGACTGCAGAGCCTGGAGCTGGGATGGGACAGTGAACCCCAGTGTGGGAATGGACCCAAACTGATAAAAGTGTGAAACTCCTGACCCATTGTCCACCTTGGGTGTAACCTCAGCCAGGCTCTTGCACTGCCCAAGGTGAATCCTTTAAAAGCCTTTTAATAAATTTTACTTTATTCTTTAACTCTGCCCAGCACCCCTGCTCCAGGAGCCTCTCCAGGTGTCACTGCAGCCAGGTGAAAGGCAGTGCTTTGTTCTTTATCACCCCCAGCTCAGAACAGCTTCCCTCCTGAATCTCTGTTGGGAGGGGATGAGATGGAATCTCTTGTTCTGCACCAGCAGATACAAATTGCTGATTTAGATGCTAGCAGCTATGAGGAGTCTCTCAGACAAAACTAATATCCTGTGGAAAGGTTTTTCTACTTTCTTTTTTGAATCTGTTTTCCCTATCTTTGATGCCTTTATTTCATCAGCTCTACCATTACTATATTTGGCATGTAGTCACAGGCTTTTCAAGGCAGTGGAATATTAATTCATGGCCATGTAAGAGCTTTTTCCTGATTGATGCTGGGCATGTAGAGCATCACGATGAGCCCTTGCTGGATTTTGCCTAAAAGGGAATGGCCAGTCAGAAGGGAAGAGAAGTCTGTGCCTTGCTGCCAGCAGTCAGACCTTTCCTTTCAGCCACTGGGAGGAGCAGGAAAACAAGAGAAACCAAATCCTGCTCCTCAGAGCAAACACTGCAGCTCCCAGGCTGGAAGGACTGTGGTTGACACCTGGATTAATTTTCCTGCTGATATGTGGGAATTGCTGGTCTCATCTGCTGGGATGTTGGTGACTATGATTATTTGGTGTTGAATGCTGTGATTACTGGGGCACTGTGCTCTCCAGCCTCACAGAGTGCATGGGATGTTGGGTGTTTTCAAGTGTGCCATTAACATGGACTGGCTGTCCCCTTGTGCAGTCCCAGCCCTTTCACAGCTGCTGGGCTGGGATGGAGCTCTAATCCTGCCAGCCCTGCTCTAATTCTGAGGCTTCCAGAACAAATATGTGCCCCCAGCATGACCTAAAATCTTCAGGGATAGATGGGGTGTTGAACAGAGAATTTTTTCTTTAAAAACCTATCATTACCTGTCTCTCTTTTCTCAGTCTTTAGTTAAATGAGCCATAAGCAGGTTGTAGAAAACTGGGTGTTCTCCAGTGGGGTGATGCAGTGCTGCTGCCTGGGAGATAACAGACTGCAGGAAGAGCCACACTTACCAAAGCAGGAGTGATGCTGCAAGTGCCTGTAGTCCTGCTGTGGTGACATTCATGTTTCTGGACAAAAAAAATTAAATTTCAGCAAGTGAATTAACCCTTTCTGGTGCTTAGGGTGCCTTTCCCACCCTGGGGAACAAACCCACACAGGAGTATTTCAGAGCTGCCTGAAAGGCTGAGGGGTTGGTGGCTGTGAGGCTCCAGCAGGGAATGTCAGAGATGCCCAAAAATGCCCACAAATGCCTCTGGTGCTCAGCAGGAACACGGCCCCATGGAGTGGAGGCTCAGAAACCACAGCAAGGGCTTCTGCCTGATGCTCCAAATGAACAACAAAGCTCAGGGGCACGGTGTAATTATTTACTTTGCTAAATAACACAGAGGAGCTGTGGTTTAATTACACCAGTTTAGCTGTGCCATGGAATGGCAGAGACTGAGGCTTCAGTGCACTGCATTAATGAGCCTTGCTATCCCTCACTTCTAATATTGGATAATGTTCCTTTTGTTTTAAATCATCCTTTTTAAAACGAGTCCCGTGCAGATGAGAAGGAACCTTTCCAAAGTATCACAATGGGCTGTTTTTGTTTCTAAAAGACTCAACCCAACAAGGCACTTGATACTACAATTATACTCAGTAAAGCCAGATGCACTTGGCTCTGCTCTTGTGTCATTGACATCCCTTTTGTGCTGGCTTCTGATGAAATTTAAGCAAAAAGGATGTAACAGAGCATCTTCAGATGGCAAGAGTCTGTGTTTCTCAATCCTATCATCATCTCAATCAACTTTCATTTAAAGAAGATTGGAGAGGGGAATAATGCACTTTAAATAATGGACTTTTCTGAACATTTAGGGCATACTAATTAATAAACAGTTCATTGCAACTTTAAGGCCAAATTTTATTTTTATTGAAGTCAATGTCCCAGCTCCTTCAACTGAGCAAGAATAGTGTTGGTCATATCTGTGTAGTGCCCCAGAAAATAGATCCCATCTCCACTGTCACTGAGCCCTCCTCTTTTCCAGCCTCTCCAGCTTGTCCATCCTCCCCTTAGGATGATTTTTCTCTCCACAATTCCAAGCCTGAAGGCACTTCCTGAGCTGCTGGCATCCCCCTGCAGCCCCAGAGATCCCATTTCAGATAATGACCTTTGGTGCTCCTGTCCTGCTGTCACCCTGGTGACTGTTCAGTTATTTGTGCCTTTTTCCCATTCTGCAATAATTTGCAGCTCTGTGGTTGTACTTCAAAGCCTCTCTGACTTCTTACACTGGAAGCTCTGCTTGTCTCTTGTTCTCTGCTCCTAAAATCTCTGGCAGATTGCCCTGCATCAGTTCACCATCCTGTAATAGATTTCTGGTGGCTGGTTTGGTTTTCCTTTGCCCTCTTCACTTAAGTTTTTATTTTCATTATTATCAAATACTTCTTATGATCCCAGATCCTCCCTGTTCTGCTGCAGCCTTGACCAATGGTTGAACACAATCTTTGCTGAGAAGCTGCATTTTTATGGTCTGTGTGGTGGAGGAGATTTGGGTTGAGCTGGGAGCTGATTCTCCATTTGGAGCTGTTTCTCCATTTCTGTAGCTGTGCCCCACTCTCTCTTTTTCCCACCCTCACCAAACTTTGAGGCAATGGGGTGGGAATGGTGCCTGGAGCAGGAGCTGGGTGTGGAGAGCAGCTCCCACCTGGGCAGGGATGGACTCTGCATTTCCCCACCAGCCTGGGGATGGAGCAGTGACAGCTGAGGCTGTTCCTTGCTCTCATTTTGGCAGATTTTTATATTTATCTCTGTAGGCTTTCCAATGGCTCCCAGAGCAGCAGTCTGTATTTCTCACAGGTGTTATATGAGTGGACTCAGGAGCATTTGGAGAGAGAAGGGAGTGTGGTCAGTGCCTGCAATCCACACCTGACACCTCATTTCTCCTCAGTTATGGGTGCTGTGCATCTCAGCAATGCATGGTGAATTCACAGTTAGGCAAAATGGGCTTTCCCTTTCCTGCTCCATCCTCTGAAAAGATTGAATGCTTTTCACAGACAAACTGATAAAACACCTCAAGTGCTTTGTGTCGAGCAGAGTGGTATTAACATGGAAATCTGCCTTTGCACTGGTTCAGCTGTCCAGGCTTAGTTAAGTTTCATGTATCAGGAGCTGATATTTTTCAAACTGTCAATTTTGGGGGTGGATGAGTGACTAAAACAGATGTATTAGTGTCTGGCAGTTGAAGTACTGTAGCCTGTGGTTATACAGACTAGGTTAGTGTCTTGCCAAGATTCAGAAAATCAATGCAATAAGTGCTAAAAAGGAGAATGCTGTGTACACCAGGAAAAGCTCTGGCATTTCCTCCTGGGAAGAAAAGAAAATAAAACACAGGTTTAGTGCTAATTTTTGCTGTCAGAGGTAAAAGTAAGACTGTAATACTTAGAGAGACAAGAGAAGTTTGTCATTTCCTACTCAGAAATGTGGCTGGAAGTGCCCAGCTCCTGGCCAAGTTGTGGTTTGGGGAATCACATTCTGTAAATCAACATTTCCATTGTTGTTTCAATTATCTGAGCTACTGATGAATGCTTAGAAGTTAATTTTCATTTCAAAATGCAAGTGAATGACACTAAATATCTTTATGTTCCTGCTATTGTGGTTGCAAAATTTGGCATGGAGAGAGCATGGCAGGAGCTGGGAACTGCTGTGGTGGAGAGGGAGCTGGAGAGAAGACAGAAGTTCTCTCTCATTTCCTTGTTTTTTTTTGGTTTGCTTGCTTTGTTTTGAAACAGTCTCATCAGTTCTCAGTTGTCTGTAGTTATTTGTGGAACTGCAGAAAAATTTATCTATTCACTGAAAAAAGTGAATTATTGTGTCAACCAAAAGTCATTACATATTTAGACCATTTAGACTATAAATAAGGAACAACTTTTGACCCATGTTTTCTCTAGACCTTGGAAAAAATAGATGAGTTGGTTTTTGTTTTGTTCATTTATTTTCTTCTTAATATCCTCGTTTGAGGCTGTTACTTTCTTTTAAAATATTTTTACTCTGGCTTATTAAAATGTGAGTGTTCTGACCTTGAAAGAATGATACAAAATTTTTAATTTTGGTTGGGCTGATCTGAAGAAATACTGCAACTTTTGTCTTTTTCAGATTCAATCACATAAAAAACAATTTCTTTGCACAATTCTCTGTAGTTGGGACATTTATGGGTCTGTCTTCAGAGAACTGAGCTTAGGAGCCATCTAGGGAAGAAAACAAGGGCACAAGAAGAAATTGAGCACTGGTATTTCAGGTTTGCCCAAAGAAATGCTAAGGATATGTGCAAGGAAACCTCACACAGGCAGGCAAGAAGGGCACATGAATTCATTTTGGCTGAGGAGCAAATAACTGAAAAATAACCAGCAGGACTGAAAATGCAAATAACTTCCAGCCAAGTCTGAAGAAAAGTGCAGCAGCAGAGGGTGTGGGGGTTATAAAGTTGGTTGGACGGTGGCTGGACAGACTCAGGAGCTCTTTATTTTCTGTTCTTTAGGTTTGTAGTTTATTACAAGGTGTGGGTGTAAGAGAGTGTAGAGCACGGAGAGTAAGAGATAAGAGCAAGGGGGGAAGAGAGTAAGAGGTAAGAGAGAGATTAGAGAGATTTCCCATTTACAATACAGTAAGTATTCTTCTATGATGAATATTCTAATTTCCATTAACCAATCTGTACTACAATATACTAATTTCCTAATATTTGCATGCAACCTATAGGAATCCCTAAATTCCCATGTTTTATGGCTTTCTTATCTGTAATCCCTTATCTCCAGACCTTTCCTGCCAGGCTTGGGACAGGATGTCTGTTGGTTCTTTGGTATTTGTGGCATTTGGTATCATCTAAACAAAGGAAGAGGCCTCAAACCTTCACATGACTATTTTCAGTGTCTATGTCAAACACTGCCAACATCTCTATTTCATCTGTTGTTTCAGAACTGCTTGCTAGGCACTCATAAGATTTTTCTATTTCCTCCCCAACAAGAGGGGCTGTGTTGTGTGTCCCCAAACCCTCTGCACAGCCCACCCTGCTCCTGTCCCGTGGCCAGCACACTGCACCTGCAGAGCTGCAGGGGGGATGGTCCAGAAATGGATAAATGGAATAACCTCAGACAGGGAAGCCTCAATCTCCTGCTCCCCACTGCTCAGGAGGTGTGGGCAGAGCATTGTTGATGTGCCTGGGACAATCAGGGATGTTTGCATGCTGCACTGAACATATGCTCGAGGTTCTCTCCACGGGGGCTGGCAGATTGCTGCCTCTGTGCAATCATTTGTGTTCTCCAGCACAGCATTTGAAGTAGATTTGATATATTTGAAGCATTTTGGTATATTCCTGGTGCTGGCACTCTCAGGGGACTCCACATTAAAGTGGGGTAATTTTGGGGACAGTCCCAAAAGATGCTCAGGGATACAGAGAACCCAGAAAGGTTTGGGTTTGTTTGGGGTTTTTTTCATGATTTTGGGCTAGAATTTCAAGGGTGTATCTTAGCAAGGGTGTATCTTATCTTACTGTTTGAGTAAAAATTCAGCCTAGCTCTGGCTTAGCTTAAACCCTGAGTTCTCCCCTAAAACTGATCTTGCTGCTGAAGACATCCCTCCTCATGCAGCAGCACTGTGTGTGGGATCTGAGCAGTTCATAACGGTGCCCTTTGATAGCAGACTGATGAAAAATCCTGCCTTACATAAACCCAGGGTGCAGTTTTGCCTTGGAGGAGCTGCCAGGGGCTGCTCAGATGAGTCAGGGGCACTCTGATCCCAGCAGGACCCCCCGTCCCCCGTGCAGGAGGTGCCCAGGGAGGGCAAGGACAGAGGAAGGAGCAAGAAGAAATTGCTGCTCTGTGTGCTCAGCTCCTCTGTCTGTATGGCACAGAATCACTCACTCTGTGTTTACACTGCTGAGGTGTTAACCCACTTTCTGTATTGACAGCTCCCCTTTCCCTCCTGCAGAAACAACTCAATATTTTACTCTCCTTTTTTGTTTTTGCTTTCCCACTTCTATTTTTTTTTCCAGTGGCCATATGGGCATTTTGGCTTTGAGTGGAAGCACAGGACACTATGGTGCAAATAAACAAACTTTGCATATGGGCTGCTGCTTTGTTTCAGCAGCTAATGTCTGCTCAACTGTGAGCAGAAATCTGTCTGAGGAGGATATGAGGCAGGAATAGAGCTGGGTAGACAAAAGTTTCCACCTCAGAAAATTCTTAAGAAGAATGGGGTAGGTGCCAGAAGAACAAAAGAAGTGGAGTAGGTGCCAGAGGAGCAGGAGGATGATCTGAAGTGACGTTTTATTGGGATAAAATCCCTCTCTGGATCCATACAGGGGGTGATGGATGGGAAGTGTGCACAGCACTGATCTGCCCTGGCTGTTCCCACCACCAGCATCTCCTGCTGGGTTCCTGAGCAGGCTCTGCTTCGTTGTGAGAGGCACAAACTCCACTGACAATGAGACATTTTTCCTTGTGCAAGGATCTCTGTCTGGCTCAGAACAAGATCTCTGTTAAACTGCTTTTCCTTTCCAATCCAGCCCAAATCAGGGGATGTTGTCCCTCCCTTTGTCAGGTGTCATTATCTGCTGCAGCTGAGTCTCCAGTCCCTGATGAGGGGAAATGGGAAGGGATCCTCAAAGGCACAGAGCATGAAGAGCCAGGCATGGCAGGGATGCTGTGCCCCTCCTCAAGCAGCTGAGCTGGGCAGATGAAACAGCACCAGGTCAAAACCTCCGGTATGTCTCTCTCATTCTTTGAAAGTTGAGGTTTTTTTCAGGTAGGGAATTTTTTGCCTTTTGAAAAAATATTTGTATTTTTCTGTTCCTTTTGGAGGCCTAGCCAGTAATGATCCCAGAGATGATCAGAGGTTGTTTCTGCTGGAAGCAGGAGCAGCTCTGCCAATGCAGAGTGTTTAGAGGTGGATTTTCTAGGTTATGGATTAGTTCCTTTTCAAAGACTCTTCTGTGTCTTCCAGGAGTGCCTGCAGGGGGATAAAGGACATAATTTAATTGATATCATTTGGGTGTATTGTAAATATTATAGAAAGTTAAGGGCAAATTTGCTGAGGACACAGAAGGGGAATGAGGAACACACCCAGGACGTGCCCAATCTGAATTTTTTTGTCAGATTCCTGCCTTGGCCACCTCCAGGCAAAGCACTGCCACCCATCACGTGAGACTGAAATAATCTGCTGAATTTTAAACAATCCTTCAGATTGAGGCTCTTGTTCAGTGAAAAGCACAATTATCTCCTCTATTAAATATGCCAATGAAGCCAAAATGGGGGTGGGGGGGGAAAGCCATTGTTTGATTTTAATGAAATGTATTTTATTTTAATGAGAGATGTCCTATTAAGCTTAATACAGTCAAACTTATGATAAAGGCCCTTATCAAAAACCATGCCATAGGAAAATAAATTAATTTAATTGTGGCAGCCAAACAAAATGAACCATTTTCTGGGGTTGGAAGCAAAAGGGAATGTGATCTAATAACACCACACTTATTAGTATTTCTGATATGTAAATTAAAGAGCATTAAGTGAATAGCAAGATGATCCATGGCTTCTCTAGATAGAGTAATAAGTGTGAGCCAGTTTTTTTTTAACACAGAAAACTGATATAATTAGAAGACTGTTAACAATTTTTTTTTAGCTGCGTGAAATGAACAAGCCACAGGAGACCAGTTTGTCATAATAATTAAAGTTCAGAAATAGTTTTATATTACCATAAGTGAGATTTGATAGATATCTTTTTAATTTACTGTAAATAGCTGTTTTTTCTTTTTTTTTTTTTTTTTTTTAAAGAAAAGTTGGGGTTTTTTTTCATTTAAATAGGAATATGTCTCATCTTTGGGTGATGGTTCTGTTTATTTCAGATGCTCCATAGTCTGTTCTTTGCCAAGGGCATACATTAAATATCTTCCTAACATGAGATAGGCAACATGGGTTGCCTCTTCCCCACAGCAAACAGCCACAACAACAGAAAGTCTGCAAATATATCAAGAAAGGATTGCTCCTCCATCCCAAAATATGTGCCTTTCCTTCACCCCTGCCTCTCAAACCTCTCTTCTCCCTTGCTCTTTGGGCTCCTCAGTCCTGTCTTGCCCTATTCAATCCTAAATCCTTTCTTGATGTATTTGCAGACTTTCTGTACTTGTTCCTGCATGGATGATTTAAGGCCAGCAAATAACTTTTTTCCCAGAGCATGCAAGTGTCTTCTCCAATAAATAAAAACCACATCTCACATCAGTGGGCACCTTGGGACTTTTGTAACAATTCCAGTCCTGTTTAGCTGAGATGGGATGGAAACAGAGCCCAATTGTGCTGCCTGGTGCAGAGGCTGCTGCTTCAATGCAGGGCTGATTTTCCACTTTATTTGTAATGGACAATAGGCCATCACTGTGTTGGTAGGGGAAAAACAAGCAGCCATTGTAATCTGCTTTATCTCGTGGCTCTTCTGCTCTTTATAGGTCTCCAGCAGAGTTAAATAATTTCAGTTATGTGGTGCAAACCTGGAGTTAAAAGGATTCCTCCCCAGTCAATCAGAAGAGCTGTGGGTGCAGGGAACCCAGAGCTATTGCCTGTTCATAAACACTGACATTCCATTTATTTGGGCTTTCAGTCTTCATTTCAGAAGTAGATATATGTGTCAGGATTCCTGTTTTGTCAGTAATGCCCAGCAGTGGGACCTGGTGCCACCCTTCCTGGTGACACTGCCAGCACCTGGAATTCTGCAGCAGCCCTGTCCTGGGCTCAGAGCCCTGCTGGGAGGGGGGCAGCAGAAATGGCACAGGGGGCCATAAATAAGAGAGGGAGTTAGTATTTCTGGAGAAAAGGGGAAATTCAGGAGTCAAAGAAAATATTACTGGCAATCAGAAACTTGATCTGAATGTATTGATTTATCTGCAGAACATCAACCAGCTGGGCAGTTTGGAGCCCATGAAGCACTTCAGACTGTTACACTCACTTTTTATTAATTCCCATGAGAGGAGTTCAGGATTGGTCTGGGCTAGAACCAGAGAAAAGTTGAAATGATCTGGATTAAATTGCTGAGTCTGTTGTGGTCTTTAATGCTGAGTCCTGCTGGGTTTCTGAGTTGTGTCACAGGCTCAGATTCCAGAGGAAATTCAGAGCCACCCCCTGGATGATTTGTTTGAGAGCCAGGCTCAGTTTCCTGGCGCACCCACTATTGCTGTTAGTGCTGCTGCTCCCTGATTCAGGGCAGGATCATGAGGCTGAACATTTTCTTGTCATAAAGATTTGGAAGTTTGGGGATAAGAGGTGTTCTCCAATCACAGCTGATGGGATTAAGAAGATGCTTGATTGATAAGGATGTGTTTGAAGGGTAACAATTTGCTTCTGAGCTCCCATACACACCAGCCTTAATTTTCATCTGCCATCTTGAGGAGAGTAAATTCCTGCAGTCAGACTGGAAAAAGCAATCCTATAATTCTTATTTAGCACCACTTCCTATTAGTCCCAGCCTCTCATCAGCTACACTCAGATGATAATTTATGTTTTAATGGGCAGAGCACTTTACTGCCCAGAGGCTTCTAAACCAAGCCAGGATTTATGTCCTGTGCCTCTAAAATACCATATATTTATTTCCCTGGCACTCGGGGTTGGTGGAGTTGAATCTTTAAAGAGCCCAGCTCTGTCCCTGTGCTTGGCTGGGAGGGGATCTCCAATATGGTTTTTGTGTGAAAGGTTTTTGTTTTCTGTGCCAGAGGAAGCAGTTTAGTCCTGGGATGGGGATGGAGGAGCAAGCCTGGAAGGAATCACTGCCATGGGGTGGTTCTGCTGATTTAGGCACTGATTTTTCTCTTTCCACCCATTTTAGGGCTCAGCACATCCCAAAAACAGAGAAAGCAAAACATGTGCCTTGCCTTGGTGTTTGACCTGCTGGTTTGCTTCTCTCTGAGTGAACAGAAAAATTAATTTATTTGCTATCCCAAAAGTCAGAGAGGTTTTTCCTTTAGCAGGAAGGGTTTTGGGGTATTCCCATTTTCCATGCTGCAGTTTCCAGTGCTGCTCTGAGCTGGTGCAGGAGGAGCTTTGGTGACACCAGCCCTTGATGGGCTGTGACATGTGCCACTCACAACCTGCAGCTCTGCACTTTAAATGGTTTCCAAATTATCCACAGGCCTCCATTTCCTCAATCTCCAATTCCAATAAGTCTCAATTAAAAGTTCCCACTCAAGCTGTCTGACCATTACTGCTTTCAGTAAATCTGCTGCTGCTTTGCAGTTAGAAAGCTCCACTGGGCATTTAATTTAAATATGTGGCAGCCAAATTTCTTGGTCGAGGTGTGGGATGGGATTCTTTTATTAAACTTATACAGACAAGTTATATAAAATCAACTGTGGCAGGTTTTTTCCATTTATTAAATGCAAAAACTTCTCCCAGCCATTTGAAATGCTGTCAGGTACTTGGTGACAAGAAATATGTGTGTGCTGGTGTGTGTATTACATGAAATAATTACTGTTTGTCGTGCAGAAGACTGGCTTAATCTGAAAGAATATACAGATTTTTTATTGCAAAATATACTACAGCTAAAAAATATATGAAAATTAAGAGGTTGGAAAGAAAAATTAAAAAAAAAAAAAAAAGGAGTCACAGAGGAGAAGGAGAACTGTAATGATACCAAAAAATCAACACTGTTGAAATGGGTATTTACAGCAGGGAGTGCTTCCAAACCCTTGGAGAGGTGAGGAATTATAAATGACAAGTGCTGTAGAAACAAAAACATGATCCCTGCTGGGCTTTAGTGAACTTGGTGTGAGGCAGAATGTGAGGGGACATAGCAGGTGAGTGGGAGAAAGTGTAAATTTTAACAATTTAATTTCCAACTAATGCAATTTGAATTTAGCTTAATGGAGATTTTTCTAATAATTATTATTTAAAGAAATTTACCAACTTTCTTCAACTGAATTTATGCAAGCTGCACCATAATCAACATATGGGACATTTAGTTATAAAATTAGGGATGCAGAAGGTAATTGCAATTAAGAGAAAAGATAAAAATTAGCAGCTAGGAAGGCAACATCTGTGTTCTTCTGCAGGAAAGGGAATTTTTCCACTGGCATGAGGATGCCCATCTCAGTGAGAACGAGCCAGGTCTGCAGGAATTACCAGGGTGGCAGGTGAATAGGGAAATTACTGTCTTTTCCAAAAAGGAATTGGTGATATCACTTGAAAGTGGCAGCTGGCAGATTGAAAATGAAAGGAGGTGCTGCTCCACCAGCTGTACACCCTGGGGGAGTCTGTGCCAGAGGATGTTGGAGATTAGAAAAGTTTTTGTGGGTTTGGAAAGGAGAGGGGCAGCTTTGCAAGAGAAAAATCTGTTCAGTAATATTAAAATTCCCTTTTTTAAAAAATTCCCTTTTTTCCCTGCACTGTGGGCTGCTGGACCTCTTGGCTTTATTGTAGCAGAAATCCACCACCTTTATTTCCATTTTTCCACGTGACTCTGTATAGTCTATGTGCATTTTCCCTCTTGGTGCTTTTTCCTGATTCTTTGCCCTGGCTAATGTTTGCTTTCCCTTCCAATTTAATACTTTACATTAAATATTAGGCATTTTTACAGTAGAAAAGAAAAAAGCCATGCTAAAATATATTACTGATCTAACACCAGTCCTGGTTTGTTTTTCCCCAGAAGTGAAGCTGGTCTTTAAATACCGAGTTTATAAACTGAGGTTGAGTATCCAGTTTATTAAAGGTCTTCAACTTAAATAATTACATACTAAATATCCTTACAGCTCATCTTTTCTTGTAATTTCAATTTCTTTTTCACTTTACAACTTTATTTCAACTAAGTAACAAGCAAATGTCCATTTTTTCTATTCCAAACAAAAAAAAATAGAAGGCAGAGGCAGTTTCCCAGACAGTGCCTGTTGTGTAAGACAGTTTAGAGAGATCTGTATTTCAAACAAAAGGGATCATGGTCTATATCTCACCTGTGACCTCCACCTGCAAACAACAGAAAATCATTGCTGAAAGGAGCTCTAAATAGGTTACATCCATTCCTCAGCAAGGATTGTAAAAAAACAAAACATAACTGTGAATTATTCAACCTGATTTCTTGAGCTGGGTGCACAATTTGCAGCTGAAGCTTTGCTTTGCTTCTGCTTGCTTTGTCCTCAGGCTCTGTGGGGTTTGACCACTTCATGGTAATTTGGAATTATTTGCCAAGTGACTTCCACAGATTGCTTTGTTCTGTAGATTTGTGGGTGAATAAAATACTCAGTTTTCTTACTGCTTGGAATCACAGAATGGTTTGGGTTAAAAGGACTTTAAAAGTGATTTTGTCCAACCCCCTCCCACTATCCCAGGTTGCTCCAAGCCCCATCCAACCTGACCTTGAATTCTACAGCATGGCACAAATATATAAAAAACAAAAAAATATATAGAAACCATGGTGAGTTAAAGAAGAAAATGCCATGAGAATGTGTGATTTGTAATGTATGCAGATAAATTACTCTGGCAAAGCTGCCCTAAATTTTTAATTCATGAGTTTGTTAAAATAGAGAAAGGTAATTATCCTTTTAATTATAACAAAACAGTTTCCTGATTGCCATGGCAATAGTTAAATGTATTTCCTATAAATTTATTATGGTGATTGCAGTAACTGCTAGCTTTAAATTATTTTTTCCTTATTAATTATAATGCACATAACTTTTCCCCCCGAATTCAAAGACCAAAAGTGAAGGTACAGGAAGGAAGGACCCACCTCAGAAACATTCCCAGGATAACCTGAGCTGCTCAACAAGATTTCCAGCAGGAAATCCAGGACAGCTCAGCTTCCCTGCAGGTGTTTAGAGCTCAGCCAGGCTGATGTGGATGCACTGCTGCATTTCTGGGAAATCTGCTCTGGATTGGAGTAATTTCATTCTATGGGGCTGGAACAGTCCATGAACCCATTAAACATTCTCATCTCAGAGGGTTTAGCTGAGCAGGGACTTAATAGAAAGGAACTAACTTTATGCACATCTTCAGGAGTGAGAGGAGCACTCTGTCCCGGGGACAGCTCCTGCAGCAGCTCTGGAGCTGATTCTTTGGGCAGCTCCTCCACAGAGCCCTGACCAGGGCACAGAATCCTGAGGAGATCCTTTGTGCCTTTACCTCCATCAAAACCACTTCACTGAGCACCCAGGGAATGCAAAAGCAAAGGGGAAAAGTGGTTTTTTTTTTCTTGATGAGATAAACACAGAGCAGTTACTCATTATCCATGAAATAATAGCACACGCTGCATGTTCCAGGGGCTCAGGCTGCAAGATGTGTCACCACTGCCATGTTCCTCTCATTTCCTGGGTATTCATCTGAAAGGCACTGATTCAGCCACTGTAATTGGCTTGTTAGACACTTAAAAAAAAAAAACAAACCTAAAATCTGCAGCAAAACCCTTCGAACTTCTGTGCTGAAAGCGGTGCTGTGCTTGTGTGTGTTTGAATTTGAATTTGAATCAGAAGAACAGGAGCTGGAATTTTCAGTACTCTGAGGGGGAGATGAATAGGTGAGTGAAGAGAGAAAGAAGAGTAAATAAAAGAGCTCTAAGTAAAATAAAAGGCTTGTAATAAACTCAGTTTTGTGCACCTCTCTGGAAGCAGAACCAGCTGTCCTTTTTCTCCAGACACCTTCCCTTTTATTCACATACTTCTCTCAGTTTTAAATTAAAATATTAAAAAAGGGAAGAGTTTTGAGGGATACCTCATTATCTGTATTTTGTTTATGGAAACAACTCCCAGAGCAACTTGATGTTTAGTTTATTGCCTGATGTCTGTGCAGGGGTGGGATGCTCAGGGAGCAAGGTTTGGGATGCACAAGGATCAGAGATGCTCAGGGAGCAGAATTTGGGATGCACAGGGAGCAGGGTTTGGGATGCACAGGGAGCAGGGATGCTCAGGGGAGCAGGATTTGGGATACACAGGGATCAGGGATGCTCAGGGAGCAGAATTTGGGATGCACAGGGAGCAGGGTTTGGGATGCTCAGGGATCAGGGATGCTCAGGAAGCAGGATTTGGGATGCTCAGGGAGCAGGATTTGGGATACACAGGGATCAGGGATGCACAGGGATCAGGGATGCTCACGGAGCAGGATTTGGGCTCAGGGAGCAGGGATGCTCAGGGAGCAGGATTTGGGATACACAGGGATCAGGGATGCTCAGGGAGCAGGATCAGGGATGCTCAGGGAGCAGGGATGCACAGGGATCAGGGATGCTCAGGGATCAGGGTTTGGGATGCACAGGGAGCAGGGTTTGGGATGCTCAGGGATCAGGGATGCTCAGGGAGCAGGGTTTGGGATGCACAGGGATCAGGGATGCACAGGGAGCAGGGTTTGGGATGCTCAGGGATCAGGGATGCTCACGGATGAGGGATGCTCAGGGATCAGGGATGCTCAGGGAGCAGGGTTTGGGATGCTCAGGGAGTGATGCACAGGGATCAGGGATGCACACGGAGCAGGGTGAGGGATGCTCAGGGATCAGGGATGCACAGGGAGCAGGATTTGGGATGCTCAGGGATCAGGGATGCTCAGGGAGCAGGGTTTGGGATGCTCAGGGAGCAGGAGCAGGTGGCTGTGGCACATGGAGGGATCTCCCTGGGCAGCACCAGGTGAGGGGCAGGCTCTGCTGCAGCCCAGGAAGTCTCCAGGTCAGCTGGGAACAAGTGTGGAGAGCTTGTGCAGTGACACCAGGCTGGGGGAGAGCTGTGTACTCAGCTTTTCATTTCCCTTCTGTTTGATCCAGTTGCTTGGAGTTTTCCCTGTTTAATGCTACATATTCCAGGTTTATTGTGATGAAAACTGCCTTTATTTGAGCTACCGAGGCTTTTGGTCTTCTTAAGGGAGCTCATTATGAAGAAAAACCTTAGGCAGTGGATGTCAAAGCTCTGGCTGACCCAGGAGCTTATTATACCTGGTTTAAAGGAGAGTGAAAAGTGGTCACAGCATGAGCTGTCCCTCCTTGTTTTGCACAGGTGCTGGAATTTCCTCCCAGCACAGAGAATGATCCTGTGTCTTTGAGCATCCTGAGCTCTTTGTTCCTGATGACTCTCTCCCCTCTCTCCAGAGATGCTGGGACATCGTGGTTTCCTTCCAGTGGGAAGAGCTGAACAGATCTCCTTGAGAAACCTCACAGTAAAACCTTTAGTAAATAAATCCTGAGCAAACATCAACACCTAATTTCCCCTCTGTGGGTGGAATGTGAGAACCAGAGTGATGAAAGCCGAGAAACAAATGAATTTCATTCTTCCAACAGCATTATCTGCAGGGCTGTGGGGTTTTTGCACTGTCTCCTGCCTGGTGCAGATAATCTGGGAATCCCAAACTGGCTGCCTGAGCAGCATGCAGGAGGATGCCAGATCTTCCATGGTGCAATCTCCCTGGCAATTAATTCAGGGTCTGCTAATTCCCATCACCCTTTTTTATCCAGCAGGAAGTGTTGGATGCTCAGCCAGGGTTGCTTTAGTGGGTTTGTTACTCAAGTGTTTTCTCTCCCCTTCTGCAATCAGGCTGCCCTTTGGGTTATTCTCTCCCCTCTTAATCTACATGCAATAGACAACTTCACGTTGCTCTGTCCTGGTATTTAGCAAAGATAAATGGAATTCTCCCAGTTGAGAATAAAATTATAAACACGTGAGGTAAGATTAATAAAAGCCCCAAACTGCTGGGTGGATATTCCCATTACTGTGTACAAGCCAGACAACATCCTCCTCCACCAGTTTCCTGGTTTGATAAATGCCTTGAGCTGATTTTAAAATGTGTGGGTTATTTTTAACCATGGTAGCAGAGCCATCTGTATTGTATCTGATGAAGTTCTGTGATAGAGCAAATTGATTTATTCTATCTCCTTACAAGTTATACTAAGCTTTATGTTATAAATAAGTTGGTTTGAAGTACATGATGTCATTGAGCTTGAAAGTCTCTAGATAAATTTGTGCTTAAAGGGTTTGTGCCTTCTGTATGAATTTAAATTGGTGCAGATTGTTAAATCTCTTTTCTCTCTCTGTCTTGTGGACTGCAAACTCTCTGGGGTCATGACTGCCTCAGTAGCTGTGTTTGTATGCAAATACACAGGGGCCCCAAACAAGGCTGGGGCTCTTATACATTACAGGGATAAAAATAAGAGCAATCCAAAAAACCAGAGGCGTGCATTGGGTGGCAGGATTGTCAGGAGCACTGCAAGGAGCTGGGTGCCCAAATCCTGCCCTTTGTTGGGATAAAACACAGGGAATGGTGAGGAGCTGATTTCACTTGAAGCAGGAGTCGTGGCCAGTGTGAGCTGAGGAGGATTTGAGATTTGTGATTTCATTCCAGGAGCTGAGCAGGGACAGACCCTGCACTCCTCCCCTTGCCTTGCTCTGAGGGCACTGGGGCTTCTCTCAGAGTCCATGGGAAAGGTGCCTGGAGCTGTGACAGGGGGGAACTAATCAAATCCTGGCAAGAACAAATCCCATCTTAGCTGTCTGCTGACAGAACCAGCAAAAATAAGGCAGAACTTGTGAAAGAGATGGGCTGAAATCACTGTCCTGTGTTTCAGGGTATGTTCTGAGAGACCAGTATTGAAAATGAGATGATGCCTGATGAGACAGTGCAGATTTTGGTGTGATTAAAAAGAAAATGAGCAATGCTTTAATTGAGATCTGAAGCTTAAAAGTTAAGAGCTCAGTATCCTCTAGTCCTTACTGCCAGACAGGAATTTACGTTGCATATGTGTAACAAGCCATTGCATTTTAAAAATGGAACCATAAAAAAGTTGCTGTAATTTAAAAGCAGCCAATTTACAGGGAGTACAGTTTGCAGCTCTGTCACTTGCTAATCAGTCTGTTAAACATAATAGCCATTCTTGTCTGGAGGCAGTTAATCATGTTGTGAATGCACTTATCAGCACATATTAGAAATACAATACAAGACTTTCCAGCAGAGGAATGGATGCAATTACTGCAATCAGTATACATTTAGCCACACTCTTATGTTTTTCTTTCCAGTCCTTTTTTTCCTCTTTTTTTTTTTTTTTTTTTTTTTTTAATAGCCCAGCAGTGATAGATTTTCCTCTTAGAAAAATTATAAAGGACACACTTGAAAGTGTTGTTAAACTCCACAGAGGTGCTCAAAGGTGACCTGTCCCACTCCATGAGAGATGGCTGATGGCTGCTGAGCCTTCCCTGGGCCCAGCAGTGCTGGTTTGAGGCTTGTGGTGATGATTTCAAGGCCTTTGAGCAGCCCCCCCATGGGCTGGGAACGTGGCTGTGGTGGCATTCATTAGGTGCTGGGGAGCTGAAGTTGCTGCATTTGAATTAAACTAAAGGAGCTCAGCATATGGATGAACTCTCTTTTTTATTTTTTTTTTTTAAATTTTTTTTCCTGTGCTTCTCTACATCTAAATCCATGGAGATGAGGGATCTCAAAGTTTTTGAAAGGCAATATTGAAAAAGGATGAAAGCTAATTGCTTCCAGCATGACTACCCAGCAGCCACGGGTGTAAATACAGCTGGCCAAAGAATGCCAGGCTCCACAAAATCCAAGGATTTCAGCAAAACAATTTTCCAGGGCTGAGCATATTCTTGCATGGGGAGGAAGGGAGTTGGGAGGGGGGCAGGAGAAGGGAGGAGATGATGAAATCCTGAGGAGATTCAGAAAAGGGAGGAATAGAAGAGTGATTTTGTACATTCTGCTTTGCATTAACCCCTGATGCTGGGGATATTTTATGCAGTTTAACATGATTTGCAGTGCTTACAGGAGCCTGCCTTCTTTTTCTAGAAATCCTTTTTTTTCTGTCTCTTTGTTCTTGGTGGCAAGCTGGTATTTTTGCTTGGGTGACATTTTTGATGGTAGCAAGGAAAATGAAAAAGCAAAGCCATGCCCAGAGAGTGTTCCTGTTTCAGTGGGTTGTGAGGGAGTCAGTGTGGCACCACACCCAGCACTGCAGGATTTTTTGGGTCATTTTGCCATTTTGGGTCCTTGCTCAAACTCCCTGAGCAGGGGTGGGATGGGAGGTCCTGGGTGTGATCCTTCCCTCAGTTTGCACACTCAGCCCTCTCCAGGTTGGTAAAGGCTCACTGCTGAGGAAATTCCTTTCAATGAAGTTTTGGGATAATTTTTGGATTTTACCATATAAACCATGGGTGGGACAGGCTGGGTTGAACACCACTTCTCCCCATTTCATTTCTAATTATTCCTTTTTCAGAAATGAATGAATTAACCTCACTTGTTCCTCCCTTGTGCTGCACTCATTTGCCCAGGGGATGACCTTGGCTTTGAGCAATGTCCCAGCAGCTCCCCCTGAGCTGTCACTGTGCTGGGAAATCCCTGTCCTGCAGTGTGCCAAGGTCCTGACTGCCCTTGGAAAGGTGACCTGCAGATGTTATGGGGTGCTGGCCTTACTTTTGTGCCATTAAAAAATAATTGTGGAATGATTTCTAACAGGAGAAATGTTAAATCCACCCCTCTGCGTTTTGTCATTTGGAGTTATCTTTGCATGTCTAGGAAAATTCAGATCCATTTTTAGGGCAAAAATAGCTTTTTTAATGGGGTGACTTACACTGGAACTCTGTTTATCTCCTGCCTTTAGTTCTGGTGTGAAGAGCAGGACTTTAAGCTCAACTAGCACAGGGTGGAGGTACAGAGAGTTACTGCAGATGCTCTTTCTGTTCATCCACTGCATGTGGACCCTGAGCCACCCTGTGTTTGCTCAGCTGCATAAATTAATCTTATTTATTAATCAAAACACGGGAAACTGATGTTTCTGTGCCAGTTTCACTTTCATGTTTTTACTGTCTGTTCAGTGGGTACCAACAGTGAGAGGAAGAGCTTAACTCTTTTGTAAAACATAATTACCAGCCTTTAAAAGAGAGCAATTTTGTGCACACCATGTGTCTGTCAGGGCAGTGGGGAGGGGGGAGGTTGATTGTTGATTTTATTGGGCTGCCCTGCTCCCTGCCCTCACTGCTTTGAGGATGTCACCATGGGCATTTATTTCTCAGCACAAGTGTGAATTAGCCACAGGACACCCTGCACATTCCCTCTCCATCTAAGAGCACAAGTCTAGTTCATTAGGTGCTTAAACTTGTTTGGAGCTGAAAACAGTGTAGGAGGAATAAAATAATTCTTGCCATGCCCCTATTTTGATTTTTTTTCTTTAATTATTTAATGCATGTGGCATCACAGCAGCTTCTACAGCAGATCTGTGAGTTCTCAGCAAGCTGTAAAAAGAAAAATATGGGCTGGTTTTAATTTCCAATTGTCTTTCCTGCTTGGCATTCTGTTATCCAGTCATTCACCCAGTCTGCCCATTGAGCAAAGGATGAAGTTCAAGGTGTTGAATGAGAGTTTTGGGATGCTCAGAAGAGCCCCATGTGTCTGTTTGGTGCCACAGGCTGCAGCTTGGCTCCCTTCTGCTTTCAGTCAGAAATTCCCTGCCTGGGGAATCTGCATCTCCACATCCCCTCTGGTTGATTTTCCTCCCCAAGGAGATTCAGCTGTCAGCTGTAATTTCAGTTGTGATTTCAGATTTCAGTTGTAATTCTGAAATCAAAGCAGCAACTGGATTGCAAGGAGCTTCCTCCTAGTTCTAGCAGTTCATTTCTTTTCTCGTGGGATTGGTGCACACAGAAATGTTTGATCCCCTCGTGCTAATATCACAGGAAAATAATAAAATGCTTCAAACGTTGAGGAATCTTGCTGGAGTCAGGGTGTCTCCAGGTCCTTCCCCCAGGTCCCAGCTCTGCTGGGAAGGTGAGGAGGCTCTGGAGGGTTGGGAAATACAAAACTGCAGAGCCTCCTGTGGCTGTGCACATGCATTCACCCCTGAGGCTCACGGTAAACCTGGAGGAGGCACAGATTAATTAATTTCACTGCTGCTGGGGAAGAGCAAGGCTCTGAAGGAACCTCTAGGAGTGGACCTTTTTTTTCCTGCTTCATTACCTGCAGGAAGCTCAGGTGTTTGCCTGTGTGCTGGCAGTGTGGACAGCCCAGTGCCACCAGGGATTTCCAGGGAATATTTCCTGTCCCTGTCCCTCCCTGTGTTTTCCCTGAGGTGAAATGTTTGCTGCATTGTTCACACTCAGCTGGGCTCAAGTTGGCTCATCCAGGCTCCCTGAGCTGACTCTGGTTCTTTTAAAGCCCTTTGGAGAGTCTGCAAAGATTTTGTATGTGAATTCCTGCCCTGCAAAAAACTTCTTATGCCACTGAATTAATTATCTTTAATTTTCAGTCATTGGTTTTTCAACAATTCATCTTTACAATATATTTCAGCTGCTTTCACAGCAATGTTGAAAATAGACCATGTGATTATGGCATGTAAAAATATAAGAACTTCTCAATAGTTAAAGAAAAATTATAAGCACAATTTGGGTTGTTGATATTTATTAACTGGATAGATTTCAGCATAAGTCTTTCATCATAAAATCATTCTTATTTTTTGAACAACAATAGCTCCCTCTCTATTTGCATCCAGCATCAGCCCTGGCCCCAGTTTCTCACTGGATGTGTTTGTTGTTTCCCAACAAGACACTTCCTCCTGACAGAGAATCTTTATTTTAAGAAATACACAACACAGCAATAAAGAAGTTCTAAATAGTAGTCAGAAAAATATTCCAGTGCAATCAAAATGCTTTTTTAAGCCCCAAAAGATTGCAGGCTGTTCCAAAAGGGGGGAGCAATGACAAAGGTACAATTGGGCTCCCAGTGCCCAGCAGTGTCACCAATTACCCCATCCCGAGTTCAGCCCTAAAAGTTGTTTTGTTAAAGGTTGGCTTAAAGAGTGTCTAAGGGCTCTTTTACCAGAAGCATTTCTGTGCACTGTCACAAGGGTGCAAGCAAATAAAAATAATTGAAGCAATTGTCTCGGTTGTCTCCAGGGTTGTCATGATGATGTTGATAAAATCAAATAAAGTGGAAGTTATTGCACATTGTTAGTGAGCAGCACAGTTGTGAATTGGCAGTGGAGGAGCTGAAGAGCTTAAAAGGTTTGCTCATTATCTAGATTTATTGTTTTCAGTTGTGGGAAAATGTTGGCTAAGCAAAATAACATCATAATACCTGGTCTTGATGGTGTGTTTGGAACAAAAATATTTTCTTGTTGTTTTTATGGCTTTCACTGGATTATTAGAACATGCTGTGTCAATCCATACATTCTTAATGGATTTAGCAGCTTGGGTTTATCCTCTGTAGCCATTTTCTTTGCCTGCACATCTATGAAGAGCATGAATTTTTATGGCAGTGAAAGAAAACTGAGATCAGGCACCAAAAAAAAAATATTTGGGAAAATATAGACAACAAAGCAAGTTCTCCATTGTGTCCTCACAGCCAATTATTCGTGCTGGGAGAAGAGGGTTTAGGTTTTGACATCCTTTGTCAAGTCAAAGCTGGTGTGTGACACGGGTACTTCATCTCAGAGAGGTGTTGGGGCTGTGGGAAGAGCCCAGGGCTTGGAGGGAAGGCAGAAGTTCTTCATAACTCAAATAATGCAAATTTTCATTATTCACAGACTGCCCTTGGTAGGTGCCTGCTTTCATTTTCTTCATCTTGGATCTTCATTTCCTCAGGGGGAGCAGGTCAGGACCTTTAGTCTGGGCTTTTCCCTGAGAGGTCCTGATTTGACTCCTGCAGGAAATTAGGCTCTTGAGCATTTCCAATCAGTTTTTGAAAAGCCTCCTCTTGTAAGTGTTTGCTCTTCAGTAAACCATATTTACAGAATTAATCCTCTTGAGATCCAAGGAGTGAGACCTTTTTTACTGAAGTATTTTATAAACTAATGTACCTTGGTAATAATGTAAGGTCACTGAATTCTTATTGAATTTGGTTACAATTTGTCAGAGTAAGAATTGGCCATTATCAACCTGGAAAAGACTCAAGCAACATGACACCCACTTTTATTATTTTCTAACACCTCATGTCTGCTCCATTTTTGAGGGCATTGTTTACACTGCTGTGGCCTTATAAACAAATTGCCATTTACTGAAAACATTATTTTATGAGTGAATGGAACTCGTGATTTCCCATAATAGCCAAGTGCAGTAATAGAAGGCTCTTACTTTTATCAGCTCAGCTGTTGCTGACCTGTGAGTGGGAGCCAGCAGAGCCTTGGGATGGGACTGGAATGCCCTGAAATGCCACCCTGCATCTCTCCTCCTTTCCCCAAACACACAGGGCAGCCCTTCAGCTTGGGCAGCAATGCTAATATTTCTCAATAGTGAATAATTTTGTTTATTTAAGTAAATAAGAACCAGTTGTGCTGCTGCCATAACATCAGTCACTGAGCATCATTCCATTAATTCAATAATTCCATGTTGGGCTCGGACAAATTCAATTCTTTGTTCTTTCAGTGCCAGGTGATTTCGTGGTGCTGGTTAAAACCTCTCACATCAGACCCTCACAGTGATCCATTATTTTCTAAAAATTACCTGCAGCTCCATGGAAGCATTTCCTGCTGCCCACGTGGATGTGTGTTGGGAGAGCTCTGGCACTCAGCAACCCTTTCCTGTCCTGAGAACTCCTTTATTCTGTTGGTTTGTGTCGGGATAAACAGTCGTCAGGGACAAAACTCAAACGCTCTGTGTAGGCTAAAAGTTGCAGCTGCAGTTTATTGTAAAAGAGATAAAAGGGGGAAGAGAAAAAGTAATGGGATAAAAGGATATGGGGTAATAGAAGAGGGAGAGAGGAAGAGAAGTAAGAAGAGGAAGAAGAGAAAAAGGAAGAAGAGGAAAGAAGAGAGCGATTTCCCGTTTACAAGACAATAAATCTTCTTCCATGATGAATATTCTAATTTCCATTAACCAGTGTAATACAAGATACAAATTCTATAGCATCTACATACAGCCTATAGGAATTCTTATATTACCATAATGTGTTATACTTTAAAAACTGCTCTTTGGACCCTGGCAAGTCTTTCTGTGACCTTTGGAGTTGCTCTCTGGCAAAAAGCATTGTTTTATCAAGAGGGGATTACTTTCAGGGGGCCATCCTATTGTCTTCTAGTTATTCAGTAACCAAGGCTCTGCTGTTAGGTTTGGGCTAAAGTTGGCTTTCTTTGGGCTGGATTTGCCATTCTGTGCTCAAGCTCCCCTCCAGGCTGGGATCACAAGCACAGCTCCCAGCTGCTGGGTGTGGGATGAGAACTGGGTGCTACAGAGCTTGGTTTGGGACCTGCTGTAAATCAGGCAGATATGAGGCAGACAATAGGAGATTGTGCAGAAATCTCAAGGATTTGGGCGTTCTTCCAGCCCCCAGCAGAGGCAGCATTGTGAATGTACACAAATAGGATTATAAATCACCATTTGAAGAAGAGGACCTACTTACAGGAGTTTGTGAGAGGAAATAAATCCAAAAGGACCCATGGGGTTCTTTTTTTTCTCCTCTCACCAGAGAGAAAAATGTGTAATGAATGTCTCATGTCTGAAACACTGGGCTGGATTCATCAAAGGGAGTTAGTAATTACCAAATTGAGAGAATCATGAAGCGCTTTTCTAAATTTGAAAGGCTCATCAAGAATAGATCAGGAGCAGGCAAAATTAATAGTTATGAACTCATTTCCATAGAAATGGACTTATTAGCAAGCATGCCAGCTGCCTAAAATTATAAGGTCTTTTCCTTGTGCTTGCAGGAAATAATCTTTTTTTATAAAAGTAATTTTGACTTTTTATTTTTTATTGCTTCTCTAAACTGGAGTTTGGCAAAATCCTAAACCGGGTAAAAACTTTACTGGACAATAGAAATATAGAACTAAAAAGAGAGGAAAGATATGGAAGGGAGAAGTGATTTATAGTCCCTGGATTCCATCAGACTCTCCCCACGAGTGCAAACTTATTTAAGAGAAAAATGAAATAAGTCTCCAGGAAAAGCTGAAAAATCTTGATAGGATAAAGTTTGGTTTAACGGGATTTAATGGCTGATAACAGCATGAGTTACAGTCCTTGTCTGCTCTGCTGCTGGATTTTCCCACTGGTGGCATTTTGTCTTCTCCAGGCAGGACCACAGTGGCCACCAAGACCAAAATTCTGACCCCCAGGTACAAATCAGACCAAAAGCTGAAGGTTTGCCATGGCAGGTGCTTTTAAAAAGGGTTGCAGTGATGTGCTGCACAGCCAGGAGAGAAATTTAAATGCAGGTGTTGGGATGGGAATTTATCAGCTAATGGAGCTGACATAAGTAAATGCTGACATTTGAGGTCTTGATTATGGTTTAATTTATCTCTGGTTTTACTTTAGCAACCTCCATCAATTTCTGTAGAAAAGGCAGTGGTCTCCCACACGGTATTCCAGAGGATGGTTAATAAATTGCAAGAATTATGAATGTAATACCAGTCTTTCTACCAGGAAACCTCTGTAGGATAAGAGATGCAGCAGCCAGTAGGTGAGCACTAGTCTGAACATGAAAGAAATTCACTTTTCAGGTTTTATCGAGTTTGTTACAGTTGTAACCTGGGCAGAAGAACAAAGAGGGTGAATTCACCCGTGGGGCACTGGTGTCCCAGATACCACAGCACTGGCTTTGCTCCCAGGCTGAATCTCTGAAGAGGACAAAACCCCATAATTTTAGAGAAAATTCACTCACCTGCTGGGGAATAGGAGTGCAGAAAGCTGAATGCTGCTTTGCCAAAGCTGGGCATGCAGGGGGCTCTGCAGGTGGAAGATGGGTCAGGGCCACCAGCAGAAACCCAAGGGAGAAGTGGAGCCTTCTTTAATCAGCATTAATGTGTCATTAATGTGTCATGCTCCAGAACTGGCTGCTGAGACAGAGCAGGAGAGCTCTGACAAACATTTGGTGCTGTTTTTCCAAGTGGAAAGGATTCTCTTTGGAGGCAGGATGGAGAGCTGGAGGACAGCTTTGTTTTAATTCACTGGTGATGCAGATGCACCTGAGCAAGGTTTATGTGAGATGGAAACCCACTGCTGTGGTTTCCTTCTGGATGTGTAAAAAGGAAAACAGGAAAGGAATAATTGAGGTGCCAGTGGGACCCATGGAATGGATTTGCCACTGCAGACTAACCTGACCTATTATTTAATTGCTGTTTCTGCACCCAAATCCTCCACTGGAGGTTTTGTTCTCAATTTGAAACCACTCCTGGGTGTTTTTGTGAGTGCCAAATATTGTCCTGAACAGACTGAGGTGAAATTGCAGACCTAAACATACCTTGACAGGCCCAATATCTAAATCCATATTTAGTGTAAAGTTCATATCTAAATTTTAGTTCTGTGTTGTGAGCAAATTAATTTTATGCAATTTAGATAAAACAAACTGCTGGAGGAGATACACAAAAAACTATGAAGTTGAGTTTATGTTTTTAACAGAAATGATTTAATTACATCCCTATTATTATGTAATAAAATTTATCTTAAAAGGTTTTTGCTGGTTGCCTGCCTGGCCACACAAAAGATGTCTCAATAGCTTCTAGTTTTGCCTGGAGGTGGATATTATCTTCTGTCAGCATGGAAAATATTTATCCTCCAGGCATTGAAGCATATGTTTAGGTTGTTTGTTGTCAGAAAGAAAACATGAAAATCAATAATTCCTGCTCAGATTTCTTTTCCCCCTTTACAATTCTCCTTCAGAAACATATGGCAAAGCCAGATTCTGCCTCTGTGCATTTGGGAAGAGCAAAAGGATGTTTTGACTCTCTGCAGCAGCAGCTGAAAGCTCCTGTGAGCAGAGCTCTTGGAATGCTGCTTTGGGGAAGGACACACAGATAATGAATGTACAAATTCAGATTCGACCCCAAAACTGCAGCAGTGATGATAAAATCAGGTGTTTCTCTGCACTCAGAGCCTCTCCATCCCCTCCCATGCCTGTGACCTCCACCAGGTCTGGCTGGGACTCTGGGGCAGGAACTTGTAAATATTTGTGTGTAAACTTTGGATAATCTGTTAAACAACTCATTTTTTGGGGAAGCTGGGATGAGCAAAAGTCTGTTTTCTAAACAGATCCCTGCTGTGGATACACCAAGTGCAGTTGGTTAAATCTTGGTGTCTGTTTGCTTCTCTGTAACACGAAAACAAGATTTGTTTTTCTAACCTGAGGATTAATTATTAATATTTACACAGCCTTGGACTTGAGGAAAGTGATAAGAGTTGTTGTTGAGAAAGGAAGCAGAAGTAACTCTTAAATTCAGTTCTGAATGCTGTGCATTTACATCCATTTCTTTACTTTTAAACTTTTATTTCCAGATGAGAAATATATGATTGCCATATAATTACAAGTCTGCACCACTGACGAGGAGAATGTTGTCATGAATTGAAAATAGGGATAATCTACCCCTCATTTATTGTCATGGATAATTTCTGCAAAGCCCATTTTTTCACTGAGATAAAGACCAGTTTGGGTTTGAAGGACTTTTTTTCCCTCCACAAGAGCTCATTTCTGGTAGAACATGAGGAATGGCCAAGTATTCTGTTGTTTTGCAGCATCAAAATTATAATAATGTTATATTAAATAATTTAGCAACATCTGTGCAATGCTTTTCCAAGGCTTTGTGGCTGGTACTGTAAGTTCATTGTGATTATGGAGAATGAATGCCTGAGTTTAATGGGAAAAATGCCTCCATTTCAGGGAGCTAAAAGATGCAGCTTCACCCAACCTAGAAATTTCTGCAGCTGCCCATGTGCAGTTTTATTCAGGTTTCTGTCAGTGTCTCAAGTCTACACGTTGAATTTAATGGCAAAATAAATTCAAATTCTGCTGAGCAGGGAACAGAAAAGAAAACCCACTTAGTGACATTGTGGGAACTCTGCCTTGTTTTCCAGAGCAAACATGAGCTCCTACGAGATCCTGCAGATGGATTTTGAGGTTGACAACGGCAGCAGCCTGGCAGGGGCCCAGCAGATCACCTGGCAGGTGGAATATCCGCGGGACGACTCGGTCAGCGAGCTGCTGGTGTCCGAGATCTTCGTCAGCAGGAGCCTGTTGGTGGGGATTGTTCCCCTGGCCATGGTAAGGACCTGATCCTCATCCCATTTCCTGAGTGTTTTTGTGGGGATTGTTCTCCTGGCCATGGTAAGAGCCTGATCCTCATCCCATTTCCTGAGAGTTTTTGTGGGGATTGTTCCCCTGGCCATGGTAAGAACCTGCTCCCTTTTCCTGAGTGCTTTTATAGGAATCATTCCTTTTGCCGTGTTAAGAACCTGATCCTCATCCCATTTCCTGAGTGTTTTTGTGGGGATTGTTCCCCTGGCCATGGTAAGGACCTGATCCTCATCCCATTTCCTGAGTGTTTTCGTGGGGATTGTTCCCCTGGCCGTGGTAAGGACCTGATCCTCATCCCATTTCCCCAGTGATTTTATGGGAATTGTTCCCTTGCCCATGGTAAGAGCCTGATCCTGATCCCAGTTCCCCAATGATTTTATGGGAATTGTTCCCCTGGCCATGGTAAGGACCTGATCCTCATCCCTTTTCCTGAGTGTTTTTGTGGGATTGTTCCCCTGGCCATGGTAAGAGCCTGATCCTCATCCCATTTCCTGAGTGTTTTTGTGGGATTGTTCCCCTGGCCATGGTAAGAACATGCTCCCTTTTCCTGAGTGCTTTTATAGGAATCATTCCTTTTGCCATGGTAAGAACCTGATCCTCATCCCATTTCCCCAATGATTTTATGGGAATTGTTCCCTTGCCCATTGTAAGAACCTGATCCTGATCCTTTTTCATCAGTGTTTTTGTGGGAATTGTTCCTCTGATCATAGTAAGGACCTGATGCTTATCCCATTTCCCCAATGTTTTTATGGGAATTGCTCCTTTTGCCATGGTAAGAGCCTGTTCCTGCTCCATTTTCCTTAATGATTTTATAGGAATCATTCCTTTTGCCATGGTAAGGACCTGCTCTGCTCCATTTTCCTCAATAATTTTATGGAATAATTCCTCTTGCCATGGTAGGAACCTGCTTCCTTTTCCTCCATGATTTTATGGGAATTGTCCCCCTTGCCATGGTTAGACCCTGCTGCTCCCTTTTCCTGAACATTTTCATGGGAATCATTCCTTTTGCCATGGTAAGAACCTGCTGCTGCTCCCTTTTCCTGAATATTTCCACTGATCCTCATTAGTATTCCAGGGAATGGGATCCTTTTTATTATAAGCTGCTTCCTATGCACCTGCTGCAAGTGATTTAAATGCAAAAAATACATTCCAATAATATTTTATTTACCTGATGTTCTGTAATGGCTCCTTGGAAACCATTTGGGTCTTTTTTGAAAATCCTTTCCTGTTTGTGGGAGCCCTGTGTGAATGGCACTGCCATGCCTGTGCTCTTTTTTTTTTCTTTCTTTTTTTTTTTTTTCTTTTTTTCTTTTTTTGGTTTTTTTTTTTGTTTTCTTTTTTTTCTTTTTTTTCTTTTTTCTTTTTTTTCTTTTTTTCTTTTCTTTTTTTTTAAAGCACTTAGGAGATGAAACAAAACTCTGCTTGTGTGGATGGAGTATTATCAAGCAGTAGTGGTGAATCAAATATAAAAATGACAGAATGTGGTGCACATGGCATTGTGGTTTCAAAAGCAGAGCACCATGAATAGAAAGGAAAATCCAGGTTTTTCTTCATCTCTTTGCAGATGTGGCAGCTCTTGGCCACCTCAGCTCTCTAAATGCTCTTGGACAAAATCTGAGTCTGAACCTGAATTGAGAGCTGATCTATTCTCTGACACTTCATCATTGTAAACTGTGGAGTAAAGGAAAAAAGGTTTCTTTTTGGTGGATTTATGGCCTGTAAATAAATAGAGCTTTTGCAATAATGAGAGAAACTAAACCAAAATTTTATATTCAGGAGAACCTGCTTTCTGCACCACTCACAGTTCTCTCCCAGCAATTGAAACATCCAGTCTCAGCAATTTTCTGTGACCTGGAACACATAAAATACATCAAGATCCATTGTCCTGTAGCTACCAAAGTATTTTCTACTAAAAAAACTAAAAAGGGATTGGATGGGCCTGCTTGCACGGGGAAAATAAATAAATGCTAATTCCTAAAACTCCATGCAAATTAACAAATGAGCTTTTCCTAAAGTACTCTATTATTATTTAGTATTTATGTAGTGTTTTATATTTTTGGAACTCTTTGCAGACATTAATTAATCAGACCTGAATAAACTGAGCTTGATGAGAATAGAAAATTAAATGGAAATGAAGTCACTCTTATTTAGTTTTACCTGTTTCTGAATGACTTCTAAGTCCCTTTTTATATTCTTACAGGTACTTTAAACACTTAATCTTACAATGCTCTTGCTTATTATTTCTAAAAACTATTTTGGTTAGAAAAGAGGTGGAATTTATACCTTTAAGAACAAGTGACAGCAGGGATGAGTGGCTTTGAAGACTGTAAATGCTGGTTTGTCACCTCAACTCTTGTTTAGGCTGATTTAATTCAGCTAAAAAAGCAGGGTTGGGAGGATTACTAAAAGCTGGAATATTTGATTCCTGGAGGTTTCTTTGGAGGAGAATGAAAGGAATATTTAATTTTATCTGAGTTTTTTATAAAACTTGGATAAGTTTGGTTGGTTTTTTTTGGTGGTGGTGTTTTTTGGTCATAACCTCTTGAGATAAAAGGTTGCTGAGAGATTTGAGCTGTGGGAGCTGCTGAGGAGGGAAGTTTGGAGATCCATGCAGGTTTCTGGCTGCACCATCCTCCTTGGGGCACAAACATGGCCCTGAGGATGTGTTGGTTTAACAGGGTCACTGCCAGGTACAAAATCAGCCCCTCTCCTCTTCTTGTTGCTGATAAACATCTCTGCTAATTGATTATCCAGATGAGCATGTGGAACTCACATCCCCCCAGAGCAAAGGTGATCCATTCCCAGAATAACAGATCAAGGTGAGGAAAGCAGAGCCAGGGCTCTTTTTTGGTCCCTCTGTTTGTTGTGAAAATCAGGGGAAAATCTGATATTCTTCTGTCTTCTGCTGTTCCCATTGCTGACTGTAAACACAGCAGGTGATTATTTTAAAATAAGGTTTATGCCACTGAAATAGGATGGGAGTTGTGAATCTGGTTGATGTCTGATGAAGCAGAAGGTGTGTTTTAGGCAGACAGAAGGTCCAGCAGAACCTTCTAAAGTTGGATCTAAACTAGACAGCTTGATTTGTCTTAATGTAAAAACGTGATATAATAATCTTGCAAAGTGGAAGTGGATGTCCTGCTAATTACAGAAACTGAGAGCACAGAAAAATCTGTTGTGTCCAGTGATGATATAACTCTGTAATTCTCAGTTATTGCCCTTGATCTCAGCAGACATAATCTGCAATTTCCATGGCTGTGGAAAGTTGCTGGTAACAAGGTCAGTGGAGTCTGACACTCCTGGGGTGCAAGAAACAAACACTTCCCCAGCTCTGAGTCTGCTATCCAGGTTTCTGTCACAAACAACTGTGATTTCATTAATCTGTTATCTAACTAACAGTTGGCAAAAATGTAAAGAAAAATAAAAAAAAAAAATTAAAATCCAGGTCTTTTAGGGAGTTTCTAGGCAACCAAGAACTTAGGTAAAGAATAAGACATTGAAGAGATGCATTTTAACTGGTTTTTATAGGAAGGCTCCAGCTGAGGCTGAAGGCTTGAGGAACAATAGATTTGATAATAGAAAAATACCTGGCATTGTCTTTTTGTCTGGGGAAATGATGGTTTGGTGTGAGTGGCAGCCCTGCTCTCTCAGAGGTCTGTGCTGCAGGGATGGAGCTGTGAGTCCCAGACTGTCAGCATCCCAAAATAATCAGTATTCCCCAGGACTGCACCCCTCAGCCTCAAACATTTCTCTAGTTCCTACAACTCTTTGAATTATGTCTTGAGGAATTTTGTTTCCTCCCCCAAAAATGGGAGCTGTTGGTGGAGTGATGGTTTCCTGACTATTGTGAGTCACTTACACAGATGGCTGGGCTTGCTCTGCTGAGGTTTCCTTTAAATGGGAGGTTGGAAAATTGCATTTCTGGTTGCTGCCAGACAAGAACGCCCAGAAAAATTGTCCTTAAAGGTGCCCATCAGGCTGAAATGGGATTGCAGACAGCAACACTTGGCTGATTTGTTTGAGAAAAACAATTTAAAGAATTTCTTTTTCCTACAGAAATCATGGTTTTCTGATGGAATTTATATTCAGACACCAATTAAAGGAGCACACTCAGTCCCAGGTGGGAGCTGACCCAGACTTAGAATCTGACTTAGACTTGACCCAGACTTAAAAAGCACCTGCACTTCAGACTAAAAGGGGACATGTCAGGCTTACAGCTTCTTCTTGGCTTGCTCTGGGGTTGGGTATAAAAACCAAACCCACTTAATTCTGAAGTATGAAAAAACCAGGCTGGGATGAGTCATTTCTAGCAAACCCAGCTGATTTACATATCCTTCAGAAGTTGGTTAAATGCATTTATGTGCAAAATTGTCCCTTATGTGTTTATCCATTGCACTTAATGCATATTTCTTACTTGAAATCACTTTGACCTTTGGCTTTGCAGCTCCTTTTTAACAGAGCCTTGCTGTTGTACTTTGCATGCAAAGGAACCTGCCCAGAATGGGATTTTGTCCTTCCCAACATTCAGAGTTTCATTAAAAAAAAAAAATTAAATGTAAATTCAATCTAGAGTAGATCTCCATCCCAGAAATATTAGGGATTATCAACATTGTTTTAAAATAAAACTGGAATCTGTGGCTCCCAGTTCACAGATTTCAGAGTGAATTTTAACACTGATTAATGGCAGCAGCATTGAAGCCTTGAGCTTTCCTAAAACCCCACATTGGAAGGATTGATTTTATACTCAGAGCAAACTAACTACTGTGGAGAATAGGAAAAAAGAGAATTTCCTTTTGTATTACTTTATTTCCCGTGCCCACAGCGAGTGTTTTATGTCTCTGTGGCAGAGATAGGATCTTGTGCAGTTCTTACCATCTCCAAATTAATTGTCATAGAGAATTAAATGGTTTTGTTTTGTCAGGCTGCTCTGAAAACCACAGGGTGAATTTTATGGAGAAAGATGAAATTCTAAAATATTTCTTGGATCACATCAACCAAGACAGAAAGCACTGAAGGTTTTGTTAAGGCTTTGAAACTGGGAGAGGAATGTGTGGGGGGCAGATGTGAGGAATGTCCACATGGGCTTGGTCAGAAACCCAGGGGATTTCAGCTGGCATTGTCATCTGCCACCCTGAAAAGCCATTTTAGAGATCAAAGCTGTTTAATTGTACAAATACTCTATTTTGGGAGAAAAAAGTGCCTTTTCTTTTTCTGAAGTGAAAATGTCCCATTCTGAATAAGGCAGACTAGGAACATTTTGGTGATGTCAGCATTATTCCTCAGTTTTCTTCCAAAAATGAAATTCCAGACAAATCTCTTCAATTTCATCAAGTGTTTCATTTTTAACTGGACTGTGTTTTCCAAAGGATATCACATTTTTTTTCCTCTTTCAGTCTAATTCTGGGCATCTGAAGTAGGTTTTGGAATGGCTCAATGTGAACCATTATCCCTTTTTTTCCTCTGCTCAGTTAAACATCCTCTTACCATTTAATTTCGAGAGTGGAAAAGAAAGAAACTAAAGGAAAATTTGCTATTGGTGGGACAAAAATAATGGCATTTTGAATGTTTCCATGAAAGCAATGTGACATGACAAATTTTAAGAAGCTCTGTGAATACTATTAATATTTATGATGCACTCAAGAAAACAGCTATTGTGTGCCACATCCATCAAAGATAAGAATTGTGTTCTACTGTGTTGGATGATAAACATTGAATGACAATAGCTGGAGATTATATGAGCTTTTCATCCTCATGTTTTATGCCTGCTTGGGTAAAGCACCATGTTATTCCACTCTGAACCAATAATTTGCTTTCATGAAACTCGATACACTTGCTGATACTCATTACAGAGCCCAAAATATTAATGAACATGCAGAGGGGGCTGATGCCAAATGCTCCAGATCCTTTAGGATCAAATCCTCCAGGCAGCATTTCCCACTAATCCTCCTCTTGGAAGCCACTCTGAATCTCCCCAAATTACAGATTTGCCCACATATTGTCAGTTGTTTGCAGTTGGGATGAGTGTGGGTGATGAGCCTGTGCAGTGAAGGCATTTCCAGCACTGCAAACTGGATTTTCCTGTGCCATGTGTGTCCTCAGGGCATTTCCCAGCCCAGGAACGGGGCAGCACTGGCTGTGCCATGGGAACCCTGGGCTGGTCTCACAAATGATGTCCCAAATTTGTCTCCTGAGGTGGCCCAAGTGTGGCCAGGGTGTCCTAAGCCTGGCTTTGCTGTTCCTCTTTGTCCTTGCTGTAAAATTCAGATTTGGAGCTAATTCATGATCAGCCAGGTAAGCAAGACTGGGGACAGGCAGAGGGGATTGAAGAATGTAAATGCTGGTTTGTCACCTCAACTCTTGTTTAGTTTAGGCTGATTTAATTCAGCTAAAAAAGCAGGGTTGGGAGGATTACTAAAAGCTGGAATATTTGATTCCTGGAGGTTTCTTTGGAGGAGAACAGTGGAAGGAATATTTAATTTTATCCAAATTTTTTGTCATAACCTCTTGAGATAAAAGGTTGCTGAGAGATTTGAGCTGTGGGAGCTGCTGAGGAGGGAAGTTTGGAGATCCCTGCAGGTTTCTGGCTGCACCATCCTCCTTGGGGCACCCCTGAGGATGTGTTGGTTTAACAGGGTCACTGCCAGGTACAAAATCAGCCCCTCTCCTCTTCTTGTTGCTGATAAACATCTCTGCTAATTGATTATCCAGATGAGCATGTGGAACTCACATCCCCCCAGAGCAAAGGTGATCCATTCCCAGAATAACAGATCAAGGTGAGGAAAGCAGAGCCAGGGCTCTTTTTGGTTCCTCTGTTTGTTGTGAAAATCAGGGGGAAAATCTGATATTCTTCTGTCTTCTGCTGTTTTCCCATTGCTGACTGTAAACATGGATTTCTCTGTCCCCCCCTGCTCCCACCCAGTGCTGCCCCTGGGATTAATCCCTTTGTACAAACACTGTTGTTGCTGCCCTGCCTCCTCCCCAAAGCTGCAGTGCTCTGCACAGCTCCTCTGGAAAATCAGGCTGGTGGTGCCTCCATTCTGCACCACACTGGCCTGTTTTGGGAAGGAAACCTGATTTGGAATTGATTGAGGAGCATCTGGAGCAGCTTTGGTCAGGGGTTTCTAAATAAAGCTGGGTTAGGAAGAGGTAAAATGCTGACCAGATATCAAGGGTAGGAGGACATCCAGCCATCCCTGCAGAATGATCTCAGGTCTCTTTGATCCATGTGGGCAGTTCCTATTCTTAGAAAATCCTCTCCAGGGATGCACAGGCACTAAATTCTCCTTGGAAGTGAGAGTTTCCAATAATAAATGTGCAGAGGGAAATGCTGAGCTGGGGATGCCTCTGCTCCACTGGGATTGTTTCCTTTGTGACAGATCCTGTGCTGGGAGCTCAGGCTGAGGGAAGGGTTCCTCAGGGGGTCAGGAGCTGTGGCAGCTCCTGCAGGCCAGGAACCAGGGCACAGTGACCCATTGGGGGTGGCCACAGCATCACCAGGGCCCCCCAAACCGTTTTTTTGCCTGCCTAAAAACCTCTCCATGTTCCTTAACAATTACCCAATGATTTGGCTCATCTCTAAGCTTTTCCAGCATTTCATTGCCAATTAGCATTCTAGCCTTGGTCCACAGCTGATTGGCCAGTAATTCCAACCAAAGCCCTCATCAAAAGGGCAGCATTTGTAAAACAGAGAAGAAATCTCTGAGATATTGAAATTACTGTTAATTAAATCAGCACATGACTGTAATGGACACACATGAACAAAATGATGTTTGTTTTTGAGCTGTTCTGCTAGCTGGGGAGGAAGCATTATTAGGAATATTTGGTAGTCAGCCTGCATTTATTAGATGTACAGCAAGATGAGTCCTTTCTACATAAATTTACTTTGTATTGTGTATATATATATATAGGTATATATAATACAATATTTCTTATGTACATGCTGCAATGAAAGTTTTCCTTTTTAAACAGTCATTTGTGTTCTGTACAACTCCTGTTCAAAGCTGTCCCTGACCTCAGTGTAGCTATTTCTGATTTACATGGTCCCAATATAGTTAGACTTAGGAATTATTTTTCATGTAATTTCTGTATTTTTAATTAAATTTAAATAGCAGCATAAAGATGGAGCAGAGCAGCAATCTGAGAGCTGTAGAAGTTGTAATGCAGCCCTACAAGCAGCTGACTGTGTGTGAAGGAATTTCTTGCAAAGGTGCCTCAGCTTTTCTGAAAATGCTAAGCTGCATTAATTAATTAATTAATTAATATGATCAGGATAGTCCAACCCAGAGCTCTGGGACAGCTCTGGGATATTCTGCCTTGCTCAGCTCTGAAGTTTGGGAATTAGCAGCTCCCAGCTCTGCCTCCTGTGGGGCTGGCAGGCCAAGCTGCATTTTGTGCTGGTTGGCACTTTTTGGTGAGCTCTTTGAGAATCCACAGAGGCAGAAGAGAATTGCCTGTGGGGTGGGAGAGAGCAGGGAGAGCAGGCAGGGCAGATTGCAGATGTTCCTGAGGGAATAGTCTGGCTGCAGGGCAAGCACAGACCCAGAGAGTTTCCAGGAGTGAAATGCTGGCATCACAAATGTGGCAACAAGCTCGGGGAGAAGCTGACGGAGTTTTGCATCATCTCTGGGATCTTGGAATTCTGGGCTGGTAAAGTGATTTGGAGTGGCAACAACTCCCAGGTTCCAGCTGCTTCCCACAGCTGGGAATATCACTGCCCAAAACCTCAGTGCCATGAGAGCAGGGCTGGGGCTTGGGAGAGAACCCAAACCTGCTCTCCTAATTCCTGTTCTCCTAATCCCTGCTCTCTTAATTCCTGTTTTATTCAATCCCTGCTCTCCTCAATTCCTGCTCTCCTAATTCCTGTTCTCCTAATTCCTGTTCTCCCTCAGTCCCTGCTCTCCTCAATTCCTGCTCTCCTCAGTCCCTGCTCTCCTCAATTCCTGTTTTATTCAATCCCTGCTCTCTTAATTCCTGCCCTCCTCAATTCCTGCTCTCCCTAATTCCTTTTTCTCCTCAATTCCTTTTCTCCTCAATTCCTTTTTCTCCTCAATTCCTTTTATCCTCAATTCCTTTTTCTCTTCATTTCCTTTTTCTCCTCAATTCCTTTTTCTCCTCAATTCATTTTCTCCTCAATTCCTGCTCTCCTCAATCCCTGCTCTCCTCAATTCCTGCCCTCCTCAATCCCTGCTCTCCTAATTCCTTCTCTTCTCAGTTCCTTGCCCTGATTTCCACACTGATCACAGCCAGTGTTTGCTGTTCCTGCCAGTGCTGTGTCCTTGCAAGGCTGTTGTAAAGTGTGGAAGGAAAAAAGGTAGAAAGCACAACCCCAAAATCAAACTTCATTCATCCCCATACCCTTCCTCCTCCTCCTGTGTCCTTGTGGTCAGGAGCAAGATAATTCCTATGATGTTGGCCCTGCAGAAGAGGAGAAGCCAGGAGAATTAAATTTGACAGAAATAAAATGTGGGGCCATTTGGACCCTGCAGCATCCTGGAGTGCCAGGCATGGGTTAACAACCTTGATGTGCTTCATATGCTGAGATTTAAGTGGCAAACAGAGCATTTGATCTCTGTATCTCATTAGAGTGTCATTTATTCCTGAGAGTATGGATGTCAAAATGCATTTGATCTGCTGCAGAGTCAAAGCCCCTCATTGTTTCAGCCTCCATCTCGAGGTGCACCTAATGAAGAGCAAATTTCAAAGGGAAAAATGCTGTTAAATCCCATGTCAGAGCAGAGAGTTGTTGAGTCTCTTGCCTCCAATTGCCAGCTCAAATCCAGCTCTGCCCATAAAATCACAAACATTTACCCTGTGACATTTTCTGGTTTCTAGGGCCCAGCAATTTCTGTTAAAAGCAGAAGTGGCCCCGTGACAGTGAGCTCCTGTCCTGGTATTTCTCATTTCCCCCCTTTCCTTGTGGGCTTTTAAACTCAAGGTAAAGATGATAGACTTCCCACTTCATCTGTAGTTTAAAATTAAGGGTTATCTATTGCTTATCAGTTGCATAAGTTTTCTTAATTATGTAGCATATAGCAAAATGAGCATCAAACTGTTTGGGTTCTCATTTTCAGCACTGCTGCTATTTCCATGATGATCTGCCTAAGCAAAAAGGAACAACAATCCCAGTGGTCTCCATAGTTTCTGTCCCCTAATGTGAATTTCAGCCCACAAGTAAGAATAGTTTGTTTTTTGTGGAAAAAACGTTCAGGCTGAGAATTATTCACAGAAAATAACTCTGATAAATGAGTACATTTTCAAGTTTTCCATGGTCATGATCAATTGACAAAGAGAAAAAGGAATGCAAAATTAATCAAATAAATTATTCATTATATTCACTCAACTATAGCTAACAGTGAATTGTCTAGACAGTAATTACTAATTTTTAACCTATGCATGTTCACATAATACTGTTGTGTGAATAGGTTCAGTATACAGTGGCTTGAGATAATAGTAATGGATGTAAGTCAACTAGCAGGTGATTTTAATTGGGAAATTATATTGGATTTTGCTATTGAACTTCCATAAAACATTACATAAATATTGAATCTTCTCAATGTTTTCCCTCCAGTTGAAAATACAGGCACACAGAGTTCTGTGCTAGTTTGATCAGTGCATAAGCTAAACATCATTTTTTTTATTATTATTATTTTAATTCTGCTGTAAAACTCTCAAGAAAACCATTAAGTTCAGAATACAGCAAGAACCTACAAGGAGCTTGTTGCAGGAACATTTTCTATTTCTATTTCATTTTCTATTTCTATTCTAGTGCTGATTTTCCACCAGCAGGTTTGGGTCCTTGAGGAGGGCAGTGCTTGTACTCAGTGTCAGTTTGCAGGGAGCAGAGCTGAGTCCTCCCACTTCATTGCTGTGGCAAAAAAATCAACATTTCTGGGGGATTCCCTGCATTTCCCAGGCAATGCAGGATTTCTGCAGTGAGGGATCTCCCCCTGCCTGCTGGGACTTGCTGGCTGGAGCTGGTGCTCAATTCTGTGAGCGTGACAATGAAGAAAACAGGGATTTAGATTACCTTGATTTCCAATTTTTTTTTTTTCCCAGAAATCTCTATTACTGTTACAGTTAATTAGAAAAGGGATTGAAAAGAAAATGGAAGAATCATAATTTCAGGTGGATTTGTTATTGGAGTTTGTGCCCTGAGGACCAATTATGAGTTGGGGATTTTGTGGTTCTCAGCTGCTCTGAGCTGATCATTTATACAGCTCTTCCATCTCGCTTCAGGTGACTTGTCTGAGGAGGAAAATAGCAGGAAAACCCACACAAACAATTGGAAATGGTGCAAAAAGTAGGACATTGTGAAAGGGTATTTGCATAAAGTGTTGGTTTTGTGTCTGTCAGCTGATGTGGTTGTAGAGAGTGCATTCCAAACCATCCACAGCTCCCATTAACCCCCTTGCAAGTCCTGATTCTGACTTCCTGTGTTATCTTAATGCAATGAGATTTGATATTTAATTGCAGTTATTTAATTAATGGCTCTGTAAATAAAAAGGTTAAGTTGTGTTCTCCTTCACACACACAGCACAGCAAGCAGCTCTAGGCTCCCATGAGAATTGAATTTATGTGTCTTAAAGCAGAGTTTAACCCAAGGATGGATGATAAAATGCCCAGATCCCAAAATAACACTGTCATGGTGTTTGCATTGGAAATGTTTCAGAGTTAGTGGGAGAAGAGTGGCATTCAAACCCTAACCCACGGATTTCTCCCCAATGCTTGTCATGGAACAGGTCACCTCACACCCAGGAATCCCTCCTTGTGTAATTGCATTGCATTTAAAATAGTTTACAAGGACTCAGTTATTAATGAAAGCGTTACTAATTGGATAATTGCTCCTAATATTGTTAGAGGATCCTGTTGGCCCAGGGGGATGTTTGGCAGTCAGAGCTCAGAGGTGTTTCTAGCCCTGCTATTGATGTGCCTTTGACCTTCTCTAACACATGCTGCTCGTGTCTGCTGCACACTTCAAATGTCTATTAAATATTGATTAGTCTCCCTTATAAACCATTTAGAAATAGAAGCATGTAGTATAAATGTAACCTGAAATCATTAGGGCTACACGGTTGTGCAAGTTAATAGGAGCAATGGTGAAAAGTTAGGGAGTGCATGAATTAAGGGAATTGGGTTCATAAACTGTTTTCTTAATAAGGATGGTGGAGTTCCCGTTGAAGTCAGGGATTTCTCATAGCATCCACGGAAGATTTTCCTCTTTTTAAGAATTTATTTACAAACAAGAGATGACATAAAACCCAAGTCTTTTTGCAGAGTAGAGCTGTGTAAAGCACAGCTTCAAATACTTATGCAAAGGAGGAGGAACATCCTGTATTCACAGGAAAAGAGGGCCAGGCTCCCCAGTGAAATGCAAAGGTGCTCTGCTGATGTTAATGGAATTCTGCTGCATTCCCTACGCCATAAATCCCAGCCAGCTGTTTCTAAATCAACCTTCAAACTGAACTGAATTCAGTATAAGCAGCGTCCCATTTCAGCACAATTGCTGGCTGTTAAGTTTGAAGGTAAATCACATTTATGTCCCTTCAAATCCAAACCTGGTATAAGGAGACCTGAGTGAGACCCTTTGCTCTGCCCTGGGATTTGGTGGTATTGCACATACCCTGAGGTGTGCTGTGCAGGTGGGTTTTGTTTTGGGTTTTCCTTAAGGACAGACCAGATTCTGTCATCATTAACAGGGTATTTAGGCAAGAGCCAACTCTGCTGCAAAGGCTGATGTGCTCTGGAGCAGTGTGGGGATGACAAGTGTCAGCAATCATCACATGCCAGGGGAGCAATCAGATGGATGGCAGCAGCAATGAGCCGTCAGGGCTCAGGGTGCTCCCTCTGGAAGCAGCTCCTGCCATCTCCAGCTGCCTCCCTGCCTTGTCCCTGCTCAGGTCAGCAGCAGCACCAGGCACACACAGGCTCTGCAGCTCTCTCAGCTGTACCTGACCCCCTGCTCCTAAAAGCAGAACAATTAAGAGAATCCCAAAGAGGATTACAATTGAGAATTAGAGGGTGGAAATGTGATTTAGCACGGAGTGCTGAGCGTGACAAACCATTTCTGTGCCCAGACCTCACTTGCTCTGAAGTGAGTTTCAGTTGGAAGATGGAACAGGTTGAGCCGTGCTGCAGTGCCAAGGGTCAGGGGCAGCTCAGCCCTGGCCAGGCTGCAGAGCCTCTCCTGAGCACCAAGTGCCAACATTTCTGACAGCTTCTCACTCATGGCAGCGAGTCCAGGGATGGGAATGTGCCAACCTGTTGGGAAAGGTGAAACAGGAAAGCCTTAGTTACTGAATTCCCATGAAACAATGGGACAGCCAGCTAGGAGCAATCCCCTCTTGATAGAACAATGCCTTCTGCTGGAGAGCAAGTCCAAAGGTCAGAGAAGACTTTGCTAGGGTCCAAAGAGCAGCTTTTAGAGTTTAAAGTGTAACACATTATGGTAATGTAAGGATTCCTATAGGCTGTATGTAAATGCTATAGAATTTGTATCTTGTATTACATTGGTTAGTGGAAATTAGAATATTCATCATGGAAGAAGATTTATTGTATTGTAAACAGGAAATCGCTCTCTTGCTCTTACTCTTGCTCCTTTCTCTCACCTCTCTTACCTTTTACCTCTTCCTCTCTCTCTCTTATTCTCTCACCCCATCACCCTTTTATCCCATTGCTCTTTCTCTAACCCCCTCTCACTCCTTGTCCTGCTCTGTGCTGCAGCTAGCAACACTCAGCAGGACTCTCTGTACTTTCACTCTTACAATAAATGTAAGGGTAACTTTTAGCTTATACAGAGCTTGAATTTTGTCCCTGAGGACCGTTTATCCCAACACAAAGACTCCAACCAAGCTCCCAGGTTAGTTCTTCTCTTTGGAAGACCTTGATTGTAGCACAAGGCATGGCAAGGTGGGCTCAGGGTTCTGTGTTTATGTGGCTGGAGGAGATCTTGAGGCAAAAACTTCCCGAAACACATGGTCTAAGCCTACAATCAGAGGGAAGAGCTTCTTGAATGGTTTCCTGCTGTGAATTCCTCTGTGAGGAGTTTGTCTGAGTCTTTCACTCCTACAGAAGCTGTTGAGGGTTTCATTGATAAATGAAGATATTCCCCCCTCCCAGAAGGAATATTAATAGCACGCACGTGTTGGCATGTGTCTGTGTATTGAGTTGCCTTGGAAACAAGGAGAGAGAGCTCCATGAACCAGGACATGATTTCCCACTTCAGGAACACTTGTGCTATTGTAAAACCACATAGAAAAAATAATCCAATTCATTCTTGGCTGTGAGGAGCAGCCTGAGCGTGTGGATCCCGTGTGAAGGTGACAGAAACCCACCTGACCCTGGTTTTGAGCCCTGCTGAGCAAATGAGCTGACTTTGGTGAAGCTAATAAGGTGGGAAAAAAGAGAGTTGTACAGAACCTTGGCAAGGCTCCAGGTGTGTGTTAAAGTCACTAAGACACGAAACAGGCCTTGAGTGTTCACGTTGCAAAACAAAGAGGGCAATTTTACCTTATGTAAGAACAGCTGTTTCAGCATATTGCCCTCAAAGACAGCATGTGGAAACAGCTGTCCAAGTGCTTCAGAGGTTAATCTACTCAATTAATCATTGTGGGTTTTTTCTTTGCAATGTATAATCATGTTTGTACTGTTCCTTGTGGGCACGTGGACAAAATATTGAATAGAAAGTTTTAGTCATCGGTGAAGCACCTGTCAGAAAACTCTGTGTGGAAAACTCTCTTTAAAGGGACACTGGCTCTTGGAGGGATAAATGGGTTGTTGTACTGCTCAAACAATCTGCCCTGGACAGAGGAGAGTGTTCTCAGGGCTGTTGTGCTCTGAAAATCACCCACACACAAAGGTTACAGCTCCCACCTCAGCTGAATTCATTGTGCAGAATTTTGTGAATGAAATCTCGCACATTTTCTGCATATTCACTGCCATGGAGTTGCAGGCAGCCACTGTCAGAAAAATCCTCTGGCAATCCATTTGGCCAGAAATAAATAAGATCTAAACATCATTCCCAACCTTTCTAAATATCACTGCACATGTAAAAATAGCAAAATCTTTATATATCATATCCCAGTCCACCTTTCATGTCAATGTTTTTTCAGCCAAGTGCAGGGTTTCTGGCTTTGTTTACCCCAAGAGACCATGCAGAGTAAGTGGGAAGAGCTATCACAAAAGTTGGTGAAATACAGACTACAGCAGCTACACACAGCTATTTTTAATGGAGTCTGAAGTCTTTTCCTCTGCCTTGATTTTCCCAGATAATACCTTTATTCCCCTCTGGACTGAACTGCAGTGCATGCTGGAGTGAGGCTTTTTAGATTGAAACTCTGGGTTTGAGATTCTTTTCCAAGGAAGGCAGAAAAACCAAATAAAACCAAAGGAGAAGAACCAAACAAAACAAAACCAAAGGAGAAGAACCAAACAAAACCAAAGGAGAAATACAAAAGCAAAGCAGGAATGCTGCTTCCAGCCCTGGCTGCATCACCTGGCCAGGAACCCTCATCTTCTCCTCCACCCCTGTCACAATTTGTCTTTGGGAAGAAGTGCAGCTGCAGTTTTATTCCAGGTTGTTCTCCATAATGGCTTTTGTCAGATTGCATTGGATCTGTGCACCAGAATTAATTGCAACGCTGCTGGGAGAAAAATCCCAAACTTAATCAACAGCAACTTGCACAACTGCCTTCATTAGCAGAGAGGAACAAAAACAGCCCTGAAGAGCCACATTTGAGGGAGTAACTGGTGGGCAGGTAGCTGGATGTCAGTGTGATTTTAACAAAAAAATAAAAATACATAGGAAGGTTTGATGTGGCTGCTGTGGCTTCAGAAGCTTGGCCCTGGTTCACCACTTTGGCCATGAAAACAAAGTTGCAATAACACAAGAGAATGCAGAGGGAAATGTTTGATTACCTTGTTTTGCTTTTTGTTAGAGGAGCCTTCTGGCAGTAATTTCTGGGCTTTTGGAAAATTCTTGCATTGTAACAAAGGAACAAAGATATACAGAAACATGATTTTTTTGTTTCAAGGTTCAGTTTATCCATTGCCAGATCATTCCTGTTGCCTGGAAAAATTAAAAATGCAGTAGTTTAAATGAGATGCTTTAATCACTGTATTTAATTTGATTCAGGTAAGAGCCTCCCTTTTTGGAGGAGCACTTTGAAAACAAACTGTGAGAATTTCTGCCCCACATCTGTGAGTGCATTTCAGCACCAAGGAGGGAAATATCACCAGGGGGGAGGATGTGCCTAAATATTCCAAGGTGGGGAAAAAGAAGGAAAGAAGCCAAAGTGCTCAGAAGTGGAAGGTGAGGAGAGCTTGCTCTTTTCTGCTTGGTGATTGTGCAGCTGGAATTTCGTGTCAGGTTTATGGTGGCCTCTCAGTGCAGCACTTGTCCCACCTTTGTCAATTCTCTGCTAAAACGATGTGTCAAAATGCCAGAGAGCCACGTTTTTCCTCTGCTGTGTTTTCTGCAAAAGGTGCACTGAATCCCCAGCAGCTGCAGGACACAAAGGACCTGGCCCAGACCTGACCTCCCTCCCACCTTACAGCAGCCAACAGCTGGAAATTGGTAGTGCAAAAGAAGAAATAAATGTGTTATCATCTGAAAACCTGCCAATTTTTGAGGGAAGGTAAAGAGTGAATGGTTAACACAGCCAATTTTAAGGGAGATAAATTTCCTTAATGGAGGCAAATAGCAAATATTCCTTTTATTTGAAGAGTCCAGCAGGGCTGACCTGATTTCTCTCTGCAGCTCAGGGTGAGCATTTCTGTGTCTCACATTAGGGAAATGGCAGAAAATGGGAGAGGCTTTCCCTCACTTAGATGGTTCTTGTAGATGAGTCCTTCAGCACAAATTTACCTCTCTCTTTTGCCTCTCTTGCTGTACCTGGTTTATCTCCCTGGGAAAATTGGTGCTTCTCCCATTTCTCATAATGGAACAGGTTCCAAAGAAACAGATTGGGAGGTTTGAATTTCAATCATGTCTTAATGACTTCTAAAGGCTAATTATGAAGACAACAGTTTGGAAGCAAAGAGAGAAGTCTTTTTTCACTTTCCTTCCCTCCTTCACTCTCTGTTGCTTAAAAACCATCAGCCACTCTTTCTCATAGTTTACAAACAGCTTAAAATGACAAAAATTAGAACAACCTTGGAATCCCAGCCTGGCCTGAGTTTGGTGCTGAGGTGTAAGAACAAGGGACCAGTGTTGAAATCCTTGATCAAGGAAATGTGCTGTGATTTTGATATTTTCTTGCCTTTATGGAATAACAAGTGGAAGACCTTTGTCTGTTCACAGAATACTCCTATTGAAAACCAATAATACTGTCACTTTCTATTCCTGAGGAACATTGATGCCATCCCCCTTGCCCCATTTCAAGCCACCTGTGAGATGACATTGGAGACCCCCTGGAAGGGGAACATTTAATTTCACACTCAGAGATATTCTGTGATTCTCCCCTTGAACTCCTGCAGCTGCCAGTGGATTATAAACTCCTCTGCCATTATCATTTTCCACTTAAGAAGGGTGGAAGTGATGCTGTATTTCTTCCCTTCTTTTCCTTTCCTGCAGCATTTGGAGCCCCCTGTATTTCCTTGCAGTCCCTGACACTTGTTTTGCACAGCTGAATTTCAGTGAACCTGCCAATAAAATCCCCATTTACTTGTCATGCAAAAAAGCCACTTTGTAGGGAAGGTGTGGAAATTGGTATTTAAATTGGTCAGAACCAACAGGCTGAAGGCAGCAAGTGTGAGTGGAACCACAGAACAGGCCTGGGGAATGTGGAATTGTTTTCCTCATCTGTCACTGCCTGCTGGGATTTCCTCTGCCTCAGTTATTTTAGATGTGTAATGAAAATTCCTGTCCTGTTGTCTTTGGCAGAGCTGAGAACTGGTTTGGATGTATTGTGGCAAGATTAGATCCTAGAAGCACTAGTTTAAATAAATCATTCTAAATCTAATTCTTAAAACAGATGAAAGAGAGATGGGGAAAGATGAAAAATTCAATAGTTTGATGCTGATTTCACAGCAGTTTTACATTTGTGTGGATACTTGCTCTTGATTATAGTTACTACCTCCAGTCAGTCTCCTTTTTTTTTTATTACCTTCTCACAGATTCTTTACACATTCTTTCATTTGAGGGACTTGTGTTTCCTAAAAGCTGATGGACTCTGGAGAAATATTGATGTTCTGACAGCAGCAGCTCAGCTTTTGAAACACAGATGATATTGTCCAAGTCTGCAGGAAATAAATACACTGCACAAGAGTTCACTGGGAAATTCAATCATGGAAACAAAAAAGGGATTTTGTTCTGAACCTGAATAAAAAAGAGGTTGTTCTTTGTAAAAGCTGAGCAGGAAAAGAAATAATCAGACATAGGGGCATGTCAGAACAAGGTGGAACCTCACACAAGGTGAGCAGACTGACAAATTAAAGTCAAGAACAAAACTCAAGCCAAGAAGAGGCAGAGGAAGGAAGTAAAAATCCTCCAGTAGTTCTTAGATCAGTCAGAAAACTCTCCAAAACTCACCTCAAATAAATCAATGTTCTGATTAAAAAAAAAAATCCCATTTTTAAATTTTAGGGCTTTTTCACAAAAGAAAATATTCTCCAAGTTGTCTTCTTTACACTTGTTGGTTTTCATCAAGAAGCTGATTTGTTTTCTCAAAACCAAAGGTGTTGCCAGGTGAGATCTTCTTTAGTGTTTGCTGAGGTGGAAGCTCAGGGCTGAAGGCTGAGAGCCAGCAGTGCCAGGGATGCTCCCAAAATCAGGGAACAAATCAGGAAACTCTGAGGGTGGAAGGATGGGAGAGGCTGATGCTGCACTGGCTGCAGATGTGTGGTGTTTATTTTATTTTTTTATTGAGTGAAGGAGACAAGAGGTGCATCATTTGTGGGTCTGTCACTGTGTGGGTTGTGCAAATTATTTAAACTCCCAGGGGTGAAGGGACCAGCAGCTGTGTGTGGGTACAGACCGTCTGTAGTTCTGTTAGCATGGAGGGACTGAGATTCTCTCCCCTAATTCTTGACTTCAAGCATAGAGAGACATCTGAGCCCTTTAATAGTGGAGAGAGAGAAATGCTGTGAAATGTCTGGTGCTGCCCTGCCTGGAGGGATCACTGAGGGGAGCAGCCCTGCACACTGTGCACTCCACACCTGACACAAACCTGAGCGCTCAGAATCACCTGAGCAGGTGAGATGAGGGAGTGCAGCAGGCTGCTCCTGGCAGATAAGGCAGCCTGTCTTCAGGAATGAAAAATAGGAATTCTTTGGGTAAAGCACAGGTGTTTTCTGCCAGATCCATGTTCTGTTCTTCAGAAAATGAAATCCCCCTTTTGCAGGACAATGAATTGAGCATCTGACAGACCTCTGCTCCAGTTCAAACTCCATAAGGCACTTCTCAAACAGAGTTAGTGTGCCTCCTGCTCTGGGCAGGCCTTCCACCAGTGCTTGAGCTGTGCTGAGGGGGAAAAAAATCCACTTCTGACTCCTCTTTAGTGAATGCTGGACAGCTGTCTCCTGTCAGGATATCCCCAAGGATTTTGCTTTCCCAAGCTCATAACTAGCTTTTCCTGAGCCAGTGTGAATGGCTAAGGGAGCAAAGTCACCATGTCCCAAGCAGGGGAGCAGCTCCTGCAGCACGGTGGGATGTGCTGTGGACAAGCTGTAATTAATTTTGCATCCTCCTCTAGCATCAAACAGCTGTTCTTACAGAAGGACATGGACTCCTGCCCAGGCAGTGCTGGTGGAAGGAGGTGAGCACACAGATTGCAGTGCCAAACTCACGTGCTCCACAACCTTCTGTTGCAGTGCCTGCAGCTTTGCACGTGTGGAACTGGAGCCTTTTCAAGCCACTGACTGCCAGCTCTCCCACTGCACCAGTGGCAGGATTCCCTCCAGAAAAACCTCCCTCCAAGCCAGTCTGAAAGGAATTGGCAAGACTAGGAAGAGAGTTAGAGGAGTGTCTGAAGGAAACTTTTCAAAATGGTCATCCCAGATATCGTTAAATTTTATTAGAGAGCCAGGAAATTGTATCTTTGACTGCTGATGGTACTCCAGTGGATCTGACAATTATGTTCCATGGCAAGGCATGGCCTCCTTGGACTCCTCTGTGGAGAAAACAATGCCTTTGAGGAATGTTCAGATTAATTATTTCATGGCCATTTGAAAGCAATCATCAGTGTATCAGTTTGTACACTCACTGCTCTTGAGTAGAGAGCTCTGCCCACTTTGTGTCCACTTGCAGGGGGATATTGTTTGATTTCAGTCGGGGGGAGCCACAATTTTATTAAGTCAGAACGTGACTATGTTCTTCTGGAACAAAAAGGGAAAAAACAATATCTTCAAATGAACTGTGAAACTCTAAATATGCTTTAAAATGGTTCCAATCACCTGCTGTTGAGAAGGACTGGCTGGAGTGTGTCAGGAGAGCAGAGATTTCTGAATATTCCATAAATGAATGACTGGCAGAGTTCACCAGCTTCCAGGCTGACTTTAGGCCCTGTTTTTTGGCTAAAGGCTGAGTCAGGAGCTGTTGCTGTCTCTCTGCAGAGATTTAAAACCAGGGACTCAGCTGTTGCCCCCCAGCTCCTCCAGCCTCAGGTGAGCACCTGAGAGCAAAGGTGTCACAAAGCAGCTTTGGACATGATGTGCTGGGGGGAAATAAGCTGAGCCCAGGCTCAGGAAGGACTTTTGCTGCTGCAGAGGGACAGTGGAGTCTGCCTGACAGGTTGCAATTACTTCTGCCAAGTGCACCAGGCTGTGTTGTGAACCTTTGCTTAATGGGGGCAGATCTGTTCTGAGCTGTGAAAAAAAACAAACCCCAAACTGCCTCAGGTCACAGAAATGACAGTCTCTGTGTGTCTAATCAGGTTTCACCTTCAGCAGCAGGTTTTGCTTATTCATCCTACACAAACCTCAAAATGAGCTGAATTTCCTCTGTAAAAAAAACCTGACATGGAGTAAATCTCAGTTTTAGTTCCCATGAGCTCCAGGACAGGATTACCCCTCCTGCTGGCTGTGAGTGCCAGGTACCCTCTGCTAAGACCAGAGCTTCCTTCAGTGTCTCCATGGCAAAAAGACAAGTTCTGAAATGAGGCTCTGCTTTGGAGCCTCTGGATCGTGCTTCTTTGTGCTAAAGCAAATTGTTTTTGCAGCACTGATACTCATCCAGAATAATATTCAATTAGGCTAATGGCTGCTGCTCCCATTGTTGAGTGAGAAGCAGTGATTAGGAACCTCTGTGTATGGTTCAATCTGCATTAATTCCTCCTGCAGAACACCTGCACCTGCCTGTCCTTCCTTGGGGAGCCCCTCGGGAAATCAAACCAAACCTTTGTGCAGGAAAACAAAGGAGAGGAGGATGAGAGGAGGATTGAACCTGGACACTGCCTGTGCTGTCCAGCTGACCCTTCCTGGCAGGGATGCTCCAGGAAAGGCTGGATGAGGAAACAGGGATGGGAATGTTGGAGAGGAGTGGGATGAGCCTCTAGCAGCACACATGGGGGCTCTGCTGAGAATTGGGAACTGGGGGATTCCACAAGTGGCTGCACTGAAATGATGTTTGCAGAGTAGCTGAAGTTCAGCCCTTCAGTAGGAGGAACAAGGAAGGAAAAAAGGTCAAAGGATGTAATCTCTTTGCAAGATGTTGGTGTTTTCTAATCTCCCATAAACACATAATCCCAGTTGTTTGTCCTCACCTCTGGGTGGCTGAATGGTATCTCCTACCTGATATTAATGGTGGGAAATGGAGTTTTCTCACACTTCATTAATATGTATTGGAAACCTAAAATGGTCTTCAGCCACGAGGGGAAAAGTACAGAATTGCTGTGGATTATAATAATTTCAGCAAAGCATCTAATTTATATATTAAGCTTGCTTAATGGATTTATATTGCCTTGCTCTTTGATCTGAAGCACAAGGTGGTGAATAATTTATCAAATAAAAACCCTCCCCTAGCCCAGCCCACACGTCACAATCTGCCCTGTAATTTACATTTTTTAAGAGCAGCCGTTTCCAGGCAGAAGAGCTGGTTCCTAAAAGACTCCTTCTAATATTACAAATGTATTTTTGTGAGCTACACTCTGGGGAAAGAAATAATAATGAAGGAATGCAATTCTGCAGACAAATGTTCCAGCTCTCTGCCTTCCTCACTAAAGACAGTCATTTCAGCTAAATGCCAAAAGGCATTTAACTGTAGCATTTGTCAGTGGAACAGGGCTGCCTTTAGGTTTCCCTCCTGATTTACAATTGAGTGTTTATTGGGTTTAGTGTACTGTAGCATGTTTTGTTAACCTCTAGAAGAAGCAGGCAGCTCGTGCATTAATCCCAGGGATGATTCCTGTCAGGGGAACCTGCTGGCTGCAGGAATCAGGCACTGAACTGGGATTAGCTGAACTGGGATTAGCCAAACTGGGAGCAGCTCCTGCCTCCTGAGGTGCTGTCCTGTGAGATGTACAGTGGATTTCTCCACGTTTTTGTTTTTCAGCCAGAGGAGGGTGGAAGTGCTGCCACAGGGTCACCTCTCTGAGCAGCATTTGGGTCACTGCTGGTGTTTAAAGCACAATATTTGGGAACTTTGTGCTGGGGTTCCATGGGAGCTGCTCCTCAGCAATCCCAGCTCCTGTTCCATCCACAGCCAGCAGCTCTCACAGCTCTCTCGTGCCTCCTGACACATCTCCCATTCACTTTTCCTCCACATTTGTCCAAACCCACGAGTTGTCAAACATTTACTACGGCTGTGAGCAGCGTTTATTCATATTTAAATAAAGCCATTATCCCAGCCTTGAGTTCCAGTAGTTTTCAGCTCTTTCTCCTGAGTATTTCTCTCAGTAGTGCCATCTAATCAGCTTTAGGTTTTAATTAAACAGCTGTCATTTGCTTCCTAGTTCTGTTGCGACCTGATGTTGTATTAAATTTTAATTTAGCCTGGGCTGCATAAGAAGCAGATTCCTTCAGACAACAAAGAAATGCTATTAGCAGGTTACAGTTGTAATTAAGAACAGCTCTGCTGAAGTGCTGATGCATTCAGGTACAGAGAGAGCTGTAGATAAACACACATTATTATTATTATTATTATTATTATTATTATTATTATTATTATTATTATTATTATTATTATTATTCCTGTGATATCAATGTGTAGCTCCCACCCAGGCTGCTGGACTGAAGGAGCTGGTCAAGATCTGACAGCTGAAACCCCCAACAAAAGAGATGGGAAAGAATTCCCAGTTTTTCACCTTGCAGTGCCCACAGTTAGAGGATTGTGCTGGTGGTCCCTGGGTGCTGTGGGAGGACCTGCCCATGTAAATCAGCACAATTTCTGCATTCTCTCTACATTCCAGATGTTGTCATCACCAGCATGAGGAGCCAAAGTTCAGGAGCTCTTTTCCTGCACTAAACCCTACCATGGAAATGTAAACCAGGCTTTACAGAATTTAGATGAAATGTTATGACTTGTTGAAGAAGCACTAAAAAGTCTGTTTATAAATCCACTGGGCAGTCAATTAGTTCATATTTCTTCCTCAGAGGAGATATATTTTTGCAGCCTATAAATAGCCAGCTCTTTAGCAGGCCTTTACACAGCCTGTTATATTTGTGTAACACTCACTCCAGGCATCAGGCACCTGAAATATTGATTTCTCTGCTGGAATTGTTTCCCAGTGAAGTGCAGGGTTTGTGGGGCTGCACCAGCTAATTAGCATGGTGGGTTCAGATCAGTTCTGGTGCTTGTGCTTGTCTCATGCTCATCTCCACCAGGAGTTTGGGAAAGGAATGCAAATGTCTTTATAAACTTTATTTTGTCCTTCAGTGCATCAAAGTCTGACTGCAGCTTTGGCAGTAAAGAGCACTCAGGCTTCAAAGGAGGCTGGAGGTTTGTGCTTTGCCACTCAGGATGGTCAGAACAAACAGCACAAAAAACAAATGAGAAATAATAGATCAGGCCTGCTGAGGAGCTGGTTCAAGTCCACCAAAGTCCAGAGAACCCTTTAATCCCTGACTTGGCAGAGCTTTGGATCAGGCTGGGACTGCACTCAAGGCCTGCCTGACCTGGAGGAGTTCACAGCTGTGCTAACACAGAGTTTGGAAGGGAATTTGTTGTGTGCTCGTTGTTTGTGACCTTGGCCAAAATAGATTTTCCCCAGATGCACTGAAGAAGACCTTCTGTTGTTAGAGAATATAGGAGAACTGATCTTTATGAGCCATTTGACACAGGACCACCAGGTCTTCATCAAATATCTGATATTTGAGGCTTTGGGATATATGGGATATTTGCAGTGGGGAAATCTAACTCCCTCTTCTCTGACTTGTGGATGAATTACCTCCAGTTTCTCTTTGTCTGTCTTATAAAACCCTTTTTCCACCTGAGGTGCACCTAAGTGCTTTCTTTCACCTGGCAGTGCATTTTCAGCCTTGTTCAGATCTCAGTCTTTGTAAAGGGCTCTCAGTTGTGTTTTCACACCCACTTCTGTCAGATACTTCTCTCTCTGCCAGTGTCCCTCTCTCCTGGCTGGCAGCTGGTTATAAACGAGCCCATTCAGCAGAAACAAAAACCAGACAGCCATTTACTGTGTGAAACATCTGGTTCATGCCTGGCAGAGAACAGAACAAAGCCTGCACTTATTTCCTGAGGTGTTATTCCAAAAAGCCTCTCTGCTCAGGATGACTCTTAAACCCCATTGAGGTCTGGCTGTGAAGCTGAGCACATCCTTTTGGTGCTGTTCTGATCAGGAATGGACTCAGGGTGTGCTCAGTGCCTGTCTGGGCTGTGGCTGCCCATAAACACCCGGGGGTAGCTGGCACTGCTGTGATTAGTGCTGCAGCTCATTTAATTCAGGGCGCTTTTTGTACAAGGTTCTGAATATTGATTAATAATACATCTTACTTGCAAGTATTTATTGGTCTTCTCCAGCTGTCCTTAGCTTGTGGTCAATGCCCATTATTCTCTATCAATCTAGCCAGCAGCCAGAGCAAATGATAGTGAATACATCTCCCTATGCAAGCTGCCATCAGATTTTTCACTAAAATCCATTCCTTCTTCCACCACTTCTAATAATGGAATTTAAAGTTAGATTAGTTCGAAGCAACTTTTTTTTATTTTTTTACCCCTCCCCAGCTGGCAAGCAATTAGTTTTATGGAAGTTGAAAAATGAAAAGGAGATTGATTTAGGGCAGTATTTCCTATCACAGGCTTTTTGGGAGGGCCAGGATGAATCCCTGTGAAATCCCAGATCATTCCTTGCCCCATTTGTGTGTCAACTTTTGGGCTGGCAGTCAGCACTGCTCCTGCAGAGCCTCTTCCCCCCCAGCCTGCACCTGCTTATGCCTCTGTAGCAACTCATTTGGAGTAATTAATCAAACTGCAGCCACACCAAGACACAGAGGAAGGCTGTGTTAATGGAGTCATTAGAGTGCCAGCACTGTGAATTCATCAGGATTGCAGATAAATGTGCTTAAGCATCTCTAGGTGGGATTTTGATGGGGAAAGAGTAAAAAAAATGTATATGGATGCATAGTTTTTCTCATAATTTATGGAAATAAATGGTCAACTCACAGAAGAGTTGGCTGGAACAGGAAGGAAGAAATGCTGTTTTCATGGTGGAACATCACCTCCCAAACCACTGGCACGATTTGGGGAGGAGTTGCTGATGGCCTGAGGATGCTACTGAGCAGTGCTGTGCTTACAGGTTGTGCTCAGCCAAAGCTGTAAAATGGCTCAAAAGGAGTAAACCCAGGTTTGTCAAAACGAGGGTGTGGCAAACCCGATGCAACTTCTGGCTTGGAAAGTTGCTAAACCCTTGCAGGGAGCAAAGGAGGGTCCCATCCCCGTGCCTGTCACTGCTGTCCTGGTTTGAAGGACAGGTGTCTGCCAATAAAGGCAGAAGCTTCTCTTTGAAATGGAGAATGTAAATCCCCTCCCTCCAAATTATAATAATAGTTTTGAAATTAAGGGGCTCTCAGGCAAAGATATGGGAATTAGGAATAACAGTTCTTTACTAGGAAAATTAAAATAGAAATACAGTATTACAAAGAACAATCCCAAACACTTCCAGAGTCAGAATCCAAGCTGACACCCGTCAGTCAGTCAGGGTGTTGGCAGCAGTCCCATTCAATGGTGGCTGCATCCTTCTGCAGTGGCAGATGTGGTTCAGCTGGAGCAGTGCTCCTGGAGAAGGTGCAGTTTCCTCTGAAGGTCCAGGGATGATGTGGAAAGGTCTGATTTTCCTCTGGAATCCAGTGGAAAGAAGGTATCTTGGTGTTCAAAATCTCAGTTTTTATCTGGGTAGGAAAGGCTTGGCTCCTCCCCTGGCTGGAGCATCTCCCAGTGGGATGATGTAATTTTATCAGTCATGCACTGGGGCTCAATGGCCATGAACAGGAGATATCTCCTGGAGGGAGGATGGGCTGTGGGAAAGAAAAAGATGATTGCCATAGCTGGTTTTTAACAATGGCTCACTAACAGGAGATATCCCCACGGAGATAAGGATCACTGCCACACCCAGTTTTTAACAATGGCCCATTAACAGAGATATTCCCACAGCGAGAAGGATCACTGCCACACCCGGTATTTAACAATGGCCCGTTAACAGGAGATATTCTCACAGAGATAAGGATCACTGCCACACCCAGTTTTTAACAATGGCCCGTTAACAGGAGATATTCTCACAGAGAGAAGGATCACTGCCACACCCAGTTTTTAACAATGGCCCGTTAACAGGAGATATTCCCACAGAGAGACGGATCACTGCCACACCCAGTTTTTAACAATGGCCCATTAACAGGAGATGTCTCCTGGAGGGAGGATGGGCTGTTAAAAGATAAAGATGATTGCCCCAGCTGGTTTTTAATACATGGCCCATTAATAGGAGATATCTCCTGGAAGAAGGATGGGCTGTTAAAGATAAAGATGATTGCCCCAGCTGGTTTTTAATACATGGCCCATTAACAGGAGATATCTCCTGGAAGAAGGATGGGCTGTTAAAAGATAAAGATGATTGCCCCAGCTGGTTTAAAGATGGCCCATTAGCAGATAATATGTGCCAGGAGATAACGGTCACTGCCCCACCCGGCTCCAACAGATGGGGACAGAATTCACATTTCTGGCCACATCAACCCAGCACAAGCTGCCGTGACCCCTGTGGCATTCTGGTGGTACTGTGCTCCTCTAACACCCCCCCTGTGTCTGTGTGTGCCCCCAGGACACGGAGATCCTCAACACAGCCATCCTCACAGGCAGGATGGTGTCTGTGCCAGTCAAGGTGGTGGCTGTGCAGGAGGACGGCTCCGTGGTCGACGTCTCGGACTCCACCGAGTGCAGATCTGCTGATGAAGACGTCGTGAAGGTGAGGCAGCCCTCGAGCTGCACAATGCACTTTGTGTCTTTCATCCCTCCTCTGTGGAAGGTGCAGACACCCTGACCTGGAAAAACATCCCTTAGATAAGAAATTGCTTCCTTAATGACTCATGCTAGAAATATCTCACCCCCTCTGCAGACCTCCCCCATTATCTCTTTGTGCATTAATTGGTTCTTTTTCAATCCCTTAGGTAATTGGTCACTTTTCACCTAAAACCTTTAAGTAGTTGGGCAGTTTTCAATCCTTGGTATCATCGATCCATTTTCTAAGGCACCCTAACCCTATAAAAGCCCCTTTAATAGTTTTCTGTAATGAAAGATTCTGAACTCTACCCACATCTGGAGGAGCAGAAAATAACAACCAGATTGCAAAAAGTCTTAAAATGAGAGCTGGGAGCTTTTAAACAATGTTGTTCTGTGTTTTAGTCTTTGGCGTTTTTTTCATAATATATTCAAGTGGTTCTGTCTCCATGACATTGCAGTGAAAATTGTTTTAATGTGACTTTATCAAACTCTGACTGCCTGACTTCTGACCCCATTGCATGGCTTTCAGCTTTTAGCTCATTATTATTATTTTTAGGCATGAAAGAGGTGCTTTTGAGGTTTGAGGGTGCTCTTGTTTCAAATGTACTTAAAAATTGACTACAGAGGATTCTGTATGGGGTGGGGTTTTTTAGTATTATTTATGGGTTCCATATTTTCCCTTAAGTATCAGAAAGGGAAAGAAAAAAATCCCATATTCTTTTTCTGGAAACCAAATTTCTTTGAATGTCCTAACCAGAGGAATGTGGATAAATATCTTTGTTTATGACTAAATCTATTGTCAAAGGAAAAGACTGCCTTGATACATGTTGCTATTCTTTATTTTTTTTTCTCTGTGTAGCACACAGCTATTATCTGATTAGTGGGTATTATTTATCAGTTGATAAACATGAACAATGAATTGTATATTATAAACTCAAGCATCAAGTTGTGTATCATCAACATAGGCTGTCTTCTTGGACTTCAGAAAATCAAATCCATATCCAAAAGATGGTGTGTGGGGGCTTTTATTTTTATTAATTGAGTTTCTAGGACTTGCTGTACTTTGAGAATACAGGATTTACACTGTAATATTTTTTATTTTTTATTTTTTGGTAGTGACTTGAAAAAAACTCCCAGACCTGGTACCTGTCTCTCAAATATTTTGACATAATGAACAAACCCAGGAGGTCTGAATGTGGTCTTTGTTGAGTCGATATTGCCTCATCCTGGTGATATAAACTGGGAGTAATGTTATTTTTGTGAAAATTGCAGCATACTTGCATGATTTCAGTCACAAATTACTGAGACCGAATGCTGTTCAGGCATAATTTTTTAACTGCAAATATATGTATTGGTTGCAAGATTGAATTCATAACAATTAATTAGCTGAGTTAAAATTTAGTACAGGGTTTATGTGCCTATATTTTTTCAGAAAAATGCATATTCCGTTTACAAGCCCCTTTGGTAAAGTCAATATTGACTTTGCTTCTGAATTTCTGTTGCCTTTTCCATCTAGGCTGTAGAGCTAAACCCTCTAATGAGAGTTTTCAGGCATTTTGGATCTAATTGCCTTATCTTAAGCTTCTTTTCACTCTTAATTCTGCCTTTATTGTTTCTTTGATACTGAAGACATATTCCTATTCTTTTGGGCAGAATGGAGTGTTGCATTCTTAACCTTTTATTTCTGTTTAATAGCTAATGATTTAATAGCCAATTAATGAGACAATTCTTTGATCACTGCTCTAACATCATTATTTTCAGTTAAGACAGCAAATTGAAGCTAGATTAAATAAAAACAGGCTTCCACCCAGGCTCTCATGTATTTTTACAAAATGTGTTTCTCTGATACTGCTCAGAGATGGGCAAAGAGATGAGCAAGAGATTTATTTGTGTGCCAGAGATGTGAATCCTCCCTGTTCTCAGTTTAATTACTTCCCAACGAGAGAATATTTCAGCCCCTTTTTCCAAAGCCTACCTAATTAGTGGTAAATAGAACAAAACACACCCAGTATTTTGTATTTTGGTATTTTTAACACGATATGATCTTCAAAGGAATCTGACAGTGGGACTTTAGTTCATCCCAATCCCTGCTTCCTCCAGTTGGACAAAAGTCCCAATATTGGCCAATATTCTACTGGAACTGGCTTCCCGCTATAATATTTTGATGGAAACATTCCTGTAAGTCAATGAAAGTCTTATGCTTATTCCATTATTTAAAAGGAACATTTAATGCTGTTGGCATTTGAGGGAAAAGATTGGCTTTATGATTAAGGCACTGAAATGCTGCTCAGCATTAATTTCCATATCTCTTGCTGATTTTCCTGTGTGACTGTGGGTAAATCACTCATTCCCCTTGGAATCTCGCTTCCTTTTCTGCTAACAAGGAGAGGAATTCCTCCTTCTCCCCTCCTCCACCTGCATTTTATGGTTTCTAAAGCTTCCATGGACTCTGAATGGCCAAAATCCTCATCTTCACCTCATTAACCTCAGTCATCTTCTGCCACTGAGGATTCCTCTCTTCCAGGACTTATCTCCCTGCTTTTCTTGCAAACTCTAAATAAATAAACCCTAAAAAAAAAAAAAAAACCCCCATAAATCAGGTTGTGAGGCTGCAAAGAAAGAAATGGTGGAAACTTGGCAGAAGCTGGTTGCAGAAGGTTTATTGCAGAAGGAAATGGACCCTGAGGGCTCTGGCATGGGCAGCCTTGAAAGCCAGAAGCTCCAGGCAAGGGTCATCCCTCCTCTGTGAAAGTGCCTTTAAATACCTGAACTGCACTAATTCCTCATGGAGGAAAATTCTGGAGTCTCATGGTAGTTGTAAACATGGCCATCAGCACCAAATGAAGAAATTCCAATGAGGACAGCTTCTTGGTCCAAATGTTTATCTCAGCAGTGTAAGTGAAAGCAAGGCAGCTGCCCAATTAATTCACCCTTCGATTAGTCATAATCCCATGTCCTCTGCAAGTTCTGCAGAAAGTGACTGATTGTTCCAATTAATCTCTGCAGTCACTCAGTGCCTTACACCATGGACTAATTTAGCCTAATTTTTTTGGATTTTTGGTAGGAGAAAAGGCCCTCAGCAGGCAGTCAGAGGCCTCCCCTGCCCATTCCTGCCCACACAGGGATGCAGCAGGAACAGGCACAGGCACTGAGAACAATGGTGCTCAGTAATACCCCAGGAACTCCATCTGTGCCAGAGTGTGCCTTCCTTGTCATCTTGCTAGAGGAAAGCTCTTCAATGAATTATTTTTCACCTTTTCGTAATATCCTGTCTAATTATAATGAAAGAAAAATCCAAACCGTTCCTGCCCTCTGCTTTTCAAACATAAACCTTATCTGAACTCCCCATAATTAATGGTAAAACAATAGAAGACCTAATTTTCCTGGCAGCAGCCAGCCAGGCTTTATCTAATGTGCAGAAAAAACCAGTGTAACAAAGGCAGGAGAGGTAATAGGTGAGCTAGATAAAATCTGAGGAGAGTTCTTCCCTCTTCCAGGCAAAGCAGATGAGTGACTGAGGACCTTGTCCAACAGCCCTGGGCACAGAGATCTCCAACCCCAGCACAAAAACTGCTGCAAGGATCCACAGGCAAAAAACAAACAGGGAAATTGAGGGATACTGAGCTTCTCCAATTTAAATGACACTGAATTTTTGAGAGCAATTCCTTGCTGGAGACTCAGAGCACATTCTTAGGACAATTTACAGAAAGAAGCCTGCAGTTGTTAAATACAACTATTTATGCAGCAGCTCTGAAAACAAAGCCAGAGCTTGTAATTTGCAAGTTCTGCAGCTGCTTTGCCATTAAAGTATGTGATCAAGAATGCAATGGACCTGTACATAAAGCAGAGCTAATCTGGTGCCTCCATCTATCACATTTTTGAGTAGCTATCACTGTATCACCTAACAGCTTTATTTTGTGGTCACTCATGCAGAAATTACCTTCCTCCAGGAGGCCAAACTCCTTCTGGAAGCAGAGAAAATCCTCTCTGCTTGTTTATATGATGGATTTACTTTGGTGCCACTTGGCTTGTTGCACTATTAATTTTGAACTAGATCTTATTTTCCAAGTGATCTTTTTCTTTGGTGGAATGGCTCAGGATTGGCAGCCCTGGAGATGTGACTGCCCCAGAGCAGGGCCAGGCTGGGGCTGTGAGACCAGAAAAGCTTAATTTGGTGAGTCCCTGTCCTTTTAATCTCATTCCTCAGCTGGACAGGAGGGCTGCTGGGAGCTCAGGAGCCTTTTTGGGGCTGGGGAGTTCTGGTTTAAGCTCTTTGCTCTGCTGTCCCTGTCTCAGCAGTGCCATGGCAGTAACAGGGACACTCTTGTCCCAGGAGGATTTATTGGCAAGAAAGAGTTGTCTTGTTTAACATCTTCCCTTTTGGATCTGCAGACAGATATGCCTAAGTTAGGGTGATAATGAATTATCATCGAGCTGTTTGCAATTCATCAAACTTATAAATTAGAACTTCTTATGATTTCTGGTTGTTTTGGACAAAATCCCCATTCCCTTTGTCCCCACAGAAAGTTCATCTTTCTGAGTCATTAAGGATGGGCAGGAGAGCACATCAGATCACTCCACAATATGCCTGCTGTTGAATTAAGGATTTTGCTCTTTGTTGAAATATCAGAGGTTCTGACATCCAGGTCACCAGATCCTGCTAATTAGTTTTCTAGCTTGACAAAGGATGATTAGAACAGAGGACCACAGGCACCCACTGCATATTAAAGATTTAGCTTAAAACACTCTTGTTACACAGCAACAGGTGGGAATCTGTATTGTTTTAGGATTGTGCCAAGCTCAAACTTTGTGTTTGGAGTTCTATTTGCACACAAAGCAGCTCCATGTACAGCAATAAGGATGCCAGCGAGGCAGTTGCACAGAATCACATATTGAGGAATTAATATTCTGTATACAGCACACGTTGTACACAGTTTATAGCAAAATATATGTGTGTGCCTTCCTGAAGCTATTTTTGAACACACACAAGTCTTCAAAGCCAGCTTGAGAGAAGCAGTGTTTTGTCTGGGAGAAGGATTGGTTCAGAACAGACCACACCGACATGTGCAATTACACAGATCTCGGCAGAGATGCTTATGGTGCCTTCCAAGGCACCAGCTGCTGCTTCAGAGGGAGAAAACAATTCCATGGCTTAGCATTTGGCTGCTCTGAGAGCAGAAATGCAAAGGGCACGGATCCCAGTCCTGGGAAACAATCATTACCCAAACCAGAGCATTGCTCAGGATAAACTCGGAATATTTTACGCTAAGAAATGCTCAGAGTAAATAAACAACTCAGTCTAGCAAACAGTAAGGAGCTGTTGTAGAAAATGAGAAACTTTTACAGGCTTTTTCTGCAGATTCTGTAGGACATGAACTCTGCTTTGTGAACTTCATCCTAGCTGGCCATTTAAATATTCTAATTGCAGCTCTGTGAACCTCATGATTCCGAGGGTTTTACACCTCTTGAACTATCATTGTGCCTGGGCAAATTAATTCAGGTTCCTGTTGTCATCCAAACCCCTGGGGCCAAGCTGTGCTCTTAGCTGAAGTCAGGAGAGTGTTTGACAGGCACTGCAGTGACAGAGGGCAGGATTTGCTCTTTTTTTGTGGTTTTTTTTGTGTGGAAGTTAAAGCAGCTCTTACAGCAGGTAAATTATCTGCCAGCTCTGGGATGAGAGCAAAGCTGCCCTGCCCCTGGTGTGGGAGCTGAGGGAAGTGGGATGGGCAGCACCCAGAGCATCCCATCCTGACCAGGGCAGCACCCACCTGTGAGAAATGTTCCACTCTTTAAAACTTTTAAAGATTTAATAAAGACATCAAAGAGACAGTAACAGTGCTGGGTGCAGCTTTAGATGGAGGAGCACTGGTTAACCATAACAAATTGTATTGGTCAAATACATATTTATGATTATTAAAAAATTCTTTGAATTTGTTTACATATTCTGGGAATACTTGAGCTAGGTTTGACCCCTGATTTGTGCAGAAATTATGAATTGTGTTTTTTTGAGGGTTGTGTGTCACTTGCTCATAACAGCCTCTGGTTCCATGGTTTAGCAGCCAAGAGTTATTGATTAAATCCTTTCTTTAAATGTTATCCAATTACAGACAGCTTTAGCTATTTCCACAAGCACTTTAACCAACATCAGCTATTTCACAAACATGTCTGAGTTGTTCTTATAGCCAGCTAGTTAAAAAATAAAAGTATTAGTTATTATTTGACAACTACAGTTACTTCTGTAAAAGTTAACATTATAATGTTCAACACATATTTTAATATTCTGTGAATGCCAAAACTATTACTTATATATATGTATATATATACACACACTGTATATATAATATATACATATATGTACATATATACAATATATATACATATGTGTGTATATATATATATATATATATAAAATATATATAATATACACTGTCCACAAACTAAAATATCTTCCATAAATGATATTCTGGGAATATAAGCTACACAGGGGCCAGGGCACTGGCCACAAAAGTAGACAAATTATACTCCATCAAAAGAAGTTAAAAGTGATTGCAAACTCCACTATATCAAAATAGTTGTGATTAATAATTTGCAAAAGCCAATTCAGGATAGCAAAACCCAACAACCACATAGTTATTTATAACACATGAAAATGCACAGCCAGAAAATCCACCCCCAGTGCCTTCATTTCCAGAGGATTGGTGCTAAGGCAGCCACAGCTTTGCCTTCCCCTGCTCTGTGGGTCACAGGTGGGCTTTGAAGGCAGCTGGGGTGTTTATTTTTGTGACTCCCATTTATTTATTTCACCCACAGCAGTGTCTGAGATGCACTCCTTGAGATACAGAATTGGAGGTGGAGATGAGGAGGCTGACATGGCCCCAGCAGTTTGGAGTACAGTTAATTTATTTGCCAGTAACCAGCTCCATTTCTCCCCTGTGGGTGAAGGCAAGCTTTTCCTTGCTAGGCTTTTAATTATTTATAATTTTGCATTCTCATTATGTGGAATTGGAATTCAGCGTGAAAACTGGTTTGGTGTTCTTCATAGGATCAGGAACAGGAGGAGAATGAACTCCTTTGGATTGGGAAGTATTTGGGATTCTGAGGGGAATGGGGAAAACCCAGCCTTAAAGATTAGCACTTAATGCTGGATTATTGAATCAGACAACTCATTAAATGAGAATGAAAGAACAAAGTGAAGTTATAAATGGATTTCTTTTTCCATTTGTCTGAAGTATGGAAGAGTTGCACTGGGGTGTGGTTTTTCTCTTCTTCCAATTAATTACACACTCTAGGGAGAGGATCCTTCAGCTTCAGCTGGAGCTGTGGCTTCAGTGGTTAACAAAATGTCAGGATTTAGCATTTTGTTTTGTGCTGTCAATTACTGAATCTGATTTATACTCATGGCACTGTACCAAGACATTTACTCCCACATCCAAGACTCCTTGAATTGCCAGAGTTGTTCCTGTGAGCCAAGCCAGGCTACTGGAGAGTGGTCCAGGTATATCTTTAAAAATATCAAAAGTGTTAAGCAGCAATTAAACTTTAAAGTGTTCAGCAAGAAGCTGAGGGGCAGATTTGGAACTCTGTGATGCTTGGCTGGGGAATTAAGCAGCTTTACACCGAATTCACTGTGAAAATGAATCACTTTTTGTTAATATTAAGTCGTTGAGTTTTACTCCTTTGATGGATTTCTCCTGAGGAAAAGCACTGGAAGTGCTCCACGATTCCAGAACAAACAGGCACCGTGTTTGTGCTCAGCTCTGGCAGTGCCATCCCCTGGAAAACAGCAGCCTCAGTCACCTTGGTGTTCCAGACAGTTTATCAGCACTTGGATTTCACATTTGGGACTTCTCCCTTCACAGTGGAATGGCAAAAACTTGGCTTCACTTAAAGAGGTGGTAGTTTAGATTTAAAACCTAATATATGGTACAAAACCAGTCTGGCAGCAAAGGGAGAAGCAAAAAGTGCTGGAGCATCCAAGGCCGTGGGTTTGGGTGTGGGCCCTGCAGGATGAAACCTCCCTCAGACACCAGCCTGGCCCAAAATCCCCTGAGAGCCAGAGGGGAACAATGAGAGAGACTAAACTAAAAGTGTGAGGAGGAGGCTGTGCAGTGAGCATTTCCCTCTCTGGCACAGTCTGGGTGGTTGTGTGCCTGGTTTATTCCTGCAGTGTGTGGGTGCAGGAGCTGCACGGGGCTGCTGCTGCACAGATGTGGGAGTCTGTGTCGGGATAATCGGGATAATCGGTCCCCAGGGACAAAACTCAGCTCTGTATAAGCTGGTGCTGCAGTTGCAGTTTATTGTGAGGACGTGGGTGTACAGAGTCCTGCTAAGGGCTGCCAGCCTCAGCCCAGAATGGGACAAAGAGAGAATGGGGGGAAGAGAAAGAAGTAAGAGAATAAGAGGGTGAGGGAGTAAGGTAGTAGAGGGGTGGTAGCAGTAAGAGAGAGAAGAGCAAGAGCAAAGGGGTAAGAGAGAGAAAGAGCAAGAGGGGTGACAGAGAGTAAGAGCAAGAGCAAAGAGGTAAGAGAATAAGAGAGAGATTTCCCATTTACAATTCAATAAATCTTCTTCTATGATGAATATTCTAATTTCCACTAACCAATGTAATACAAGATACAAATTCTATAGCATTTACATACAGCCTATAGGAATCCTTACATTACCATAATGTGTTACACTTTAAAAATGACTCTTTGGACCCTAGCAAGGTCTCCTCTGATCTTTGGACTTGATCTCCAGCAGAAGGCATTGTTCTATCAAGAGGGGATTATTTTAGCTGGCCATTCTATTGTCTTCTAGTTATTCAGTAACTGGGTTTGGTATCTCAAAAGTGGCTTTCATTTCAATCTCGCTCATGGTTTCCACGTTCTCAGAATCGAAGCATTCATATTTGTAAGGTCTTCATCCTTTCCAACATACAGACATTGAGGAGCTCATCCTTTACTGAGTGCCTTGAGCAAACAGCCAGCACAGCTCAGCACTGGGAGCAGCAGCACCCAGGGAAGGGGATGGAGCTTGCAGGACTGCCAGCAAGGGGATTCCTTTGTTCCTAGCAGGAAATGCTGGCTTCTATTTATATGGTTTATTTATTTGCTCTTTTCCAATTGCTGCTTCTGAGATTACTGTTAGGATTTAATTTGCAACCCCTCTCTGGTGGCTCTCAGGTTTCCATCTGAAAACATAAGAGGAAATCCTTAAGACACACAGTCCTTCCTTAGATCTCTGACAATCAGCATTATGCACTGCAGAGCCAAATTAATGTATGCCCTTCCTTATTGTTTCCCTTCTGAATTCATTTCTTACCATAAAGGCTCAGCAAGCAGCAATTTTCCAAGTGAGCTTTTAATTGCCTGAGCTCAGCGTGATTACTGTCTCACAATCTAGTTGCCATTTGATGCAATCAGTTATTCAGAATACAATAATCTTCATTTTTCCCCAAAAAACCTGAATGTTACATGGCCAGCTGATAACACTTGGCTGCCAAGGAACATGAAACACTTGCAGTGCTGTGGGAGAGAATGCAACCTGTGATTGTGAGGTCTTCCCCAGCCACGTGCATGGAGGTGATGTGAAGCACTTTTGTAAGATGGGGCACAAAGAAATTTATTATTCCAATGCAAAGAGCACAGGCTGGAAGGAAGGGGAAGATGGGAACACGGCGTGCTGGAGTGTTTCTTACTGCTGGGATGTTTGTTTGAAAGGGCCTTTCAAGAGTACATGTTGCCAGGGGAGATTTTCTCTCCACATCTTTTATTGCCACCCCACAAATAAAAGATTTCAAAACACCCATAGTGGAAATCTGCAGACTTAAACAGTTCCTGCCACACAGAAGCTGGAGACTTTTAGATTTCCCCAATCTGCAGTGAGTTTAGCATGAAAGATTATGAGAGCAAAATGAGAAAATCCTTCCTTGGAGTAAATGCTTCACTGCTGTTTTTAAGCACTATAAATGCCAAGCAAATGTTTTCAAAATTGCTAAGTGAAGATCAGGATCTGAGGACAAGAAGCAGGGACAAAGTGATGCTTAAGGAAAGAAGGGGTAGAAGGGAAACAGCAGCTGAAAATCCTTTATCCTCCTCAGAGCAGGGCTGTGTCTCCTCCTTGCAGCACCCCCAGAGTCACCCTGCTCCTGCAGGGATGGATTTTGGTCCTTCCATGGAGGTAACACAGGGGGAATCCCACTGGATCCTGATTCCATGACTGCTGGGTGGGGGGTGTTGCCTTGAAAAGGATTATGGAGTGGTGAAAAAACAGCAACAAGGCACTCTCCTGCTTGGTGCAGGAAAGAGCAATTTATTAAAAGAAGCCAGTGCCTTAAATAAGGCAGTTTGTGCAAAACAAAATACAAACAGATCGTTGGTCAGAAAAAGAGAAACCTCGTCTCCCTGGCTTTCCCAGGGACCCTGCAGGTGTTTATCTCTGTTATGATTCTTTCTCTTGTGCTTTACAATAAGGAAGGAACCTCTAGCTTGGGAAAAATCCTAGCTGGGGCTGAGAAAGTTTCATGGCCTGAGAAAAATACTTAGAGCTTGAGAAAAAGGCCTGAAGCTTTAGGCCAGGCCTTCAGCAGTGCCCACAGGGAGGGGAGAGCCGAGACCCCAGAGCTCCTCTGTGCTGTCCCTGAGCTAAAACCCCACTGTGGGACATTCCCTGCCCTGTGATGTCCCAGCCTGTTTGTTGGTTGTGCTGTTGGTGAGTTTGAAGTCTCCCAGACAGACATTTGCTGGGACCTTCTGTTCCCCACACTCGACAGCGGCGCTTGTTTTGTCGCCTTATGTTATTATTGATATTTTCATCTTGTGCAACCAGTTCTGCTGAGGAAAAATATATCATTGCCAGCTCTGATCCCCTAGATTCTTGTAAGGAGATGCCTCCAGCTTTGGCCTGTTTGAGGAGTGCACAGATGGTTTTGTGCAGGAGAAGGCTGCTGACCTTGTGTGAGTCAGGGATCCTGTTTAGTGGCGCTCAAGAGATCCTGGAGGGGGCTGCTGCTGCCTGTCTGTCAAATAATTCTGTTCCTGTCTGTCACTGGCAGTTCAGGAGGAGCTGCAAGCTCAGGGAAAAGCCTGGGGTACCTGAACATAAAGGTGATTCTAAATAAAGAAGGCTGGGGTGAGACTGACAGGCAAGAAGAGAAATGAGGAGAAGAAACAGAAGGTATCCTGAAAATCAGGGATTTCACTGGAGCAGCTCATCCTTTCCTGGAATGTGTGTGCAGCCTTTCCTGAGCCCTGGGCTGTAGCTGCAGGCACTGTGGAGCAGGAGGTGACCCTGGGTGCAATCTCTCACAAGTGGGGTGGCTCTTTGACCTCTTAAGAAATTTATCCTTTGCACCAAATCCTTCTCAAGGCTCTTGGCAGCTCCTTTCAGGTACTGCCAGGTGTGTGAGATGTCCCTCAAAGTGCCACTGTGTTTTCCAGCCAGTGACTCCTGAGCAGCACAGGAGCACAAAAGTGAGTTTTGATTATTCTGGTTTGAATTAAATATTTTCAGCATAATCTTCTTGAACCTGAGTGTGTTGCTAGAGGTGAAGTGCAGCATGGATGGGCATTGGAAGCAGAGTCCATCTGCATGAGAAGGGCCCCAAATGCTGAGTCAATAAGGGCAGTGAATTAAACATCACTTCACTGAGGACTGACCTGCACCAGCTGCAGGGGCTGCAGTGCTGGGCACAGTGAAGGCAGCAAAGTGGTGAAAAACAAACCTCTCACTGCCATGAAAAAGGGCCCTGTCTCAAGTGAAATCAACAGGGCTGCATCTCTGACCTGCATAAAACACGAGAAATAACTTTTAACAGAGTTATCTCTGAGGGCTGCTAGCTTTGGTCACCACAAACTGGTTCAGAGCTGCCTGCTGCAGGGGTGTCGTGCCATGGAGATGGGACTGGCAGGCAGAGAGAGTTTCTTAAAACTCCTGAGCCCTCCTTGAAATCCTGGCAAGAGTAGGAAATTATCTCAGAATAATGATCTCAGAATAAGGTGAATGGGCATTTAAAAATGTATGGGTTTTGGCAGCAAGCATGGTTAAAAAAATCCCAAACAAAACTTCATCCAAGCCTCCTTTGCCACAGAAGTGGGAGATCAAGGCAAGAAACAATTTGAAGATTTCAGGATGAAATGGGAAGTGAAGCTGCAGAGGAGGAGATGACAGCTGTCCCAGCACAGCCTCCAAAGAGCACCTGCAGCACAAACACTGGGGAAAAAAATTCCACTATTGAGAAAAACTTAAAAGAAGACAGGGAGCATGAGTTTCTTACAGAAAATAAAGGCAAAATCTCTTGAGCCTTCAGTGCTGATTGCATAGAGTGTAAAAGTGCAGCACCTGCAGCAGGGAGGGATGCCTGGGATGCAAATGTTGCACAGGATTTGGGTTCTGCTTGGGCAGAGGTGTGGCAGCACAGCCCTGGCTTGCAGTGCCTCTGTTTGGGTCTCCAGAGAACAGCAGCACACAGAAGAAACTGTGCATTAATTAAGGAATTAAATCTGTTCCTCACATGAACTTGTTCTTTTGTAGCTCTGGCAAGTAGGAGATGGAAGCAAGAGAGGGAGCTGGGGTTTCATGGGATTGTCATTTCTGTGTCTGCACGGAATGTTCACATCTGGATTGCACCTCTGGCTGCTCTCTGATCATGTCCCTCTGAGCAACCTGACTGAAATTCAGATTAAATCTCTGCTTTTAGCCAGTGTGGGTGGCAGCCCCAGCAAAGAACTCACCTGGGGCTGCTGGAGCTGAGCCTGCAGCACAAGGGAAATCCAACCCCCATTAACCAATCCTGGCTGACCAGTGCAGCTCATCCAGGTGCACTCACTGCTGCTCCCTGCTCTGCTCACCTGGCTGCTTGGATTTCATTTTGATTTCCCTGCCTCTCCTGCCAGGCATTTTCAACACAGGCTTTTCCTACCCTTTTTTTCTAGGAATTTTTAACAAAGAAACATTTTTAATGACATCATTTCCTTTCCAAACACACTCTGGAAGCATTTTCTGTTTTGTGGCACCTGTAAGTTTTCTGGTTAGGAAAGAGAATTCATCATTTCTAGTAAAAAAGTCAGATTTCTAGGTTTTCTGTCATTCTGGGGATATATTTTTATGTCACACACAGCTTTTACATAAACTTTTTTTGTGATGAAGTGAAGGTAGAAACCTCTTCCCACTCTTGCCATGTTTTTCTCTTCTTTCACTGTGGCATGTTTTTCTGTCTCTACACAGCCCTAAGGGAAGATGTTGAAAAACAAAACAAAAAAGAGAAAAAACCCTAAAGTACAACAGAAAACTTAAGGCAGCACTCTGCAGTTTGTCACTTCCCTTTCATGCATCGTTGTTTCTGCCCAGATTTGAGGGGGAAACTGAAGAACTTCACAGATCTGTCTTGGCATTTGGACAGGGTTCATCCAAGTCCATGGCAGAAAGACTGACAGATAGGAAAGCCAGCTCTTTGTAAGTGGATTTTAACAGGGTGTTATTGGATGAGAGAGCCCAGTCCGTTGTGTCATACAATTTGGGATCAAAAATGATCCAGTGAACAGCACAGTGGAAGAGTCAGGTACTCTGCACTGATTTTTCTGATAATTCAATCTCTGCCTTTAGCTGAAAGTCAATATTGAAGTATTGATTTCAATAAGTAATGGTTTCTGAAGAGCCCTGTGAAAAAAGGTGAATTTTGTGTCATGCAGAATGTGGCATTTTGATATTTGCTCTCACCATGATTAGGGTTTTTTAAAAGTTCTCCTCTAAAAGAGGAAAATTCTGAGGTTTGTTCTGTTTTCTGCAGACCCTCATAGCCATGAGGTCTGCAGCTCCCAGCAGGGTAATTTTGCTGTGATTTGGGGAGTTTTGGACATTCCCCCTTTGAGCAAGACAAGGTCAGCACAAGAGCTCCAGCCTGTCACTGCAAGAGGAAATAAAGGTGGGAGGTGGGAGTAAAGTATAAAGTAGAACAAAGAATAAAGTAAATTTAAGAATAAAGGATAGAGAAATAATTTAAGAAATAAAGAAATCATTTAAGGAATAAAGAAATAATTTAAGAAATAATTTAAGGAATAAAGAAATAATTTAAGAAATAAAGAATAAAGTAAAATTTATTAAAAGGCTTTCAAAGGAGGAGATGTCAGGTGCCCTCAGTCCTGCAGGCCTTTAGGATGGAGGCCCAGCATCAGTGACAGAACATTCCCAATTTCAGTGCAGCTCCCTCACTGCCAAACATTTGTATTGCAGTTGCACCAGGCATTTGCAATTAGGTCTGTGTAATTGCATTTATAATTATGAATATATGTAATTACAAATAATTGTTTGTAATTATTAAGAAGCTCTGCTCTGCAGAGGCTGGGCTGTGTTTCTTTCACCCTTGTTGGAGTTTGGATTTACTGAGACAGTGAGTGAAAGAGCAGAGCAGGGGTCACCAGGGAGAAATCCTGCAGGATTTGTTCTGTTCCCTCCTGCAGCAGGGGGACAGTTCCCTCCTCTCCTGCTCCAGCACAAAGGCAGCTGCTGCTGTCAGCAGATCAGATTTTTTTTTTTTTGATATACAGAGACCTTTATTTCCACTTTTCTCATCCAGAGGAGCTGCCTGTGTTTCCCTGAGTGAGCAGCCAGGAATATTCCTGGGCTGCTGTCCTTGGAGCACAGCTCAGGGCAGGCACTGGGACCTGGCACAGCCCAGAGTGAAATTCAGAGCCCTTTTCTGAGCAGGGCTGATCCTCTGTGCCATCCTGGATTACATGAACAAGGCAGCCCAGTCTCAGAAGACCAGAGAAGAAAAGTAATTTTTTAGGTAAAGACTCTTGACATTCTCTCCAAATAATTCTATTGAAGCACTTGGCTGAATTGATGCAGTTTAAAGGCTGCTTTTCATGGCTGTCTGAAAGTCCCTTTTTTCATTTTTTGCTAATTAATGGATTATTTGTTGCTCAGAGACTGAAAACTAACTGGGAAGATTTATGAATGTCGATGCAGCACTGTCAGCACTGCCTAGGCATAGGACCAGAGCTCTCTTTACAAAACAAAAGTGTGCTGTTGTGTATTTAAGAGCTTTGTGGGGATTTTTTTCTGGTTTTCTGTTGATCCTTTGGGATGAGGATGGTGTATCCTTGTGTTGCTGGGAGGAGATTAAAGGCTAGATTAGTGTGGCAAATATTCATGACTTAAGACATTCCTCTTAATACAGTTAAGCCCCCAAGCTTTACAGCTGCTCTGTCTGCTCTTGGGGGCTTTACAGGGCTGTGGAGTCCCTGGGGAAGGGATGCTCTGTCCCCTGGCAGGAGCAGCATGTGAAGCTCCTTTTCCTTGAGGATTCCTCCAGGAGCAGCACAGGGAGTGCTGGGCACTGTTGTAGCTGCCTCCTCTTTGCTCCTGGTGCTGATGCCTGGAGAGGCTGGGCAGAGTTAAAGGAATAAAGTAAAATTTATTAAAAGCCTTCAAAGGATTCACGTTGGGCAGTGCAAGAGCCTGGCTGAGGTTACACCCAAGGTGGACAATTTCACACTTTTATCAGTTTGGGTCCATTCCCACACTGGGGTTCACTGTCCCATCCCAGCTCCAGGCTCTGCAGTCCCACCCTCCCAGGTTCTCTCCTCCATTCTCTCTGGTTGCACTTTTTGGGGCTGCAGCTGCAGCCTGTCCTTGGTTCTGGGGCTGGACAAGGATTGTTTGTGTGCCTGAGCTGGGAGGGGAACTTGGGACACTTTGTGTGGAGTTCAGAGTGCAGAATCTGGAAATGTGAAAGCTCAGACTTTATGTCAGGAGGCTGAGCAGCCCCTGTGGCTCTGCACACTCAGTGTCCTGGAGTTTCTGCACTCTGTCTTGTCACACCTGTGGGATTTTTGCACTCCCCAGGAATGCCGAGATCCAGCAGGCACACAAGGGTGGCTGGCTTCAGCAGTCACAGCTGATCTGCTGGGTTTTCTTTAGAAACCTCTGTTTCCCCCCGCTAAAATTTAGTTGGAAAACTCGAAGGATATGCAGTACATGGAATTGAATGAATATGCATGTAATTGTTTCTTTTTCTTTAATTTCATGGAGCCTTAGATCTTAAATTTCAGTCACAGGGATTAGAGCCATGAATCATGAACACTAAATTTATTTAGTGCTCAGAAAATTTCTTTTAAAGCCTGTTATTTCACAAGGAATGCTACATCTGATGCTGCCTGACTATTTCCCCCTCTTACTTTCCTCACCCATCTGCAAACGATTCTGTCAGTTTATAACCCCATTTGTGTGAGCAATTCAGTTGGGGGAAAACAGAGAGGGGGGAAAAAACCCACCTTAGCTTTTAGCTCAGACATATGGGCTATTTTCACCTAATTAACAGCTTTTACAGAGCAGGTTCAGTGTTTGCAATTAGATGGGTGCAAGAGGGAGCTGGTACCATCTGCTGGGGTTTCACCACATAAACAGCTCTTAAGCCCTTCTGGGATAGCAGCTGATGAATATTAAGAATGTGGATGTTTACATAAACTAACAAGTGCTGGTAATGCCTTATCTGCACAAGTGGAAGGATCAAATATTTAAGCCAATCCACCTCAGAAGGGAGAGCATGTGCTCGGGATTTGTGCTGGTGGAGAGATGCTGCATCTCAGTGCTGGGGATGGAGATGTGTGTGTGGAGAGAGGCAGTCTGGCTGGGGAGGATGCTGGCCCAGGAGAGGCACCTGAATGATGGAGACAAGTCAGCAGGAGCCAGGCTGGCACAGGAGACTGCTCTGAGCAAACAGAAACTCGTGGAGCAAGAGTGGGACTGACATGGTTTTGATCACAAGGAAGAAAGGAGATCCTGCTCCAAGCTCTGCTCTCATTATCAGCAAAAGTAGTGATTGAATGGGGGAAAAAAAGTATTGCTGAAGCTTTCCCTAAACACAAACTGTGCTGAGATTGAAATGAGCTCGAACTTACTTCGTGTGCACCTGCTCTGCTGCACGCTGGCAGTGGAACTGCTGCTGCATCAAGGGGATAACTGCAGACTGTCCAAACAACTTGAAGTGTGACACAGCAGAGAACTTGAGCCTCCAAAACCACGCTGCCTACAGGACTTTGTTCCGGGTTTGTGTCACAGTTGGCTGTCACTGCAGCACAATAGACAGTGAAGTCCTCACAGCCTTGAAAACTCCTGGTCTGGGGCCAGGAAAGCAGGAGAAAGTCTCATTTGCTTCAACGAGGGCTGGACCAAATTCCCAAGGCAGGCTGTATCGCCCCCAGAGCCATCCCAGTTCTCTTTCACACATCCAAGCTGAGTGTGCTTCCCCACCCCACTGCAGAAATGCCTGTGCTCACACCAACAGCACCAGCCACCTCTAGCATTTAGCTCTTGGTCTCAGCAGCATTTCTTGTCCTGCAGGGGAGGTGACATTCCTGGGGGACCAAGCACTGCCTGTCCCAGGTACTGTGAGCAAAGGGATTCTCCTTCCCCCTTCTCTTCTCTTCCACCTAATGCAGCTGATCTCTCTCAGTCTGCACATGGTGATGAGAAACCAGCGGGCAGAGCAGAAACTTTTAATTCCAACAGAATTCCTCAACTTGATGTTTTGTGGGAAAAGTGCAATTAAAGCTCAGCTGATGGGTAAAGGATCTGAATCAGAGAACATTCTGGCAGCCCCCACGTGCTGCTTTAGCTGCCCCTCACTTGCATTCAGTATTCCCTCCCCATAATAAGGATGCTGGAGCATCTGCCCTGCTGTGGGTGCTCAGAGGTTGTTGCTGAGCTGGAATTCAGCAGCAGCTGGAGTGTGAGTGCACACCCACCTTCCCCTCTCTGTGCCCTCACCAAACTTCTCTCCAGCAGGAATGGGGCTGGGAAGGGAAGGGGAGCAGCTGCTCTGCACCTGGGACTGGAATCCTGGCACATCTCAGGGCTTGTTTAGTAATTTTGCACAGATCAACAGATTTTGAATGGAGCACACTCCATTCTGTTCAGCAGGTTTTTAAACTCTCATCGTGCATTCATGGATCAGTGCACCTTTTCTAAGCCTCAGCAATTGTCTGCATTGTTAAACCCAAATGTTAATGTCTGCCATGCTGTCCTTGCCTCTAGTTCAGTGCATTTCAATGGGGGTTAAATGCTAAAATCACTCTAAAACTTCCAACACCCATTCACACCATCACAGGCTCTACCTGGGCTCATCTCCCTCCTCCCTCAATTTCCTGCTTCTCTTCCTCAGAGAGTTCAACAGTGATGCTCAGAGAGGAGCAGCAGAGGTTTCTTCACAAACCAGGGTGTGTCAGTAACTCGGGTGCCCATTTGGGCTCCTGGTAACTCTGTGTATCTGCTGCTCCCCTCCTCAAACACTGCTCACACCAGCCAGGGGTTTCTGCTCTCTTCCACACACAGCACTCCAGTAAATCACCAGGTTTTCCAAATCTCTGCTTTCCTGGATGAAGGATTTTCTTTTCAGTCTTCTAACTCCTCGTTACAGTCAGGGCTGGGTGTAAATCATAAATAAATACAATAAATAAATAAATAAATAAATACCTTTGTGCCCTGCCAGAAGAGCTCTTCAGGAGAGGCCCTGTGTGGCAAACACAGTTCTGGTGTTCTGGCTGGATCTGGGATGTTCTTGCAGCCCACTGCAGCCATGGGGGTTATTTGGGGGCTTTAAGCTGGGTCTGTGTGTTAAACTCCCTCCATCTCCTCACTGGCAGGGCAAGTGATTTCCATGTTGTGCTTATGTCTCTCTTAGAGACACTCAAAGTCCAGTTATGAGTTTTGGATCTCCTGCTTTACTCCTTTGGAACAATAAATCTGGGGAGAAGAACCATTCCAAAATGATCATTTCAAAATGGCCTGGACTTCCCAATGGATTTGACTGTGTTGTTTTGGAAATGCCAAGTAACCAGTGAAAGTCTGACCCCTGTGGATCATCCTCCATTGACTTCAGCAGTTTTAGGGTCAAGTCTCTGGTAATTAAGAGCAGAGCAGAGGTATTTGAGAATAGCCCCCCAGCACAGCCCTGTTGTGCTGACAGATGATGGGGCCAGCCTGTTTTTACAGGACACCACAGTGCTCAGGGGGCTGGACAAACTTCCCTGCCTCAATCCCAATTTCCCCAGACAGCAAGATTAGGGACACCTCTTGTTTCAGGGCAAAGTATGTGATTTAATTCTTGGTGGTTGTTGCAATTAAAGACTACTTAGGATGAAGAATATTGGAACTGCTTCAGGCTCACCTTGACATATCTCATTTTTTACCTTTTCTCCAGTGAAAGCTGGTGGTAGGGAGGGGGAAATGATTCTAATCCTGTTTGTGAGTGTAGCTAATGGACTGCTGTGAGTCAGGCAGTTTGTATCCTGTTCCTGGGTAACATTATTATTCAAGGATAAGATGAAAAACAAACACATATCGAATACATGGGATGGGGAATACTCGACTTAAACTCTTACTATCATTTCTAAGTAGGAAAGAAACCTTAGAATATATCTATGTATCTCAGGGGATTCCTAAAGCCTACACTTCTATCTGAAACTACAGCAGCTATTTCAGAGAGCAGTACTTGGAGAACTGATTTGCCAATAAAAACAAATTAACGGGGAAGGAATGTTTCAAAAATGACACTTCCAAGCCTCTTCTGCACATGTGGAAGATTAAAAGGGAATAAAACCTCGTGTTTTATTAGCTTGAATTCCAGCATCATGTCATTTGCCATCCTTTACTCTCTATCTTCTTAATCTACCATTTGCCTCAAATTGCTTGCAGACATTATCTGCAGACCCCAGTGCACAAGATGAGCTGGGGCAGGGGGAGGCAGAATTGGGAGAATTATCTGCATGGAAAAAATCTGTGTTTGTGGGAGAGAAAGAGATCCAGGGCTTGGAGGCAGGGTGGAGGTGCCAGTAATGGGTGCCCCTCACCTGGCTGGGCTCTGGGAGCCCCACACGCCCTGTGCCACCTGGGCAGGTGGGACAGGAGCCCTGGCATCAGCACAAGGAGCCCCAACAGGTGACAACAGCACAGGCTGGCACAGGGCACTGTGTGCCACACACCTGGAGTGGGACAGGGTGTTTGTCACCCTTGGGCACAGCTGGAATTCTAACAGGACAGGGTGTTTGTCACCCTTGGGCACAGCTGGAATTCTAACAGGACAGGGTGTTTGTCACCCTTGGGCACAGCTGGAGTTAAAATGGGACAGGGTGGTTTTGTCACCCTTGGGAAGAACTGCAATTCCAACAGGACAATGAGTTTGTCATCCTTGGGAAGAACTGGAATTCTAACAGGACAGGGTGTTTGTCATCCTTGGGCACAACTGGAGTTAAAATGGGACAGGGTGTTTGTTATTCTTGGGAAGAACTGGAATTCTAACAGGACAGGGTGTTTGTCACCCTTGGGAAGAACTGGAATTCCAATAGGACAGTGTTTTTGTCATGTTTGGGAAGAATTGGAATTCAAAGGGAACAGGGTGTTTGTCATGTTTGGACAGAACTGGAGTTAAATCAGGACAGTGTGTTTGTCAACTTTTGGAAGAACTGGAATTCTAACAGGACAGGCTGTTTGTCATCCTTGGGAAGAACTGGAGTTAAAATTGGGACAGGGTGTTTGTCATGTTTGGGCACAACTGGAATTCCAACAGGACACTGTGTTTGTCATCCTTGGGCAGAACTGCCATTCAAACGTGGCCAATTCGTTTTAATTTTAAAAGGGTAACAAAATCTAATGAAAAATTCTGATTTTATCACTCGACACAGGAATATGGGCGAATCCTGTGCACTGGATAATTGCCATGTCATGATATAACACACACAGCTGCAGCCAAAACAAGAAGCCTGACATTTATTAGACTGACTGCTGTCAGGCATAATTCTGAATTTAAATAAACCCAGCATTTCTTATCTGAAAAGGGTTTGGGAATACCCCTTGTTTTGTCTCAAGACATGAGGCACATCTTTCTGTCCCTTGCTGGTGTAGCAGAGACTGCAGCAATGTCTTCAGGTGCAGAAGAGGACAGGAGCCAGGGAAGGTGTGGGATTAAGCAGCTCTTTGGTAGAAGGATAAATAAAAGGATGGGAAGAATAATCCTCCTTTTTATCTTCAACTATTACTCAAACACCAGGCCAGATTCCTCAGGCTGGGGAAGTGATTTCAGAGATTTCTGTGGTTTCTAAAGCAAAAATAGCAGCAATAAAAATAAAGTAGAAAATTATCCAAACCAGAAAAAAGTACGATCCAGCCATTCTGCAGTCATTTTAAAACTCACAGTGAAAGGGTTGAAGGAGCAGGCAAGCAGCTCAGCAAGTCCCTCCTAATGTGGGAACAACAATGCCAGGAACGATTTTTTCCCCATGGAAAAGGTGGGAAAGGCAGCGTTGAGGAAACAACCACAAAATCACAACTGTGAGGTCGTTCTGAGAATGAACTGTTCACTCTCAGCACCATTCTCTATAATCTCACTACAATTGCTCTCTTTACAGCCCCAGGCACAATAACGAGCCTTTGAACCCCCCACTTTGTGTGCATGGCTGTGCCCTGTGAAAATCTGTGAAGTCTGTGCTGTGAGCACCCACAGCTCCAGGGCAGGCACTGCTGCTTGCCCAGAGCTCTGCTGGGTGCCCACAGGATGGGTGGAGGTGGCTGCAGCCAGACCCTCTGGGCTCCTGTGCTGGCCAGCAGGAGTGGCTCTGTCAGGCAGGCAAGGGATGGGAAATGAATGAGAAAAATCAGGGTTACAGCTCTGCAGTCTGCATGCCCACCCCACTGAACTCAGGTGGTTTTAAAGACAAGGAGGTCTTGACTCCAAGCAAAAACCTCCTCTTGTAAATCCAGCGTTTCTGAAGCACTGGTGAAGGCTCTTTTGGCAGCAAGCACCTCTTTTCAATAATTTGAACTTCAAATTTAAATAATCTTGGGACCTGACTGGATAACCAAATGGCTGAGATTTTCAGCTGAAAAGATTCTGTGTTAGACCAAATTCTGATACATATGGTGTACGCCTCAGCTTTCTGTAAATGGGTTGTAAAATTAGCACCATCCCCTTGGGGTTTGTGTCAGAAATTCACAGGTGAAAAGTGCCACAGGACAGCTCTGCACTCTGCTTGGTCTCACACAACCTCTCAGCCACTGTTGCTTTGCACTGAATAAATTAGAATTCATTCCTTTGGGTAGGAGATTTTTCTTTATCTTTCATTATCCATGTCCATACACAGGTGTATGTAAATATCAGTGAGAAGTGTTTGCCTGAAGGTGGAAGAAGATGAGCTTGGAGATGTGGGCTGGGATATCCTGAGGTGCTGCAGACTGGAGATGATGCTGCTGTGGCTGGGTCTCCTGCTCTCCCCTCCCACACAAGAGAGTGAGGAGGAAAATGGTTGTGCCCAGCAGGGTTTCAGGTGACCAAAAACCTCCTAAGTAATAAACAGCCACGAGGACTGTGGTGTCTTGTCTCCTGAGAGGATGAGCTCAAGCTGGGGGTGAGGTCTGAGCTTGGGAGCAGAGATGAGCCACGAGCAGGCATCTCTTGTTTTCCTGTCAGCTCACAGTCCCTCTGTTTTACCTGCTCACCCAAAGGGTGCAGGAACCTTTGTGACCTGAGCATCAAATGGTTCCCCAATTACTCCTCCTGAGCTGCTGTCTTCCTCTCTCCTGGATTAGCCTAAAATGAGGAGGCTGTCACAGACTGTACAGGGCAAATTGTGCTGTTTTACAATTACTTGTGGGGGTTGGAGCCAACCCACCTGCTTCAAAGCCCAGAGAGGTTAATTGCAGCTCTCTTTCTCTTGACCTGCCTATGGGGGCACAGGGTGGCTGGGCTGCTCCCCTGCAAACTCTCTCAAACACCTTCTGGGGCTGCCAGGCAGCTGACAATGGACGCTGACAGACTGCCTAGAGCAGCCCTGCTCCGTGCATTTTTACATGAGAGGGTGGCATCCCAAGCTTTTGCTGATTCTTCTCACTGTGTAGTGTTTGCAGGAGAGATTTAAGAGCCTTTCCCCTCTTTGTTCCCTCAACAGCAGCTCAAAAGGATTCAGTGTGGAAGTCACTGCTGTGCCCCATGGCAAACCTGAGCTCGCTCTAGTGGGAACAGGCAGAGCTTTCCCAAAGGGGAATTGGAGCAGCTCCTCTCCAGCAGCATCAGCAGGCACTCTGAGAGCCAGAGTGTGCCTGGAAAAGCATGGAGGGGTTTAAAAGGGGAGGAAGTGCAGGGGGACAGTGCTGCAGGTTGGATACTGATGGGAACCAGGGAAAAGCAGCCTGGAAGCCTTGGGTTCCTCAGGCTGGACAAGGATAAGAAATTCTAACAATCATTAAACACCTGCAGGGTGTGTGAGAGCCTGTGAGTGTCTGGTGATGTTTGCACAAAGCATGATTTCAAAGAGGTGTTGCTCTCTCGGACCAAGGAGTCTTTTCTATTCTGTTTTGCACAAACTGCCCTATATAAGTGCAGTGTTTCCTTAAATAAAGCTCTCTTCTGCTTCTCCATTGCATGAGGAATGCATTATCCTCTTTGCCACTCTCTATAGCCCAAAATGCAGCAGCAGGTCACTGCCAGAGAGTTCAGTGAGCCCCCAAACCCCAGGAGAGCCCCATCCCTCCTCAGAGCAGTGGAATCACAGCTCCCACCTGGAATCAGCTCTTTGTCCTGGGGCTGGAGTGGGTCCCAGGTGAAAAACGAGTGCTGGGCATTTTCTATCCCTGCTCAAGGTTCTTGTTTTCCTTCAGATGAAACAAATCTACTCTCTACTTTCTACCAAAGTCTTCTTTCTAGCAAAGTCCACTTTCTTCCAAGTCCATTTTCTAGCACCAGCTGTAGTGAGGTTAGTGAAAGAAACGTGGCAGTAATTAAATGTGTGAGAGGGAAACTGAGGCTTCCTCACATGGGCTTTAGTCTATCCTGCTTTATCACTGCTGGATTTTCCTTTGGATTATCTGGTATGCTTGTACTTAACAGAGTAAACTCAAATTCCAGATAGAGAACTGAAACAATGGCTCCCTTCAAGTTTTCTTATGCAGGCTGGGTTATTTTCTGGGAGATACACTTCAGTGAATCCTGAGCTCTGAATGCTCCAAAGGACCCCTGGGTGAACTGCTGCATAGTTATATATCCTGCTGTGTACTTAGCTTTTGGTCAGTATATAAATGACTGGATGTCTCTGTCTAGACATAAAATCTGTGAAATTTGTAAGCCTAGACTGATATTTTTATAGCTACAATTAATGTCCATCTTTCAGTTCCCTAATTTAGCACCTTTCTTGCCTGCTGACAAGAACATTTGATGCAGCAAGAAGAGAATCTGAAGAATTAGCTCTGTCTTGTCAGATATTAGTTATTCCCCTGATCCAGCCTTGATGTTTATCCCTCCCTCTTTGAGTTTTCTTAATTATTTCTGTCTTGTATTAATTCTCACATAACTCCCTAGATGTAAGCTTTATGGTTTAGAGTCTCAACTGCTCATTCAATTAATGGGCTTGCTTAATGTGCTTAAACTTTCAGAGACACTCATGACACATTACGAGGGAGGGAAAAAAAGATTCCAAGTATGCTTCATCTCATTTGTGGTACTCCTGAGCCTGAAGGCCATTTTAAGCTCTTTATCAGATTATCTAGATTTATTATTTTTATATTCTTGTGCTCATTAAGCATTTATGTGGGGGAGTGTTCTCTCCAGAAGAGTGACTTCGTTTGCTTTGCCCCATCCCTCATCACCTGGCTTAGCCCCTTTGTAAATGAGCAATTGAGGTTTCAGTCTATTGAGAAGGATCTGACTTGAAAATGGCAAATATGGAAAGACAGATCTTTTACTTCATATCTGAATATTGTGTATTTTTCGAGCAAAACAAAACATCTGCCAGAGATTTTCTCTAATTTTTCTTGGCTCAATAACCCCTAATCCCTGTTAATATCTGAAAAGATTTGAGGTAGGTTTGCAGAGGGAACCCAGCCTGTCTTTCAGCATATTCCCCACTGAAGCCTCCATGAGTTATCTCAGTAATTCCAGGAAAGGAGAATTTAAACACGAGTTCAGGGGGGACCCCTCTGGATGTGAGCCTTGTGCAGAGTGACACAGAGCAGTCCTGCCAGGAGAACAGAGTGATTCAGGAACACAAGCACATCACCAGCTGTGCCTTTCAGGGATAAAACCACACTGCATGGACTCTGGGAAATGATCTCCTCCCTCTCTTCAAAGCAGAATGCAAACCATGTACAGATAAAATAATGTACACATGCAGCTGTATGTTACACATGTATATAAACATGAATATTGTACATGAATAAATACACGAGTGTTCTACATGGCTGTGTGTTTGTGTATATAATCTACAACTACACACACATATTTATAAATATATTAGAAACCCCTTCCTCACAAAGGACTCCTGTCTTCCGAGGTGCAGATTGAATTAGCTGCACCATCATGGTTTTATATAAATAAGATCTGTGCTGAGGACCTTGATTTTGTGCCAGAAGCTCCTGGAAGCCAGAGGGCAGATGAGTTGTAGTACACAGCCCACACGCTCGTTTCAGCAGTGATTTCATGGAATGCCACGATGCAACCATGAATACATTTTGTTAAAACAATTACTGAGAAGTTCTAAAAAATAATGCTTCAGCTGCACTTCTGCTCATGAGCCATAAGGGGATCTTTGTCTTTCAGCATTACAGTGCTCAAGGAAAAGGGAAAGGATTCTGGTTTATGGTTCTGAGTCAGTCTTTTTCTTACTAACATATGGCCCCATTTCTTCCTGGTTCTTTAAGCAAGTTGTAAACATAAACGTTGATGCACATGGAGCTTGATTCATGAAGAGTTTAATTTGCCTAATATAAAAGATTCACACAGGTTATATAACATCATTAAATTATTTTTGTAGTTCGGGTAGTATCCTTTGAGGAAAGCACAACTCTTTCCCTGGGGTCCATTTATCACTGTTTGCTTCTAATTAGAAAACTGGAAATGCAATATGCATGACTTACATTTGCAGTGTTGTCTTAGGACTGATGTATCACCCTTGTTCTTCCTCAGGAACTTTTATTCCTTTCCTAATTTTTTATTTATTTTTTAAGGTTTCTGACAGCTGTGACTCCATCTTCGTGAATGGCAAGGAAATGAAGAGCAAAGTGGATACCATTGTTAACTTCACTTATCAGCATTTCACCACCCAGCTGGAGGTGACAGTCTGGGTTCCCAGGCTGCCCCTGCAGATCGAGATCTCTGACACAGAGCTCAGCCAGATCAAAGGCTGGAGGATTCCTGTCACCTCCAACAAAAGGTATGTCCCTCTGCTTTTGGAACACAGCCATTTCTAGAGCATTCCTCACAATCACAAACTCTCCTGTTTGCCACTGGCTCTGCAGTCTGCCTCAGCCTTCATTAAAACATCCAACAGTCGCTGTGTTTATCCTGATCTGTGCAGTTTGAAAGTCATTTATTGGGGAAGTAATATCAAAATCTTATGAGTGCCTAGCAAGTAGTTCTGGAACAATAGATGAAATAGACACTGAAGATAGTCATGTGAAGGTTTGAGGCCTCTTCCTTTGTTTAGATGATACCAAATACCACAAATACCAAAGAACCAACAGACATCTTGTCCCAGGCCTGGCAGGAAAGGTCTGAAGATAAGGGTTACAGGTAAGAAAGCCATAAAACATGGGAATTTAGTGATTCCTATAGGTTGTGTGCAAATATTAGGAAATTAGTATATTGTATTAGATTGGTTAATGGAAATTAGAATATTCATCATGGAAAAATACTTATTGTATTGTAAATGGGAAATCGCTCTCTTGCCTCTTGTCTCTTGCCTTCTATCACCTCTGATCTCTAACCTCTCTCTCTAAGCTCTCTCTTATCACCTCTCTCTTACACCCACGCCTTATAATAAAATACAAACCTGAAGAACAGAACATAGTGAGCTCCTGAGTCTGTCCAGCCACCGTCCAACAACCAACCCCACAGATTGTGCCCAACATGGGGCTCGAACCCACCACGACCCTGAGATTAAGAGTCTCGTGCTCTGAGCACAGTCATTAATTAAGTCCACACAATCTCAGGACACTGCACCACACCAGGCTGAGGGAAAGGACCTGGAGCTCTCCTGCTGGTGTGATACAACCCTGTGTGTGTGTGACATTCAGCAGTGCCAGAGCTCAATTCCTGCTGCTGTAAAATAACAATAGCAATACCAAAGAGCAGAGCCCAGGAAGGGTTCAGCTGTCTGGGAGCAGGTGGCCAGTCCAGGTCTCCTCCAACCCAAACCTTCTGTGATTCCCTGACTTTGGGTGCTTGTTCAGGCTGTGCAGGTGCACTCAACAGCAGATCTGGCTGCTGCATTACTTAGAAGCTCTGAATTAAGGAACAGCTCCTTCTCAAGAGCAGGAAGCAGTGGACAGGGAAAAAGGAGGGGAAAGAGAGTGGAGATTTGGAGCTCTGATCCCATCATTCCCTACTGAAAATGCCCATTCTGTAATAACCATCATTTGCACAATTTGCAGTATTGAGAACTTCCAGGAACGCTGCTGTGTTGGTGAATTTCAGGCAAAGTTGAAAAATATTAGTGGGGAAGCAGCTGGTTATAAAGCAGCTCAGGTTTATAACCCAGGGAAAAAGTGCAGTGCTGAGCTGTGGCACTTGCAGCTGAAGCTCTCCAGTGCCAGGAGAACATCTCAGCTTTTGGAGAACCCCAGGCAGCAGTGGAGGAGAGTTACCCAGCACTTTGTAGGACAATAGGACACAATTTGCACAACAGCCAGACCATGAGCTCCAGAGAAGGGCAGTGGCTGATCTCTTGATTATGTGGAAGTTTTTTGGCTATGACAGAAGAGGTGATGAGAATCTGGCACAAGAGAAATCAGAGTGTTTGCCCCAGTGGCAGCTGTTTGAGGCAGCAGGAGCTGTGCTGGTGAGGAATGGAGGGATTTGAGCTGACTGCTTCAATCTGCACTGCACTTCCCCTCTCCTGCCTGTGCTGTCCCACCCTGGGGCACAGATCCTGCTGCAGCAGTGGGGATTTTGCTGCAGGATTAGGCTGGTGTTTGCTGCAGGAGCAGACTCCAGCCCTGCTTAGCATGGGCATTCAAAGTTAAAACCATTCCAGGCAGGGATGGAAATTTCCCCCTGGTGTCTCCCTCTGATTTAGTTGAAATAAATCCAGCTGAAATAAAGGGAATGCTCTGAGAGATGCTCTGCCTGCAAGCTGCAAGATTTGCAGAGTTTTTGCTGCAAAACATTTGCTGCTGGGGTTGCACTGGAGCTGCTGGCACAGGTCCTGCAGGCATTTTCCACGGAGGAGGGAGAGAAATTTGGACACTGTGCCATCCCCCTGGAAGGTCCATGCCCACCTGAAGCAAAGGTTTCCACAGGAAATAAGTGATCTCTTTTTTTATTGGCTGTTCATGTGGATTTTTTAACTTTGCAGGGCTATTCTGAATCAATAGTTCAGAGCCAGCATTAGTTGTGCTCACTCTGACATTTACTTTGCACATAAGGTTTTTACATTTCCTTTATTTTTAGATTTGGGTGGTTTTTACCAGAGATTTAGTGGCTTTTCACTTTGGTTCTTTTTTATTATTATGACTTTTCTCTTTACTTTTTAATCTGCTTATACCTCCACCTCCTATGTGTTTCCCAAAATCCTAAACATGGGGGAGTTTTTATGAGTTTTTAAGTGGTAAACTGAAGCACTCAAGACATTTGGACTGCAGTCAGGAGCTGTGGGTTTGAGAGTGAACAGAGTGCTTTTATCTTTGCAAAAACCCCAAATCCAAGCTTTTCCCAGCAGGTGAAGCCTCATTGTGTTTCAACTCCACCTTCATGTAAGAGCCAATATTGGCAATTTGCATGAAGTTTTTGATATCTGTCCTTGAAGGAAACTCAATAATTCTTCCCAAAATCTCTGACAAGAGGCTTAGGCAGCCTTAAACTTAGCCCAAAAATCAGCTGAAACTCTGTCACCTCACCACAAACAGAATAATTTCCCACTTTGCTTCTGTCCTGCAGGGTTGGTTTCCTCACACCACTCCTTGTCTTCTCAGCAGGAACTGAACATTGCTAAAGTTATTTATCAATATAGAGCAGGTGAAATGCTGTTGTGTTTTTATAGGGATTGTGCAGAGACACTCCAAACCTTTTTCCATCTCCTCTGGCTGCCCCATTCCCACACCCTGCTCCACTTGTCTGAGGGGCTGAGCCAGATGGCAAAATAGAGCTGGGTTTACAATTACCTTTTAAATGGTTTTATTGGTGCAGTTAACAAAAGCAACGTTTGTGCACCAGCATAGCTGTTCTACATCTGAATAAAGCTGCTCTCTCAGACCTGAGAAAGGGTTTATATGCCCCAGATCACATCTGCTCCTTCCAGGGATGGCTGTTGAGCCAATAAAATGTCTTGTTTCTCCCTATAAACCCTGCCATGTTTGTAATTGTAAAATACATGTGATTACAGACATGTTTGCCTATCTGTCTTCTTGAATTATTTCCACAAAGCAATGGAGAAAACAGGGTCTTTACAAAACTTACAAACACCCCATGCACACTTTGAAGTGTGTTGGTTTTTGGCTGGTCTGAGCTGCTGCAAGAGCAGGAATTGTTAGAGAGCAGAAAGGAAAAGACAGGCTGCTTTTATGCCAGAAACTGGAAAAAACCCAGTTGATCTCCCCTGTGTAAGAGAGCAACACAATTTACCAGATCAGGCTGTGAATATATGGCAAATCCTTGATGTTATCAAGAGGAGAACTTGATCTCTGGCAAGTGCTGCTGCAGAAAGGAGGAGCCTCCCTTGGCAGGTGAAATTCAGCTCCACAATCCTCTCCTGGCTGATGCAGGGAAAGTGATGCCTGAGCCAGCACAGGCTGCACAAAGCCCAGCCTCAGCAAACAAGAGGTGTATATTTAAATTAAAGTCAAATATTAGAGTGTAGAAGAGGTGCAGGTAGACTCTGCTAGTCTAACAAGAACATTTATTTCTATTCCTCGTGCATCTGCAAAATAATTACCTTCTTCTTGAGGTTCCTGCGCACATATTTACATGGCCTGAGTGGCTTCAGCTTGCATTAATAGGAATTGCATGGCTAAAGTCTCACAAGAACAAGCTGGAAATTTAATTTCAGTAAATATTTGCAGCTGGGATAGGACATTGTTTTCAGGAGGCTCCAACACCACCAGCAAAGGCTTCACTTCAGGCAGAGTTTTTTGGGATTTGACAACTCTGCTTTGGTCCTGTCCAGTTCTGGAGACAAAAGCAGGAAAATTGGCCTGAGCTAAAAGCAGGGCAAAATAAAATTTAGTTAAACCCTCAGTGAGTGCTGCCCCTCAGAAGTAAAACTGTACTTTGAGGCAAATTAATGGATTCAAACCATTCCATTTGTGGGTAACAGCATCTGCACAAGGCTGGAACACGCTGTAAATTTGCTCCTTTAGTTAATTGACTTTAATGTCCTATGGAGATAAGGCCTTGGAGATTCTGGTTAATAGGTAGGCAGTATTTTCAAGATCTGTAAAAGTACCAAATTACATTTCTTCTTGAACTGTGAGTGGAGTTATGTGCAGCTTATTTCTGTAGCTTCCACTAAATCAACTTCTAGTGGTTTGCAATTTGTATCTGAGAGAGATTTTTTTTTTTTCAATTAGGGGTGTTGCAAATGTTTTTTAAATATACGACTCCTTGTAATGAGTATTTCAAATCCAAACCCAGCAAAACTGATTTCTTTGGGGTTTTTTTTTAAACAGAAAATTAGCATCTGGCCCAAGAAGTGATGGCTGGTTTGAGAGGGGTGCAGATTAAAAGAGACACACTTCAACTGCTCAGAGACAAAGTGCAGTGTGGAGCTGACAGATCACTGATTAGATCAAGGCTCACAGCACCCTTGGAACTGGCTGCTGCTTTAACTCTGCTCCCTGGCAAAGCCTTGCTCTCTGTGAAATGTAAATTAAATGTAATTCTGGCAACCTTGGCTCGCTCCAGAAAAGCAAAAAAAACCCTTCCAAGCAAATTTGCCAAGCAGCAAGGAATGGGGTAAGAAGGACTCTGAGAGATTTTCAGAGATGACCAAGGGGAAAAAGCACAATATGCAGCAATAGCTTATATTCAGCAGGACTTGTGTTAAGCAGAAAATGAGCTCCCTGCTTAATGAAGGATTTTAGGCTTACTGAAAACACTGTAATAAGGAGTTTAAAGGGAACTGTGCAATTCACTGGATCTCAAACATTTTGTTGCACTCATGGAGACAAAACACTGACTGACTGGCTAAATCCTGATTTTGTGGCTTTAAAGTGGAAAAATTATATCCTTTGTTCAAAAAAAAAAAAAAAAGAAAGAAAATAACAAACCAGAAAGAACCTGAGTTGAGACCTGGCAAAGCAGATTTGCAAAGCTTGTACTGAAATTTCAGGAATTTTGCTAAACCTCCCTCTCCTCTGCAGTGACAAAGAACGAGCCTGGCTCACTCTGGGCTTTGGAGAGGCTTTTCTGATGCTCCACATTTGTTTGCCATAGAAAACATGATTCTGAGGAGCAGTATATAAACATCTCTAAGTGTTTCTGTGCTGAAATGGAGCCTTTGCATTTAAGATACCCCAAGGAACGAGCTGGACTTGAATCATCTTTTTGTTGTGGTAAATACCAGCTGCCCACACAGTCCTGGTCTGGAAATAAGGACAGGAGTGCTCCCTCTGTGCCCCTGTGCAGCAATCCTTCCCTCTGGTCATTCCACAGCTCATATTTATGAGCTGGGGCTGAAACAGAATTCCCTGCAGTTGTTTGGAATAGATTTGCTCTTGGACAATCCAGCGGTGCAAAGTTTTAAAGAGTGAAAGTAGAAATAAACAAGCACATAAATAAACATAACAGCAAGGATCTGAATAAAACATGGAAGCACAGAATGGTTTGGGTTGAAAGAGACCTTAAAGATCATCTTGTTCCAAGCCCTGCCCTGGGCAGGTTGAAAGGGAATTGTGTAAAATGATGCAGCCGTGGATGTTGAATATGTGAACATTTCCTACAAGCCACACAACTCAGCTTCTGGGTCTCTTTTCCCAGAACCAGGCTGGTTCCCATCAGTCCTGTGCTCTTTTGCCCCAAATCCCATGAGTTCTCCTTACCTGAACAGCTTTTGCACATTTTTCTCCAATTCTGCACAGGCACTAATGTTATTGTCTGTGTTATCAAGAGAGGGTCAAATCCCAAAATCTCAGAGCTGAACTTGGTTTTGCCAAAGTCTGAGATTGTTCAGAGCTGAGTTGAAGAGGGTCAGAATACAGGAATAAACTGAAAGTGGGAACATTAAGGAGTTCATGGATTCATTTCCAACACAGATGGATATGCACCACAAAGGCTCAATGGATATTCCCCCTTCTAGAACTTTCTCTGTGCCTGTTTTGCCAACTCTGAGCTGACTTCAGGCTGACGCCAGTGTTAGGAAGGAGAGAACAACTGAAGGTTTCCCTGAAATACCCAGCTAGTCAAACTCTGTAAGACTGATTTCTTTGGGAAATATAAATCCTATTTTGGTAGCATTTTTCCTGACAATTCCACTGTTCCTCAATGATGTTTCATTCAGCAGGTGATGATGGACACTTGTTTTACACACACAAAAACCAAAAGGTACCACAGACCATTTACTTGAGGCTGAATGTAAATATTCAGCTAGCAAGTGATGCATTGAAAATGTATTTCCAGTGGATTAGGTTCTGTAACTCTGGGACTTTCAGTCATTTTGAAGAGCACAAGGGTTTTTCTTAGATATGTTTTCAGCTTACTGGCTGCCAACTTTGTCGTAAAACAATTTATAACAAAGGCAATTCTGTTTTATAATAGTTTTTCATAGCTGCTATTTCAAAGGAGAAGATAAAGGGACACTGTAACCACAAAACTACCTCCTGCAATACTTTGAAAAATAAGAGATTTATTCTGCATTTCCCACCTTTGAGATAGAGGTGGCTTCAGGCTCAATAAATACAGGAGGGAGGGGAATTATTTCTGAGCAATGAATCCACAGCATGGGGGCATAATGAGTGAAAGTGTGACCACCTACTGCTTAATACCTGACTTGGAAGAGATAAGAGGATCCATGTGTTTGTCCCAGGCAATGAACGAGAGAAAAGAAAAATATGAAATATTAATATTGGTGGTAAAGTGGGTCTTTGAGCAGACAAAACTCTGTGAGGTGTGACAGCAGTGTCGTCATGTACCAATCACTGGGATGCTGCTCTGAGCTTTAGGGAAAGCTGCTTTATTGCTCACGTTGTATTTTGAAAGAAAATGTTGGAGATGTGTCTAATGCTGCACGGTGTAATCTGAGTAACCCAGGCCCTGAGTGGGAGCCTCAATGCCTGATTTGGTTTTTGGAAGCCACCTGAGGTCACTGCACAGCTGAACACACCCACACTGCATGAACTGAGAGAGGAACTGCTGTTCCTCTGTGCTAGGTGGCAAAGCAATAGCTGCAGCTATTGGAGTTCTTGCTGGAACAACAAGTGGAAGGCTCAAGCTTGAACTAAAACTGTTAATTCTTCATTACAGTTCACTGAAACAATAGATGGAAAAACCACAAGTCCCAAAATACGGTTCCTTTCTTTGCCTACAATCAAAAAATCTTGTCTCCTTAATCACAATTAATTTACTGTCCAAAAGTCCTATTTCTCCCACCCTGGTGTGCATCTCAGCCAGCAGCAGGTGGTAAAACCCTCTGAAAGATGAGAGCAGGTAACAGCTGGATGTGTTCACAGGCCCACCCGCGACAGCGAGGATGAGGAGGACGACGAGAAGAAGGGCAAAGGCTGCAGCCTGCAGTACCAGCACGCCCTGGTCAGGGTCCTCACCCAGTTTGTGGCCGAGTCCTCGGAGCTTGGAGGCCACCTGAGCTACCTGCTGGGCTCGGAGTGGCAGTTCGACATCACCCAGCTGGTGGCCGAGTTCATGACGGTGGAGGAGCCCAGGGTGGCCAAGCTGCAGGAGGGCAGAGTGCTGGCTGGGCGAGAGCAAGGCATCACCACGGTGCAGGTACAGCCCCAGGCAGGGCTCAGGGCACCCACACCCCGGGCGGGGGCTGCAGTTGGAAATTCATCCATCTCGGGGGGGGAAAAATAAAAAAAAAGCTGAAAAAAATGGGCGTCCTAAACAGAAAAGGGAGTTGGAACGGGTTTTCATTGTGGTTGGTTGTCAGTTCCATGAAATGCCCTTAGGTGAAGCTTTTGAAGGGATTTATTCATCTTGGTGTGACTGGAACACAGGGAGATTTCTCTGGCTGGTGAAAGAGGTGACAACCAGCTCCTTTTAACTTCAGTGGGGCCATATGAGCATAACTTGGGAAATTATATCAAATACCTGCCCCTTTATGTTTGGAAAATTGGTCCTTTTGTGTTCACAAAGTTCTGTCACCAGTATAAAGATGAGTCTCTTTCTGAGCATGCTGGAAACAAGGTCTTAGAGCAACTGGCACGAGTGTTTTGGCATTGAAAAAATGCAGGCAGGCACCCAGTGGGATTTTCAAAGTTCTTTTGCAGGTCTCACTTTCATTTCATTCAGGTTCTCCGCCCCTAGAAAGGCAACAGGCCAAGTTCGTATCAGCCAGGCTTTGAACACTTATTTATCCCCTCACTGAGTTTCAGTGTTAATCAGTGTCTTACACTCTGTTCTGTGCTGCGCTGCATTCACAGGGCGTTTTATAGATCCCACAAAAACTACTTAAAAAAAAATCTATTTAATTTATTCTATATTATATATATTTTGTCCGGATCAAGCTGCAGTTCTGAAGCGATTTGTTGTTTTATTAAATTATTTTTTTAGATAAAGTAATTCAGCAGCAAATGAGTGTAATGTCTTGGGGGAAACATCAGCTCTGGCTCAGACATGGACGTGACAAACCCAGAATTAATCTGGTGTGCTGGTTAGAGGCCAGCCTTGCTTTAAAACACTTTGCTGTTTCATACAAAGTGTTTTCTTTCTGTTCCCAGGTTCTGTCCCCTCTCTCAGATTCCATCCTGGCAGAGAAGACAGTGATAGTTCTGGATGACAGGGTGACCATCACAGAGCTGGGAGTCCAGCTGGTGTCAGGCTTGTCTGTGTCCTTACAAAGCAGCAAAGGAAATAAAAGAGCCATCGTTGCCACCACCTCTGCCCAGGACATCCTGCGGACCCCCAAGCAAGTATGTTGCATGCAAATATTAGGAAAGTCATATATTGTATTAAATTGGTTATTGGAAATTAGAATATTCATCATAGAAGAATACTTACTGTATTGCAAACAGAAAATCGCTCTCTTACCTCTAATTTCTTACCTCTAACCTCTCTCTCTAAGCTCTCTCTTACCCCCTTGCTCTTACCACTCTCCATGCTCTACACTCTCTCTTACACCCATGCCCTATAATAAAAAACAAACCTAAAAAACAAAAAATAGTAAGCTCCTAAGTCTGTCCAACGACCATCCAACAACCAACCCCCCACAGTTATGCTCAGAAAAACACCTCCAGGTGATTTCTGTGTCCCTCTGCTTTGGCAGAGTCATTTGCTGTGAATTTCAGGCAGCAGATATAATGAACACACGGCTGTAAGAAGGAGTCACTTCTTGTGGTAAAGACTGCTCATCTTCCTGACCAAGCCCACGGTGTTGGGAAGGAAATAGCAAAATCTTATGAGTGCCTAGCAAGTAGTTCTGAAACAATAGGTGAAATAGAGATGTTGGCATATTTTGACATAGAGGCTGAAAACAGTCATGTGGAGGTTTGAGGCCTCTTCCTTTGTTTAGATAATACTAAATGTCACAAATACCAAAGAACCAACAGACATCCTGTCCCAAGCTGGGCAGGAAAGGTTTGAAGATAAGGTGTACAGATAAGAAAGCCATAAAACATGGGAATTTAGGGATTCCTATAGGTTGCATGCAAATATTAGGAAATTAGTATATTGTATTAGTTGGTTAATGGAAATTAGAATATTCATCATAGAAGAATACTTATTGTATTGTAAAAGGGAAATTACTTTCTCTCTTACTCTCTTACTTCTCTTACTCTCTTACTCTCCATGCTCTACACTCTGTCTTACACCCACACCCTTATAATAAACTACCAACCTAAAGAACAGAAAATAGAGAGCTCCTGAGTCTGTCCAGCAACCGTCCAACCAACAACATGTCCCCCACACACGGTGCCAAGACCCCTTCACAGTGGAGCTCTGCAGAGCTGCTCTGGGCAAAGGGATGGACGTGCCTGGGAATGCACAGTGCCAAACAAAACCTGCACGTGCCACAAAACCCCCTTTTCTGGGGGAAAATGCAGCCTGGCTGTGCAAGCAGAGCTGGGAATGCCATTCCTTAATTGTCTCACAAAGTCAGCTCAGCCAAAACGACCTCTGGCTGCAGGTACAGAGGTTTCCATGACCTGTGCTGCTGAAAACTGATGAGTTTGTGCTTACTTTGAACCATACAACCCGAGGAGTTAAACAGCTTTTAATGAGACCACAGAACAAGTTCTGTATGTGGTTTTTTAATGGATTTTATAGAATTGAGGTTCTACATCAGTGCAGAAAGTGTAACTATATTTTTTGCACTAGCAATTTGCAGTAAGAAGACAAATTGGTTCGGTCAAAACATAAAAATGGTGTTTTTATGAGGGTTTCTACAGTTCCCAGGAAAGACCACCATCACTTTTGCATACTGCAAGTCCTGGATATTTGAAAGCATGACAGAAAATATAAAGTATAAAATATAAAGCTTTGAGATGTGTTCTGCTCCCAGTTTGTTCCATGGGCTCACTGGCCTGACACATTCCAGCTCTGCTCATTGTATTACATAAGGCACTGGAACTGCAGCGTTAGAGAAATTCCCCATTATAGGTCCTTTATAAAGCTAATTGACCGTGATGGTGGAAATATGATTATTTTCATCACAAGGCTCTGGCATTCAAAGGAGGCTTCTCACTTCAGACTGGGAAAAAAAATCGCCAATTGTCTTTTCCAGCACTTTTATTAAATTTAGATGAGGGTTTCTTTGATAGCTCTTGATGGTGAGGGAAATGCCTCAGTGGTCTAGAGAACACAAGCCTGCAAGAAAATGAGAAGCAGAATAGACATTTACATTTTCTTTATAAAAACAAACCCCAAAGTTAAACTCTGTATTTTTTTTTCTGTGTCTGATTTGTGCTGTTTCTCTCTCACACAATTTTTTTTTCCCCTCCAGGAGGCCGTGGTGAGTGCTTGGGTTTTGTTCAGCGACGGGTCGGTGACGCCCTTGGACATTTACGACTCCAAGGATTTCTCCATCTCCATCACGTCCCTGGATGAGATGGTGGTGTCCTCCCAGCAGAGCCTGCAGTCCCTCTGGCCCGTGGTGGTGGCAGAAGGGGACGGGCAGGGGCCCCTGATCAAAATTGAGATGGTCATCAGCGAGCCCTGCCAGAAAACCAAGCGCAAGAGCGTTCTGGCCGTGGGCAAAGGAAACGTCAAAGTGAAGTTTGGCCAGAAAGATCCAGACCAAAAAGGGAGCACCAACGACATTGATGACTTGGAGAAGGATTTTAAAAGCCATCCAAGCAATGCTATAGAGAAAGCTGCAGAGCAAGAGAGGACAGCACAAGACTGGTCCAAAAGCCACGAGGACGTGTTCGGTCCCGAGGACAATGTGAACAAAAGCACAACTTTAACATCTCCCATTGATCAGGAGTCCCTGGAGGATGGTCAGCTCCAAAACAACCCAACTGCCTTCACAGGTTTCCCTAGCCAAGTAGAAATACCAGGAGAGAACAGTCCCAGTGACCTGTCATTGACTTCCAGAGGGCTGACAGACCTGGAGATCGGCATGTATGCGCTGCTCTGCGTTTTCTGCTTGGCAATCTTGGTCTTTTTGATTAACTGCGTGGCATTTGCGTGGAAGTACAGGCACAAAAGGTTTGCTGTGAGCGAGCAAGGCAACATCCCCCATTCCCACGACTGGGTCTGGCTTGGAAATGAGGTGGAGCTCCTGGAAAACCCAGTGGACATTTCGCTCCCGTCGGAGGAGTGCACTACCATGATTGACAGAGGGATGCAGTTTGAAGAAAGCAACTTTCTCCTTAATGGGACCTCTCAGAAGACTCTTCATAATCATATCCTCAGATCTTCTGAGTACCTTTGTGAAAAAGAAGTTAAAAGTGAACCTATAAATCCTTCTGGGCCAAAGCAGAAGCGAGTAAAGTTCACTTCATATACAACAATACTGCCGGAGGATGGAGGCCCCTACACCAACTCAATTCTATTTGACAGTGATGATAATATTAAATGGGTATGCCAAGATATGAATCTTGGTGATTCCAAGGAACTTAGGGACTATATGGAAAGACTGCAAGACAATATGTAAAACTGCTTTCTTATGTTTGTAATCACCTTTATGCCTTCTGTTTATGGATGGTGGAGCAGTCAGTCCAGTCAGCAATAGGAACAAGACAGCCCAAGCCTGGAGGCACTGAGATGATAACCTGATGGCACAGAGCAGGTGCAAGAGGCTGGCTGAGTTAATCCTGTTTCACCACAAACCAGGATGTGCCCCCCAAACAGCTCCCTGTAGGTGCTGGAGGTGTCCCACAGCGTGGCTGTTGCTGTGTACTGCCTGGTTCTAAATGCTGATCCAACCGCTCAGACTCAGAGGAGACTCCGTTTGTTTGTCATCTCCCATGAGGAATGGTAAATCTGAAAAGAAAGGGATGTTTGTTTGCATTGATTTTTTTTTCTAGTCGTCGTCCTTTGTAAAGCACAGTGGACATTTCTTGCTTACAGCCTGAGAGGAGGCTCACGGAGAAAGGGATTGGAATGAATCTCACTTTATTGCCTATGTGCAATGCAGCCAAGTAGTCTTATTATTTTTTACAGATATAAAAAACCCCATGTGGTTAATTTCTTCTTATATTGTTTGTGAATTTTATTTGACTTAGGGAACATTAAATATTTTCTTTGAAGGGGGTTGGGGTGTTTTTTTTGTTGTTGTTGTTTTTTGGGGGTTTTTTTTGGTTTTGATTTTTTTTTGTTTGAACCAAAGTGTAGTACAGTAATATTTATAATGATTTAAGTTTTTTATTCATCTGCTTCAGCCCCCAGAGATACCTCCTTCATCACTGATTATCTTCCTCCTTTCCATATGGGTCGTTAGTATTTGAAACATAGAAAGGAATTAGAACTCTTACTGGGAAAGGCTTGTGTCTTCTTACAGGGAACTGTAAATATAATAATAAACCCTGGAAAATAAAAATCAAGGAGTAGCCCTGGGTTCACTTTTGTCATTGCTAATATGAAAAAAATAACCTGTAAAAAAAACCAGCATATACTTCAGAAGGGAAATGCTTTGCTGAAACAGCAGCTTGGCTGACAATACATGTCATTATCTAATGAGAAAGTCAAACATGGTACTGAAATGCATAAAATAGGGAGGAAATTTTCCAGGAAATAAGCAAAGCTTGGAGTCCCTGTTACTCTGGACTAATGAATCCAGAGGTGGCAGAGTTCACCAGGCCAGAGAAGTTCATGCTCAACAGCCCCAGACCTTGTCTAAAACATCCCTGGCCATGAAGCCATTAAAGAGAAAAACTTTACACCATGTTTCATTCAAAAGGAAAGAAAAGACACATGGGGAGTGCAGTCACACAAAGGACTACCCAATTTTATCAAGAAAACATGCTGGAAGTTCAAAGCTGCCATTTCATATGCATCACATTGGTTTTTTTCTACTGAAGGATGACTGAGATAAGCTGAAAATTGCAGTTAGGAAAAACCTGAATCTACAGAATACTTAAACCCCCCAGTAAAGCACATGTTCTTGTGATGGATCCTGTGCAATAAACAATAATAATAAGAGCCAAATTACAACTGCCTTACATACTTCCCATCTTTTAGATAGATCAAAACAAGATTTGAATTTATAGCTCAGTGGTGGAATTTGAACAAACCAGAACATGGTGGGAAATTCTGCATTTGGGTCCTAATCTGGGAACATATTTAATGGAACTGCTGCAAAATACAGAAATCTCAACATTGGGACTAAAAGTGAGGACACCAGGCTTACATAAGTGATTAGAGACTTCCTTTTGCTGGCACTGAGCTGCACAGGGAGGGGATGGCATCTGTTATAATCTAATTTGGAGGAGAGAAAATAATAGAGCACAGATCTGTTTCTGTTTCATAAGGGAAGCAGCACTTGTGTGTCAGATCTTGGGTTGTTTAACAAATATTCTCTCCCTTTCAATGATCCAGGAAATAAGGAAAGATGAATTCCTTATCACTAACAACATAAAAACCACTTTTTTAGAATGTAACTTCTCTTCCCAATGTGTTATTTTGCATTTGGGCCAACCAGAGAGCAGAACAAAAAACCCTTATTTACTATTGTTTGCACAATATAATATAGACTGATCCCAAATTGATTTAATCCTGAAATCAGAGGAACCAAGCTGCTGCTGGCAGGGGCAGAGAGCCCAACTAGTTCTGAGTGCAAATCCCAAAAATTTCCTCGTGGAAACCTTTCCTTCTATCCCTGCTGAGGCTCCATTTCCTCATGGAAACTTTTCCTTTAATTCCCTCTGAGTCCCATTTCAGACTCCTGGGCTGCTCCCCTGAGAAATCAGAGCCTTCACTCACCTGGAAAATTTCCCTTGGAGCATCCCAAAGTTTGGGTGCTCCCTGCTGTCCCACTGGGGGCAGCCTGGAAAATGGCAATACAATCATGGAAAAAAAGCAATACAAAAAAAAAGAAAAAAAAAGAAAAGTGGGAAGAGAGAACTCTCCATTTTCAGTAAAACTGGGATAACACCAATAAAGTGGAGTTATTCTGGATTTATCCTGGCTTGAGCATTTATGCTACTTGTCATAAGATGAAAGGAAAATATATTCAACATGAATATACTTGATGCAAAATAGTTCTGAGTTGATCAGTTCCTTTTAAATTAAATATCTCAAATTTTAATTTCAAAATGATGGCGTACTCTAAATTGAAGCAAATTCAATTTTAAATTATTTTAAACACCCCCCCTCCCAATTTTCCCATTCACCTAAATATTTTTCAGTGATGCTGTTAAATACAATATTTTATTCATGGAATATATAATATTGCTGTTAACTGAACAGCATTTACACTTTGATAAAAGTCTCTGCTTTTGAGAGAACAAAGCAATGTGATCAAAAGACACAAAATGTATGTATGTAAGTATGTAAGCAGGAAAGTAGAATTGTCTGAAAAATAGGAACTGTACTGCCAGATGAATTAGAATTAGGCTTCAGTAGGTGCCTAGGGAAGCAATAGCTGTAACTCAATACCAAACCAACGCCATCTGCGACTTTTGGCGTGTGCGGGAGGACCTGGGGAGCCCTGGGGCGGGGGAGGGCAGGGGCTGCACGGCTGGGACACAGAACTGCCCCCCCGAGCCGGGCCAGCCCGAGCCCTGCGGGGCAGCTGAGCCCGGGAGGGCAGCGGGAGCGCCGGGTGTGCAGAGCCCGGTGTGGTGCAGCCACAGCGCCCGGCTTGGGGGCTGCTGGTGCCCCCTCCCCACCCCGTGTGCTCCTCCCCACACCTCTGCCCCACCCCTGTGCCCCTCCCCATCCCTGTGCCCCTCCCCACCCCTGTGCTCCTTCCCCACACCTCTGCCCCCACCCCTGTGCTCCCCTTCCCATCCCTGTGCCCCTTCCCCCACCCCTGTGCCCCCTCCCCACACCTCTGCCCCCATCCCTGTGCCCCCTCCCCACCCCTGTGCCCCCTCCCCACACCTCTGCCCCCATCCCTGTGCCCCCTCCCCCACCCCTGTGCCCCATCCCTGTGCCCCTCCCCACCCCTGTGCTCCCCTCCCCACACCTCTGCCCCCACCCCTGTGCCCCCTCCCCATCCCTGTGCCCCCTCCCCACCCCCTGTGCTCCCCTCCCCACACCTCTGCCCCCATCCCTGTGCCCCCCTCCCCACCCCTGTGCCCCCCTCCCCCACACCTCTGCCCCCATCCCTGTGCCCCCTCCCCCACCCCTGTGCCCCCTCCCCATCCCCATCCCTGTGCCCCCTTTCCCCATCCCTGTGCCCCTTCCCATCCCTGTGCCCCTTTCCCCATCCCTGTGCCCCTTCCCCACCCCCTGTGCCCCCTCCCCGTGCCCCCTGTGCCCCCATCCCTGTGCCCCCTCCCCATCCCTGTGCCCCCCTTCCCATCCCTCTGCCCCCTCCCCATCCCTGATGGACCCTGCCCAGCTCTCCTCCCCCTGTACAACACCCCCACGTTCATGTTTGGAGCTGCTGGTCCTTAACTCATCTTGGGGAATGTACAAGAAGCCCTTACAGCCATACACAGCACCAAGAGTCCATTACAAAATGGAGAAGAGCCTTGAATTGCAAGGTGGAATAAACCCCCTATGAATGAAATGCTGATTTTTCATAGGATGTGCTCTTTTATGGAATATAAATCATGTGCACTACATTGGAATACACGGTAGTGTATTGTGAAATGCATACATTAATTGCTGAATTATACCACTGGATATGTATATACATCACACCCGAGATATTTATACAATATAATAAGTCTTAGATGTATAACATAATGAATTCTGTACAAAATAAACTGTAAGTTAAGACAATGAAACAGAACTTTTATATCTGTGTAATTTGTATGCTGATTAAGTTATTCAAGCTTCACTTTTCATCTTTTAATGTGCCCTTTAAAAAAATAGTTATTTTCTATAGGCAGATGTCTGAAATAAAGACTTGAGTCTTCAGAGAAGAAGCAAATGAAAGACTGAAAGAAACAGATTTTGCTGGAGAAATAAACACAATGTTCATGTGGTTGTTTTTTTTTAAATCTGACTAAACCATTTTGTGTTAATGCTGGTCAGGGTGAGCTGCTGGCTGGGCTGAGGGTGATGTGCCCTGAACAGGAATCAGCAGGGTGGGGATCTCTCTTGTGTCTCCTGCCTCAGAGCAACACAAATCCCTGCATTTCACTGCCCAGGGTTTGACCTCTGAGCTCTGTCATCCTTCCCCTGCACCACGAGTGAGGGCTGAACATCCCACATGGGCAGAGCCCTAAGAACGTGTCAGCTTTAAAGGAAAAGGTGACAAACCAAACCTGTCCCTTGAGCTCTCCAGTGGGAATCACCACAGGTCAGATATTGGATTTATCCTTCTGAATTCTCTACAGGTGCCATTAGACTCCAAGAGCCTCAAAATTCTGCAGTGACCACTGACCTCACCATCAGAGCTGCAGGAAATGATCTTGCTAATGCTAAAAAGGGAAAGTTGAGCCTCTGTTCTTTGCTCTGGGTGTTGGAAATTCTGGCAGAGCCAGAACCCCTGAAATACTGAGATACTGAAATACTGAGATACTGAAGTACTGAAATACTGAGACACTGAAATACTGAGATACTGAGACACTGAAGTACTGAGATACTGAAATACTGAGATACTGAGACACTGAAATACTGAGATACTGAAGTACTGAAATACTGAGACACTGAGATACTGAGATACTGAAATACTGAGATACTGAAGTACTGAAATACTGAGACACTGAAATACTGAGATACTGAAGTACTGAAATACTGAGACACTGAGATACTGAGATACTGAAATACTGAAATACTGAGACACTGAAATACTGAGATACTGAAATATTGAGATACTGCTAGCTCAGTAACTGGGACCCAGCCTCAGGAGGTGCTTCCTTCCCCCTTCTGCTGGTTTCAGCTGATCCACACCTGAGATCTGCCTCTCCAAACTCACTGCAAAGCCAAGGGCTGCCTTCGTGCTCAGGGGAGCAATTTAACATCACCTGAAGGATTTAATGAGCACTATTCTAATTTCTAATGTGTTGAAATGTGTTTTTATACAAAGTCAATTGGACAAATGGATTGAAAAAGGTGATTTAGGAAGTGTCTCAGAGAACCAACTCTTTGGTGTGCTTCAGGCACAGATTCCAATTGATCCCCACTTGGTGTTCTAAACACTGAAATGAGAAACGTCTTGTAGGAATGACACTTTTTGTGTCCTGGCAGCTCTGGTTGGTCCCTGTTTGGCCATTACTGGGACACCCATCCCCTCAGCAGCACCTGAGGCTGCCAGGGGCTTCACTCACACCCTGTGCTCTGCTCAGGGTAACTGCAGGTATCAAAGATCTTCCACAGAAAAGCTTCACTTATTTTATCCAGACACTGAACTGCCCAAAACACCTGACAAGGGGCACGTTTTAACTACCAATGCCTGTGCAGCTGGAAATAATTACCTGCATTCATCCAGGAAAGAAACAGCCCAACAAATACAACTGGGTTTTTTCCTTCCAAAAGCAGGAGCCCTCAGGATTTGGCAGGCAGAGTGGTGTTTGTCACAAATTAAATAGCCAGATCCTGAAGGCTGTCTCAGCTGAATCTCCCACTGGTCTTGTTAGGAGCAGGACTGAGCCAGGACCAGAGACAGACAATTACTACAGTGTGGTTGGAGAAGTCCCTGTGTTACACAAACCCAGCCCCTGCTGCTGCCCAGCACTGATGCCTTAATGTTCAGCTTTCACATTCCCAGATTCTGCACTCTGAGCTCCACACAAAGTGTCCCAAGTTCTCCTCCCAGCTCAGCCACACAAACAATCCTTGTCCTGCCCCAGAACCAAGGACAGGCTGCAGCTGCAGCCCCAAAAAGTGCAACCAGAGAGAATGGAGGAGAGAACCTGGGAGGGTGGGACTGCAGAGCCTGGAGCTGGGATGGGACAGTGAACCCCAGTGTGGGAATGGACCCAAACTGATAAAAGTGTGAAACTCCTGACCCATTGTCCACCTTGGGTGTAACCTCAGCCAGGCTCTTGCACTGCCCAACGTGAATCCTTTGAAGGCTTTTAATAAATTTTTACTTTATTCTTTAATTCTGCCCAGCCTCTGCTCCAGGAGCCTCTCCAGCCATCCCAGCGAGGCAGAGCTGCTGCTCAGAGCTGCACTGGGAGGGCTGGTGAGGCTGGGGAGATTCTGGGCACTGAAAGCACAGACAGAGTGAAAAATCAGCAATTCTGCCCCCTCCCCATGCTGCCCTTGCAGCAGAACTGTGTATTCCTTCTACTTTCTATTCCAATGATCCATTTGGCCAGTTTCTGCAAAAGTTTGGTTTCAGAGGGAATGAAATTGAGCTGTCTTATTGAGAGAGGCAGCTGGCTGGAGAAATTAAAGCAGAGTGGGTGATGTTTTGAGAGCTGTTCTGAAGCTCTCAAAGGGCATCCCAGTGTTACTTGCTTCCAAAAACATATGGATCAACATCAGGATTTCTAAACCAATGCAGATGAAGGCTTGTCTCATTCCTTCTGATAATCTTGGGTTAGTCTGTTTAAAAACAATAGGATCTGATGATACAAAAACCAAATAAGGAGCTTAGGATTTGGTGGGAATGAAGAATGGATCTTTTTAATCCTCCAATTTAAACCTGTGGTAGGCAGAGCAGAATACATTCTTTATACTATGGAATTATCTCTAGGAATTTTTTTTTAATCAGTAGGGTTTTAAAATGAAAAGCCCTTGGCCATTTCCACGAGGACTGATGGCACTGAGTGCCCATGTGATGGTGCCACAGAAAACAAAACCCAGGCCACACTCACACACACTCCCATGGTGTGGCTCTTTGTTTCTTGCTCTCAGCCCAAACTGTTATTTCAGTGTCCTGAAGGTCCCTGTGTGTGACACAAAACCAGCAGAAAAGTCAGGGTTCAGGGAAAAATAAATCTGACCTGAGAATTGCAGCTGGCTCGTGGCAGGGGCCACCAAGCTCTGGCACTGTGACATCAGCCAGCAAGTGCCACCAGAGCTGTGTGCAATGACACCTCTGCCAGAAAATGGGCCAAAAAAAAATTGCACAGCAAATGCAGACACTGCTGCACTCACTGTAAAAGCATGGAGGGCTTGTTTAGGTGCAGCATTACAGGAAATAAAAGCATAAATGAGCTGCTTTGCCTGGCAGGTCTGTAAATGTGCTGTGGGGTGTCTCTGTTTGCTCTCTGTTTGTTAAGGTTTAAAGCCTCTTCCTTGTTTAGATGATACCAAATGCCACAAATACCAAAGAACCAACAGACATCCTGTCCCAAGCGTGGCAAGAAAAGTCTGAAAATAAGAGTTACAAATAAGAAAGCCACAAAACATGGTAATTTAGTAGTTCCTATAAGTTGCATGCAAATATTAAAAAATTAGTGTATTGTATTAAATTGGTTATTAGAAATTAAAATACTCATAATTAGAAAATACTTATTGTATTGTAAATGAAAAATCACTCTCTAACCTCTCTCTCTAAGCTCTCTCTTACCCCCCTTGCTCTTATCACTGTCCATGCTCTACACTCTCTCTTACACCCACACCTTATAATAAAATACAAACCTGAAAAAAC